>VDFB02281492.1:766962802-767443104 GCA_007258455.2 Sequoia sempervirens | reverse complement strand
CATTTGCTCCTAAATTACTAACATGTGTGCCATAACTTTGATCATTTGCACCTAGCAATTGCAACCCTTTAAAACAATTGTACATATTTGGATACAAGGTCATATTATTGTGTAATTGCATAATATCATTGCCCACCATCTCATCAAACATATGTCTATCATTAACACTACCCCACCTTCCTTGTCATCTAAATCTTTCTTATCTTATTCTATCAATTTTCTTCACCTCTATCACATCTCTTCAACCCTTTTTGAGAGTTTGACCAAGCAATTTCATTCTTCCATCAAAATCCTAAGGAGGCATCTCACCTCCATTCCATTCATTAGAGTAAACTAGGGCATGCCATCATTTTCTTTGAAACAACTCCATAAAATTGCATTATCTCAAAGAGGGGCAAAATGTAGACACCTAATTTTGACTAACACATTTTCATCCACAATGACTCAATTTTCCATCATTTGACCTAACTAATACATCTTCAATATTTAATTAAATAATTTCATTATTTGATTAAATTAATCATCATTTTCACTTCATCATGATAATTTTTTTTTTTTATAATTATTTAATTAATTTTTTAATTTTGAATTTCCCTCCTAAATTTCCACTTTGATTAAATAATTCTGAATTATTCAATTAAATTATCTGGCTATACCATTCATCTATATTAATTTTTGTCACATAAGATGATATTTGTGTTAAAATATTAAAGCTACAAGCGTCGCATAGCGAGGAAATTTTCATCACCAAAAACCAAAGATCCACGACCTCTGAGAATTCACCCACTATAGTCTACCTACAAACCACCCAAGCATGACCAGGCTTAAGTACAGAGTAACAAAATGCCATTTAAATGGCTATATACAAAGCCATCAGGAATAACAAAAAAAAAACAACCCTAATAGCCAAAAAAAACCATAAACCACCGCCCAACTTGTAGAAAGTCATTTAAATTTGCAAATTCCTCGAATTCCTTTAGCCATTCAACACCATCGACCTCCACCAGCTCAAAAAAAATCTTTAGAAACTCTACGACCACTACCACAATCATTCAGTGCCTCATAAGGCCCGACCCGCACAAATCTAGAAGGAAAGGAAAAATATTTACCGTTTCCTCTGAGCGGACCCACTCCACATCGCAAGGCCTCAAGAACCCTTGCCTTCAATCACCACACTCATAATTTCATCCACACCTTCCACCAGATCCTCCCTGAACACCATTCATCTATATTAATTAAATAATTAATGTTATTTAATTAATTTATTAATTATTCATTTATCCCAAAGTCTAATTAAATATTTTATTATTATTTAATTAATTATCTATTTTCCATCTTCAAAATTGAATAATTATTTTAATTATTTAATTAATCCATTTATCTCTCGACATTACCTTCTTCCAAAATAAATAAAATCATTTATTTTATTTATTAAATTTAACCTTACAAATGTAAATAATAATCATATTTAATTATTAAATACTCATGCAAATTCCACCTCACCTATTGATTGAGACTTACTCTCCATCCACTATTCATTTTAATCAGTCCACTCATCAATCAGATTCACTTCACTCCCACTCACTTTGAGTCCATTAAGCAATCAATTCAGTCCACTAATTGTAAATCTCAGTTAACACTTCAATCAATCCTCTTAACTAAGCCATGCAATCAGTTAGCTCAAATCATGCAGTGAATTAACAATCAATTAATCCCTCTCATCAATCCTCTATTTTTGATCTTTCAGTCTTTCATCTGATATTGATTGTCGATCAGTGTCACCAAATATCTATAAATCAAACCATAATATCATTCATTTATCATCTCATATTGTCTAGAGAAACTCTACTCATATTTTGCAGGTGCTTTTATGCTATTATGCTTATTACAAATCTGAGAGAAAAGGACTTACACCATTCTCCAAGGTGAAATAGAGAAGAATAATGGAGCTATGCTAGGGAAAATTGTGTGTTTTAGTGTGTGCAAGGTTTGCATTTTGTTTGATTTAATGTGTTCTATTTACAATTTTGATTGTGAATGCTTGTTGATTTATTGCTTTTTTCCTTTGATTTCACAATTGCATTTATAGGTCATACACATATGACAACACGATGATTTATGTGGGGAAAACCCTTTTGGGAGAAAAACCCCATACTCCAAAAGTCGCCCAATATATTATTAAAAAATCAACAAGACTATAATATACTTACATAGAAATATTTTTCATAGTAGTATCACCACCCATAGATCTAGAGGTAACTCAATAGCTATAAGACTCTTACACACAACCTCCATCTCATGCACCTAATATATAGGAGATACAATACTTGAAACCGTCAAACGGTATTACAAAACCATGAGCTAAAACCACCTAAAAAGTGGAGCCCATACTTATCTCCAATAATAGATGCGTGTGATGTGTCAAACCACACACCACCATGTGTAACTCCCCATTTACAACTCATTTATGTGTCCAAAACATTTTTACATCCCCCATTTTAGGAGACCCAACTTCCAGAAGCCATGACTTTTGATTTGGGTGTTTGATTGACAAACTGTTTGAACCATCACAAAGATCATGAAGGAATTTATTAAGTTATAATCACTTCACTAGTTATGACCACTTTTGGACCTAGAAAATGCCTCAAGGCCTTCAAATTGGAATTTGAAACTTTGAAAATAGAAACTTTAACATCTTCAAATCTAGACATGATCTCGCAATGAAATTTTATGAGCATGCTTATTTAGTCAATTTGAAACTTTGGGAAAATTTCACATCAATCCATGCTCAAATGTAAAATTAATATAAATAGTAACCTCGTGTAATTGTAAGGTTGAAACACCATTTTACTAACATCCTCCCACTTTTCAAACATCATGCAAGAGAAAAAGGAGTATCAACACCATAATTTAACTACTAGGGGTTGTGAGACCCATAGACTCCAAACACCATCTGAACTTCTCTATTCTCACAAAATTAATTAAATAATCTCAAACATTCATCAAAGTCTCAATCAACTTCACCTTGCCATCCTCAACCATATCTCTCACAAATTGATACTGAACATCAAAGTGCTTGGTTCTTACATGAAATGTCAAGTTCTTAGCTAGGAAGATCACACTTTGACTATCACAATAAACTATCACAATAAACTATCATTGTACCTTCTTTCCTTCTTTCATTCCAATATCTAAACACAATATCTTAAGCCAAATGACTTATTTACAAGTGTATATAGCTTCCATATACTCAACTTCAATAATGAAAAAAGAAACCACAACCTATTACTTACTCATCCAGCTACTTGAACCACCAGATAAATTAAACACATAAGCACTGGTGGATCTTCTACTATCAAGATCACCTACCTAGTTTGAATCCACATAACCATGAATATCAAGGGAATGTCCATCTCCTACCATATTACCACGATAACACAAGGAATACTTCAACGTACCCCACAAATATATGAAGAATCTTTTAGCTGCATCTCAATGAATTCTACCAGTATTATCCATATATCTAGAAAGAAATCCTAATGCTTAGGAAATATCTAGTCTAGTGTAGACCATAACATGCATCAAACTTCCAACTAAACTTTGGTAAGTTACTCTACTCATATCTTCCATCTTTGATGGGGATGTTGGACAATCTAAAGTAGATAACTTTATTCCAACTATAAAAGGAACACATAATGGTCTACAATCATGCATGTTAAACCTTTAAAAAACTGAATTGACATACTTACTCTAGCCAAGCCATAACTTTATGTTTACTTTATATATTCTATTATCCATCCCAATAATGTGTTTAGCTGCACCAAGATATTTCATTTTAAATTTAGCTACAAGTTGATATTTTAGTTCCGAAATCATACCTTTCCCTTTACCAATAAATAACATATCATCAACATATAAAGAAATAAAAAGGAAATGATCACCATCAATTTTATAATAAACACAATGTCTAATTTAGAATGTTCAAATCCCAAAATCAACACATATGTATCAAATTTTTGGTACCACATCCTAGGACATTTTTCGAGGCTATATAAATATTTCTTCAATTTACAAACCATGTTAATTTTACCTTTCACCACGTAGTACTTTAGTTATGTCATATAATATGCCCCTCCAAATTACCATGAAGGAAAGTCCTTTTCACATCCACTTGTTCAACCTGTAGATCATAAGCAACAATAATAGAAATAAAGAATCTAATTGATGTCATTTTTTGCAACAAGATAAAATATCTCACCATAATCAACACCCTCAACCTAAGAGTAACCTTTTGCAACCAACCATGCCTTTTTCTTCTCAATACCTCCATCTAGATCCATCTTGTTCTTAAACACCCATTTGTAACCAACAGGTTTTTATCCTTCAGGCAATGATACAAGATCCAATTTATCATTCTATTTCAAAGCTATTATTTCTTCATCCATAACAATCTTCTAGGATTTTTCATCATTCATATCTAATGCCTCTTCTAGCATATGGATTAATTAATGTTAGTATTCAAAGAAAAAAGTAGATATCCAATCACCAGGTGAATACCTTTCATGTGGTTGTATATTCCTTGTAGACCTTTGAACAAGTTGAGTTGGAGGTTCTTTCCCCTCTTCTAAAGATTCATAGCTAGATGATCTCTCCTCAACATCTTGTCTATCCAAGGGCCTCGATTCAACTTTCTCAAGAATAAAAGGAAGTTGAATCACATCTTCATATTTACTTTGTTTTGGTTATAATGTAACAAAACAAGACTTAGTTTCTCTAAAAATAACACTTCTACTATATATTACCTTTTATGCACTATAGTATCCAAAATCTTGTATCCTTTCACGCCATAGCTATATCCGATGAACATACATTTCACAACATTGTTCTCCATTTTTGTTTACTTCTCCTTTGGAACATGTGCAAATGCCTTGCAACCAAAAACTAAGATGTCTCAGTGAAGGCTTGCAACCCGATCGCGCCTCTATAGGTGTCTTATCAACAAGAGATGATGTAGGAGACTTGCTAATCAAGTAATAATCAATGGAAACAACTTCATCCCAAAACCTTTGTTCTATACCAACACCACTTAGCATACTCCTAGCCTTCTCCATCAGTGTCTTGTTCATTATTTCTAAAACTCCATTCTATTATTGAGAATATGGAGTTGTCTTTTGTCTCAAAATATCACAATATTTACAAAATATATTAAAAAATATTAGAGAAAAATTCACCACCATTATCATACCTTAAATATTTTATTTTCTTTCCAATTTACAACTCAACCATTACTTTAAGTTCTCTAAATCAATCAAAAACTATAGATTTACTCTATAGAAAATATACCCATGTCCTACTATAACCATAAAAAAATGAAATATAATCTATGGATTTTCCAATCGAAGGAATATCTATAAGACCAACCACATCGTAATGAATAAGATTCAATACACCATAATATTTATGAGAACTCGAGTAAAATTGAATGCAATTTTGTTTTCCATAAATGCAATGCTCACATAAATCAAAATCAAGATTAAAATCAAACAATCCTTCAACAAGGTTTTTATTTTTCAAGTTCCTCAAACCTTTTTCTCTAATATAGCCAGGTCTTAGGTGCCAAACATAGTCTTCTTTGTAGGTAAGTTTGATTCATAAGAAAGAGCACCCTTGGGTACCCAAAATCCATGACCATCCGCTAAAGATGAAACCCTCACCTCTTCCAATGAAGTAGCCACAAACTTTCTTTTCAAAAAATTACTATTACACTCAATAGCGCATGCATCAAGATTATACAACGTGCCATATTTGACACCTCTAGCAATCACCATAAAACCTCTAACCATCTTGCATCGTGCATTTGAAAAGACTACCTACACATATGCATCTATTAGTTTGTTCATAGATAAAAAAGTTTGTACTAATCTAAGGATATGCAACACACCATTAATCCTTTTATTCTACCATCATGAAACTTGATTCTAACTTTACCACAACCAAAAATATTTAAACAAGAATCATCACCCAAGTACACTTTACTTCCATCAAATTCTTCATATTCAAAAAAAAAAATCTCTATTAGAGGTCATATGAAAAGATGCACCTAAGTCAATTAACCATGCATCATTACTTGTACGAGTGGCCAAAGTTACAATGAACACATCACCATATTCCTTTTTAGACTCAATCAGAATCAAATATCATCTTTTTTTCTTTTTTTATTTGCCCTCCATACGAAAGTGTCTAGACTTACCGCAGTTCCATCAAATAACTTTGGACTTTCTAGAAGATTTAGATCTCCCCTTGGATTTGGATTTATCATGATTCTAATTCTTCTTTCCTTTATCCTTAGGTCTTCCATGAACATTTAAGGCCTCCTTAGTATACATGGATACCTTCCTCCTCATCTCTTTGGAGAGAAAATGACCCACCATGTCTTCAACCTTCAAATTAGCATAAGTACCCCTAATAGCCATAACAAGACAATCCAATGAATCAAGCAAAGAACAAAGCAAGATATGACATTTCTCACCCTCATCTATTTTGACACTAACTGATGCAAATTGAGTCATCAACATATTCAATGCTTCCATGTGGTTTGTGATTCATCCACCCTCTTCCATTCTCAAGAAATACAATTTCTTCCTTAATAAAATCATATTCACTAAAGATTTGGCTTCTTTTGTAGTTTTTGTGTAGAGGTCTCTTTAGGGACATTGATTAGAACATAGTCTATTAGGAATAATATGATTAGATCCTTAGCTTTATGTTCCATAACATCATATTGTAAAACCAAAGTAGGATTTTCAGGTTTTAAAACATTATCATCAACAACATCCCACAGATCTTGATCTATTAATAAGTCCTCCATCTTCAGCTTCCACATCTCAAAATTGTTGCTAGAAAAAAATTCTACCTCTATTCTCCCTTATGTGCTTGCCATCTGAAAATTCTTGCAACAAGATCACAAAGTATATTCTACATAAGCTCTCACTCAAATATGGATTAGTTCAAAAATTCCAACAACCTATAATTGAAACCAAAGGTGAACAAGCTTTGATACCACTTGTAAGGAAGCTAAGGTATTGAAAAAAATTCCTGCACTAATCTTGAGAGGAGGGTTTTGCAAAAAAAATCCAAATTTGAACAGTTGAAGAAACTTAAACATAAATAAACATAAACAACATTCATACCATACCACAATGATTTATGTGGAGAAAACCCTTTCGAGAGAAAAATCTCACACTTTAAAAGTAGCCCAATATATTATTCAGAAATCAACAAGATTGCAATATAATTGTAGAGAAATATTTCTCATAGGAGTATCACCAACTAGAGATCCAAAGACAACTCAAAAACTATAATTCTCTTACACACAACCTCCATCTCTTGCACCTAATACATATGAGATACAATACATGAAATTGTCAAATGATATTACAAACCATGATTTAAGACCACCTTAAAAGTGGTGTCGATCCTTATATCCAATAACAAATTCCTATGATGTGTCAAACCACACACCACCACATGTAAATCCCTCTTTACAACTCATTTATGTGTCCAACACATTTTTACATCTATTTTAGGAGAGCCAACTTCCAGAGGCCATAACTTTTGATTTGGTGTCTGATTGATGAAATATAATTTGAACCACCAAATATTTTATGAAGCCCTCTATCAAGTTATAACTTGCTTCATTGGCCATGAAAACTTTAAGGCCCAAAAAGTGCCTCTAAGGCCTTCAAATTGAACTTTAAAACATTGAAAAATGAAAACTTTAATATCTTCAAATATAGACATGATCTTGCGACAAAACTTTACGAGCGTGCTTATTTAGCCAATCCAAAGATTTGGGAATTTTTTTGCATCAATTTGTGATCAAATGTAAACTTATTATAAATAGTAACCTCGTGTGATTGGAAGGTTGAGACAGATGCACAATATTAGGAATTAAAAGAAGTGATTTAATGTTAGATAAATGATAAAATAAATGATATGGTGTCAACCCTAGTCTACAAGGAAAACCACCATGCAATTTGATAGATTTGATAAATGATAAAGTGATTCAAAGATTTATTCCACGACATGGAATCATAATAAATAACAACAAAGAGCATTATTGTAGCCAAGGCCTTCCACTTGAAAGTTTTCAATAATGGAAGATCAATGAGAAAGCCTCAATTGCTACAAAGAGAGAGAGAGATATCACAAAGAGCTTGTTGTTTATTCTTGTAGAAGTTGTTTTAGAAATTTCAATAGAGTTTGCTTCTAGAGAGAAAATCTTGCAAGAGATAGTGATAACATAATGTATCAAATGAGGAAGAAAGAGAGTTTTATTTGCTCGAATAGGTAGGAAGACACATTATGTTTTTGTTTGGGAATTATGACACATGTCATAAGTGACATATGCAGACATTGTGCTTGAATTTCAAAAATTCATTTGACACTAACGCGTCACATAGAAATCCACATGTGGCGATGTAGTCCAAGAGAATTTTACTGATTTTAAAACCACATGTTATTAATTCTTCATGATTGTTGCTTGTAAGACAAAATATTTGAATATCAACTTGTGGTATTTTATTATTATTTTTTAAATCTAACTGAGTTCAAACTGTAAGTGTGAAATTGTGTAAGTATGCAACTTAACTGACTTTAAAAAAATGTGATTAATTGACTTAGTTGGTTAGGAAAATAAAGGGATTGGTTGAAAATGATGCCAAGGGCATAAAATATAATTTAAGTGATCCATAGTGGGCCAAGTTAGTCAATCATGAAAATATAATGCTAAGGCACAAAAAGGGGTCAAAGGGTTTAGGGTTTAAGGGGTTTAGAGAAACCCTAGGACTATAACACTAAAACCTTATAAATTTAATAGATTGACACAATTCACATATAATTTCTCATATTGATTATTATTAGTGAAGAGTGTAAGGGGGGAGGCACATTGTGACCACACCTTCCACAAGTGAACAAAATTGAGCGCAATAGTATGTCTATTAATATATGAAGAGTGTCCAAATTGTACATAGAGGCCTTACATATATAGGCAAGGTAGAGGAGGTGAGAAGGTAGAAGTGAAATTTTGACTACCCCTCCAAAGGTGCAACACTTCTATGCTTACATAACAAGTATGTGAGCAAGTGGCAAGTATTCATATACTAGGTGTCTCAAATGATGAGAACATGTGTCTTAACCACACGAGGTGAGAAAAAAGCATGAAAAATCCTAAGTAAACTTAAGCTAAGTGTAAATAGGTCAGTCCTAAAAAGGTTATATCCTAATTAGATATGAAAAGACACTATTTACGCTAACATTTTAAAGCTATTTAAAAAAATAAAGTTTCTCCAAACATCAAAAGCATCGTATAAAAAAATTAAGCAATGTTCATATTTCAAATAACTAGCAATCTAAAATCAAAAGATTTTCACTATAGAGAAAACGACACATTTTATGTAGGAAGCAATGGGGACATAATATCCTTCCATTCACTAAGTAATCACTTTTGAACTTTTGAACAAGAATATCAACAATATCTTAAACTTTCCTCTAAGAATCATATTATAGGAACAACTATAAGAAGCATTTATACCAACTATATTATTTTGTTTAGAAACTAGAGACCAAAATACTCAAAATTAACACTAGAAAACCAAGGAGTTTATTAGGGTAATTGAAAACACAATACAAACTATAGTTTGTTTATCTACACACATACATAACAAAATAACTCTTTTATCTCCACAATTTCTAAGGCTTTACCACAGTAAAATCCAAAATGTGGTAAGGATGAAAAATTGATTAGGACTATCAAACCTATTAGATTCCTTTAGAATTTTCCTTGTCTCCCTCAACACCTACTTTACAATTATTATCTATTAACGACTAAGAATGTAGACCATTACCCCTACTTTAACTCCAAATATATTCCCTCCAAAAGTCCTACCTCTTCATTGCTACACAAAACTCTAAAAACTATTAATTTAAAACATATCATGCCAAGTCACCCAAAACAAAGCCAATTCACCATTTATTGCATTTATGATTTCTTTGCATGGTATTGTTATTCGATAGGGGAGAGGACCCAGTAGTTGTGCACCCTAACTTCGCGCTTCTAATTATCCTACGTGGAAATTTCAAATCACTCCCAATTTTTTACAGCAACTTACTTGGAAAGTCCCTTGCTTATAAGTTTCTTTTCAGGGCCACATCATCAAATATGATGCCACATCAGCATGCTTTTTGTCAAGGTGTCTAAAAAGGCCCAAAAAAAAAGTGCTACCAATACTTGTGCATTCACAACATGGATAGTTGAACATTGACGCGGCATCACATGATTGGTTACTTTTTAGATCAAAAGAATACATTTTGTTTAATTATGGGTAGTCAAGTCACAACTATTGGCATTATATAAACAACTACTATCACAACTATTGGGCATTATATTAACAACTACTATCACAACTATTGAAACATGCTCAACTATTGGGTCCTCTCCTATATTTTTATTTACTTTTTTCTTTCATTAGACGTGTCCAACATGTAAAAAAGTTATTGTTTCCTCCTTTGATGAGATTTATCTTGTTATGTACATGGTTTTAATAACTTTTCAAAGGGCCTCTCTCTTCCACAAACCTTTGGTTGCCATTTTTATTGAAGAGTTTTTTAATCATATTTATAGGACTAGCTCAAAGAAAGGAATGTACAAACATCTTTGAGTTATCCATAACTCCTACATGATCTTTACTATGGACTACTAATCATTTGGTAACCTCTAGGCTCTTTAAATTGATCAAAACTATCAATATTTAAGATACATTTCAAACTCTTTTTAGTAGTATTGTTGTGTATGTCTTAGTACCCTTTTGCTTTAGTCCTCTATGTATACCTTATACTAGCAATAAAGAAACCTTTATTGACAGAAGAAAGGCTACTGAATAATTGAATTGGGTCACTAGGGATTGCCACAACCATATTTTCTCATACTTTGGATCATCCATATCCCACACAAGAGAATTCTAGTTACTTTTTTTTGTTCAATTTAGTTTATTTTGTAGATTAGATTAGTTAATAGTATTAGTTTGGTCATTTCCTTGCTCTAAAATTGTAATGCCCAATTAAAAATTTTGGATTGAGGATGAATAGTTTTATTTATTAGAATAAATTTAGATTCAAATTCATTTCTTAAAAGTGTAGTGATAAGAAAGAAATATTGAAAGCATTACTATGATTATTGAAATATATAAAAAAAAGCCAACAATCAACCATAAAGAAAAAATCAACTATCACATAGCTGAAATTGATTTTACAAGAAGAAATCAATTCACTTTTCTCAACATCTAAGACAAAACCAAAAAATAGCCATATTCTTTTGTGGTTTATTGTGTTATTTTGATTGAAAAATAGTGGATTAGTTGGGTTATTCACTTGTTTTGATTTACTAGTTTTCCTTTGTAGTTTCCATCTAATTAAACTTAACTATTAAAATAAAATAAAAAAGATTACAATTGTATTAATTTGCATATTTGGTTTATCCATCTTTTTAGCACAAAATATATCTCTTTCATGCATGCAATATGAGCACAATAGTATGTCTATCAATATATGCTGGAGAATGCCAAGATCAAAGAGCTCAAATTGTTAACCTTCCACAAGTGAAAATATGAGCACAATAATATGTCTATCAATATAAAATGAAGTGTGCAAAATACAATGATAAACCTTACATATATAGGCAAGACAAATGAGGTGAGAAGGTAGGAGACAATGACTGACTACCCCTCCAAACGTGCAACACTTGTGAGCTCATTTGATAAGTGTGAGAGCAAGTGTCAATAGTTGTCTCAAGTGATGAGGACACATGTCTCAACCATATGAAGTGAAAAAAGTATGAAATAGCCTAAGTAAACTTAACCTAGGTGTAAATAGGTCAATTCTATAAAGGTGATTAGCTAACTGTTGAATGAACAAGGCAACTGAGAGAGGGGGTGAATTGGTTGTAGAAAATTAAACCTTCAAAACCATCAACAATAATAAGATCCACTTGCATTCATTAAACCGCTTATTCTGTTAATGTGATTAAACATGTAATAAAAATAACAAAAATTGAAATAGAAACACCATACAAGAGAACACCAGATTTACATGGAAAACCCAAAGAGGGAAAAACCACAGTGAGGATTAGCTCACAATATAAGTAATTGCAAAACCAGTACAAGGGCTCACTGCCAAAATAGGACACACTATCCAAAATGGCTCACAGCCAGGGCTCACTGCCACAAAAAGAAATACAAGAAGATAGAAGAATAATCTTACATAGAGAACACTTTCTCAATGCAACAAAGAATTCACCACAATGCTCCAACAATCTCACAACCTTGCTCGAATGATTTTGGATGCCTTCAACTCACTGCCTTCAGGAACCCTAACACTTGAAATTCACATTGCTCTACTCAAATTCGCATCACGCACATCACTCTCATCTATATTGCTTCTCACTTATTTCATACCATCAACTCACAACAACACCACACTTATTTATATCAATCTCAACCTTAAAAACCTTCTCCAATGTTGGCAACTAGCCGTTATACATATAAATTCAAAATAGGTCAGAACCTAGGCATTCTCGTGGTGGATAGGAATGAAGGAGACCTACATAAATCCTTAATTAGGACCCAAATAGATCCCAACACACCTCAAAATGCTTCTACAAGCCTCATGTGTAGTGTTAACACAAGGTCGGCCAATACCTGTGCTAAACACCATAATTATTAAGTACATACTTCCTTAAATCAATCTGAAACTTCCAGACGATAGAGTTCGCTTGAACATGATCTAGAATAATCCATGAACTACTTGAGATTCATCAAACACTTCATCCAAACTCACATTATTCGAATACTTTAACTCAAAACAACTAGTAAACCTTATTCACACACTGACAAATGAAACTCACTTTGTACAACAACAAATCAAGTGAAACCTTGAATATAGAAAGATATAAACATTATAAGAAACTTTCAAAATCCGCACAACCTGAAGCCAAACAGTGAAGAAACATAGACCAAATACATTTCTCCCAAGCCACAAAAAACATCACTGAAAAATTGGTTCACACACTGGTGAAAATATCTCGCTCTGTACAACGATCTAAAAACCAAAATTTTGAATATAGCAACCTATGACAACCATGAACAACATATCAGATCCACATAGGCATATGATCGACATAGAAGAAATGTGGAGCACAATACCAGAGCACACTATGAACACCTGCACAACACAATTTACTCTGTTTATCAAATTTTCTCAAAAGCACTTGGAAACCAAGTACCAGAGACATCATCTCAGCTCATTACTTCATTTCAACTCATCTTCAGAAATTACAACAAAAAGATAGCTCCGTGTACTCACAACACTTCCTCAATATCTCAACTATACATGCACAACCTGCATGAACTTGTTTTACTCTTTTTCACAATTTTCTTAGCATCCTTGACATCTTAACACATAGTTGACATCAATGACAACACTAGTGAATAGAATTCCTATTGACATCAATGACAACACCATCATACTTGCAACACAAACTAGGTGAATAATGACACTATTTACACTAACATCCCCTCTTAAGTGCAACTTAAGGAGTAATGCATGTACTAATGATGAGTCCCAACTACTAGGCCATATTAGGTACTCATGTATAGATTTCTCATAAAGTGGAGTAAAGGAGAAAAAACCAACAGGAAATAAAAACCCCTCTCAAAAAGAGAAATGATTCAGTGAAATAAAATGTACAAGTGAAGAAGATAAGTGATATATGGAGAACTCGTCATGATCCCCTGAGGACTGATTCTAGCACAATGTACAATGTATGTTCCCCCATAGGAGAGAAAACTGAGAAGGCCTATGTGACCCCCTAGAACATGAGAAGTAATGAACCCCATTGTGAGGAAATGCTTCCCCCCAAAATTGATAAGAGAAGAGAAACCATGTAGCCTCCTCTCAAGATGATTCCTGTAGTACTAGTAGATGCTCGACACTGGATGTTAAAGATGATCCACAATTGTTGAAAATTTCTCCCCTTGGAAAGAAACAACACCACAAATGTATGCAAGATGAC
This sequence comes from Sequoia sempervirens, assembly GCA_007258455.2. Lineage (NCBI taxonomy): Eukaryota > Viridiplantae > Streptophyta > Pinopsida > Cupressales > Cupressaceae > Sequoia > Sequoia sempervirens. Next base: position 767,428,979 of record VDFB02281492.1, on the reverse strand, counting down.
TTCCCATTCCATATAGGAATATGTAGGAAGTAAGATCAATGTCTTTGAAATTTGTACATGATCCAAAGATTGAAATGATGCCAATGATGCCTAAGAATAATGCTCAAAGATATCCAAGCTAATGCTAACGTGCGATGGATGCTAATAAGAGGGATCATGTACGATATGTGATTCAGGAACATCGACCATGGATGTATGGTGATAAGTGGACTGATGTTAATCTAATACTATTGTAGATGATGTCAACATAGATATGACTAAGTCAGATAGGTCAACTTGTTAATATTTGCACAATTTTTCATGATAGAAGTTGATATAGGTGAGGCAAGAGCAAGATCCAAAGATGGAAATTGTGATGCAACTTCATCGAAGTTGACATCAAAGAGAAGAAAAATGTCCTAAATATTATCATCCAAATCTACAATGCAAGATTCTACAAACAAAGCTCCTGAAGATGTCAAAAAGCCTGAAGGCTTCAATATGAGCTTTCTCATGTGCTTCTGTTGCACACAATTGAGATGTTTCTCATGGAAAAATGAGTTGTATGGTTGCGCCCTCTTGTCTACTTGTTGCTCCATCTTTGCCTGATCTCGAGGGTGTTTTTGTTGGACAAGACAGTCTTGTGGGGACCTTTGTGGCTGTGCAAATGCACTCTGCTCTGGCCACCCCCACTAATCATACTCATGTCATGCCCTTGGTGTAGCTTTGCTCCCCGATTGATGATAAAAATACTTCTGCCTAGCTTTCTCTTCAAGCCCACGATGAGGGTCTGATGCCTGGATTTGATAAGCCTCTAGTTTTGTGCCATAGTTCAGCTAGGGCTTCGAAATTTCGCTGCTCAAAAAATTCTATGTTGGGTGATTCAATACCTCTCCATCCTGTTGTTGGGTCTCAAGAATCATTAGACTCTAAGCTTTGGGATAGCCTATCATTCAAGGATATGCTTGTTGGTTCGAGTCAAGAGAAAAAACTCAAATTTGTCGCTTGGGATGCCTGGCCATTGAGGGAAAACTCGGTCTCCAGATGTTACATGAACTTTAAAAGCTGCTCCAAAACCCTCATCAGAAAGGCATCCTCCTCCCTTGTTCTGATTTTTTCGGAGAAGCTATAAAAGGAGGTTGATGCTGGCGAACAATATTTTGCATCCAATGGTTTAATTGGCCAGTTCAATCGTCTATGGAAAAATTTACCAAATCTGTATGACTAGATTTCATCGGCATGGCAACCCACACTCAAAGGTAATATAGAAATCTATCCTTGCGCTCAGGGGTTTTTTATTGTGGTGTTTGATTGCATTCAGGATAGGGATGCCATTTTGTAAGAGAAATGGTGCTAGGGGAAAAGCATACTCCTCAAATCGTGGTTCCCATATTTTAACCCTGCTACCACATCTTTCTTTGTAAAGCCCGTCTGGGTACGCCTTTCAAATCTTTCTCTACAATACTAGTTTGTGGATTGTATCCAATCGATTGGGGACTCATTGGGAAGATTTCTTGTCATGGATTCAAACACAACCAACTTCACCCACACAACCTTTACTCGCATCCTTGTTGACATCGATTTCACATGTGATCTTCTCGCGGATATCACTTTCAAGTTTGTTGATCGCAGTTGGACGCAACTTCTAGATTATGAAGGTTTACCATTCAAATGCAGAAAGTGTTTTGAAACTAGTCATATGGCCAACTCCTACTCCAAAACCATTAAAATTTTTGATCAATAGTCCTGGTGGAATAATGCTCAACTTCATCACTACTCAATCGAAGCATCATCAAAGGTACAAGAGGAAAAAGTCGATCCTTCTCATCTGCTTGATTTTTCTCCAATTTTTGAAGTTAGGGAAGGTACAACACATCCAGCTATGAAACCTTGCACAAAAGCATGTTTGGTTCAAAGGCAACCTCAATAATCAGACAATTTCTCAAAAGTCAAGCCTTAGAATATAGCCTCAAATCCAATTGTTGCAAAGTGTGTTGGGAAATCACCTGCAATGTGTGGTGGAAGTAACCCACAGGATTCATCTCAAATTAAAAAATCTATAGAAATGCAAAAGAAGGTCGATGGGGGGGATTGGTAGGAAGTACAAAATAAGAAAATCCTCATGGAAAAACTAAATAAGATCAAAATAGATTTGCAATCCCACACCAAATCTAGTGGATAAAATGTAACTCAAAATGGACAGTCTTATTGTACTCCTCTGATGCATTACTGCATGCTGGCCATGGCTGTAATTTTTAAATTTTAATTAATAAAACTTACTCTTACAGATAAAAAAAGATTTTACAAACAAAGATGTGATGTTTGGTAGATATACATCCCAATATGGTCGATTTGGAACAACAATAACAAAGTCTTGATGCAAATAATCATAAGAACTCATGAATGAGTCAACACTGGATTCATATGTAGCAACAAGTGATTCAGGCTTTGAGGTCCTCAAAAGGAGTTGGATGAGAGAATTTGAGGTATGAGGGAAAAACTCATCCTCATGTTGATTGCTCCAATAATATGTTCACTTTAATTTGCAATTTCTAGAAATGATGTAATTTTTTAGTAAATATCAATGTGAAATACAAGTATAACCCCCCAAAATGATTAGTGCTAAAACATAGACCCCCCCAAAATGATGTGCAAGAGATTTTTACAAGTTATGAAGATCAAATGTCAATATATTTTGTTTATAACTTATAAATATTTTTACATTTTTTGATTAAATGAAACCTAGATCTTATTTTTACATGAAAAATTAGATTCCTTACAAAATTTTGATATGCATCAAAAAAAAGTTTGTAAAATTTTGATAATTGGGGTGAAAGTTATGCCCCATCAAAATTTGCTTACAATTATGACTTGGGAGAGCAAAAAATGCTAATAAACAACACAACTTTCAAAATGTCTAGACACTAAAGTGTTTGTCTTAGAAAGAGATTTTCGTCAACTATTCACACTTGAAAAAATACCATCCTCTTTACAAGTTATAGCAAAACGAAAAAACCCCATTGGGAAAACTCGAGAGTTTAAAGTAACCAATAGTGGCTAGAAGAAATTTGTAAGGTAATTAGCAAAAAAATCTAATCATACAGTAATAAATGTCAAATAATTTCTTAAACCAAACTACCTAGTTCATTGTGCCAAGTCTTAGGGAGATGGTGGAGGGTTGACCACTTTAAGGAGTTATTGAGAGGGTGTGATCTTGTAGGAGGCAAATTAGACAAAGCCTACTTTAAAGCAACACCTTCTTTGATTGATTCTCCTAATTGCAAGCCGTGGGAAATGTGCCTTGGGATATGGTCCCATGTAGAGGGGCTTCCTAAAAAATTTCAATGGGTGCTGTTGAGTTTTTTAGGAATATTTTAAAGTTGGTGGTCCCATGAATTTAATTTTGCAATTTAGCTTTAAAGTTTGAGCTCCAAAATTTAAGGAATGAATTGGAGTACTTTGATAAAAATTAAAAGTAAATAAAAACTCTCTCATTTTTATTTTCTTATAGGAATTTAGAATTTAGGTGATAGACAAGTGGGAGAAAAAATTCCTAAGCTCTAGGGGTAATTTCTAGCCCCACCTCAATTTCACTTGATAAATTTGCAGTCCTTAAAAGAGGGGTTGCTATTTTTCAAGAAAAGATTCTAATTAATCTTGTAGCATAATTTTTTTTGCTTCATGAAATCGCTTGCTCCATGAAAATAGATCCTCAAGCCCCTCCATGAGACCGCACTCTTAGTTTACATTCTCCTATGGACAAGGCTTGACCGCCTAGGAGGTGGCATCAAGTGGGAGTAGTGGATGGAGGAGTTTTATTGACTAATTCTTAGAGATGTGCCCATCTATGGAAAATTTAAACACCCCAAACGTCGCCCTTTGATTCTCAGCAAAAGAAAAAAACAAAAACAATCAACTTCAAAATGTTTGCAAAGATGTGTGTGTTACTAAGTCCTTGGAAGGCATAAATGGCACTAACACCTATATAATACCTCAAAAAATAATCCCGTGGAAGACTCAGAATTGAGGCTGCCTCAAAAAATAAATGGCGCGGCTTGCTAATGAAGGCAACCTCACTCTTTATATCTTTGGAAGCTTTATCTTTGCAACAACTCCTTTATCAATGAAAAAGCTTGGTGCATTACAGATGATAATGTGGCTGCTGTTTGGAGATGTGGTGTGAACCAACAAGTTGAAAAGCTTAGAATGTGAGCTCAATGTACATCTTCTGCATGGCCTTGATTAGAAAGACTAATTTTTATGCCAAAAAACCATGAGTCTTCAACATCAATGCCTTGTCTTAATAAATCACAATCTACAAATTGCTAAAGAGGTAGCACTAGGTATCATGAAAAGAGGGTGTTGGAACCAGCAAGAGGGTGGAAATTTAGATGCCTTATGTAGAATTTTCTAATATGACCTCTATTGTAGGTGGCATGGCAATGAAATGGCCAAGTAATCAACAAAGATAATGAAATCAACCTGCAAAATAGGTCAATAGGCCAAGAACCTTGTACAATAGGTTGAAGTAGGCCAAAAATGTGCCTACAAAGAGGCTGAAATGGGAAAAAATGTTTTGCAAATAGGTCAAAATGGCAAAAAAAAAGGGTGTAAATATAATGAGAATGCCAAGATCAAAGAGTTCGAATTGACAGCCTTCCACAAGTGAAAATATGAGCACAATAGTATGTCCATCAATATACAAAGGTGTACATAATAATGAGAAACCTTGCATATGTAGGCAAGGTAGATGAGGTGACAATGACTAAGTACCCCTCCAAATGTGAAACACTTGTGAGATCACTTGAAAAGTGTGTGAGAAGGTGCCAATAGATGTCTCAAGTGATGAGGAAACATGTCTCAACCATATGAAGCGAGACAAAAGTATGAAATAGTCCAAGTAAACTTAAGTTAGGTGTGAATAGGCCAATCATAGAAAGGTGATTAGCTAACTAGGTAGATAATGACACTATTTACACTAATAATATGAAATATAAAAAGTTTAAGATAAAAACACATTGAAGGCCCTTTATTCATTCAAGCTAAGAAAAACCTTAGACTTAGTTTCAACTTTCAACTTTCAACTAGTGAACATCCAAATATTTAAAGCAATCAAACATTCCATTAGCTATTTTGTCCATCTAGTCAAAGACAAGTATTCAAATGACAAACATTTCAACATTCAACTCATGAATTCTAAATCAAACATCAATAAAACCTTTAAATAACCCAACAATAGGGAAAGATATACAAAGAGATCAAAGGAAACTCTCAAGAACAATTTGACATTTCATGTCTATGTGTTTAGGGTGAAAATAAATTAGGTAGAAGTCATTTTGAATGAGCTAAAAGATTTGCTGCCAAATCCTATAGGTTCTTGAACAAGAGGAAGCATTGGATATAATTCAAGAAGAAACCAATCACTTTTGGCCATTGAATTAGCCCATCTTGAATCCATCTTTGAAACAAAATCCTTCTTAACTTGAACAACTTCTTTGAAAATAAAATCTTAACATTTTATGAGAATAAATCACCAGACATAAGACTATTATAATTCAACTCACTAATGTTACCACTTGTCAAGAACTCCTTCCTTGTGAAGAGAATAGTCCCCCATATTCCATTCTGCTTCATTTCCTTTTACCACAAGAGCAAGAGTGATCTATCAACTGTCTAATCAAACATGGGTAATGCACATGCATCTTGTTTGTGGTTTACACACATTAGTAGTGATTCACATTTGGAGTGTAAGGTCTTGTTAGGCCTAATTTCATAACCTAATAACTTAGCCTTCAGTAGTAAAAGCAAAGATAGGATATATCTCAACATATTGTAGGCTTATATTTATACTCATTAGGACCAAAATTTAGAGGCTTTATCCTTGCCACACCACTAGTACATTTCCTACTTCATAATCACATGTAGACCTTTCCATTTTAGATTCCAATACTATAAAATAATTAATATCCTTGATTCATCAAGTTAGATTTTGAGCTTCACAAAGAACATTAAAAAATGTCTTTAGTGATGTTAAAATTGAGAAACAACAAAAATAAAAGGAAATTGATCTTTCAAGATCACACTATTCTTCATTGAGCTCGCATAAACTTTCATATCTCAACAAGAGTTCCATGATGAGCTATGCATGCACTTGTTAACTATGGTACTCATTAATTATTTTGTTGCCTTTTAACAAGCCTAGCTCTTTCAAGATTGAGTCAATTGAAATGAATAATAAAACAAAACCCCGATACAAGAAGGCAATAACACACGACATTTGTATCTAAACATTATATGCTTCATAATCCTAAATACAAACCCCTTTGCACACATGATTTCAACTATTAGAAATAGGATATCTTTATAATCAATATGATTTTGAAAAACTTTAAAGAAAGAGACACCCACTTTGACTTCAAATTCTATAAAACCAATAAATGTTATATGGTTCAAATGATTCCAAACATAGTCAACTTTATGATGTGTAGACAATGCAAAATGTTCATATTTAAGTAGCCACTCTTTGTTCAATTTCTCTTATATTTATTTTTATACTCTCAAACTTTTGGAGCATAATCATAGTAAAACTTGAAGTTGACAATGAAATGCCACTATCATGACATGCTACAAAACTAATCAACTAGTGAATCATCCAAGAGAGGAACAATGGAAAAAAATCAAGATCACTAAATCAAAGTGCAAGACAAAGTTGACCTTTGCCATGATGACATAGACAATACAATACTATTCACAAGACTTAAAATATTGATTATTTTGAGAAGAGCGGTGCAAAATTTCGCAATAACATGTAAAGGAGAAACTTGTTGTCTATAAGAACCCAACACCATAAAAACCAGACTTGAGATGTACAAATACTCAACACTATACATAAAAAAGATAAACTCACTGGAAACAAAGACCCAACACCATAAAGAATAAGTTTACTTTGTGTAAAATTTGACCCAAAAAAAAAATGAAGTGTACAGATACTCAACAGTATACCATGGGCAAAGATCCAACACCATAAAAGCTAAGCTTGTCATTTATAATGTAAAGGTCAAACGCTATAAAAATGAACTCACTCTAGGTAAAAACCCAACACCATTAAAAATGAGAACCTATTCTAATTCTAATTCTAATTCTAAATGAATAGATACCCACAAACGGAAAAAAACTGACAAAAATCTTAAATAAATCTTAGGCGGACCCGCGGGAATGTGAATTTGAAAACTGTAAAAAAAACAATGTTAAAGAGGGCACCGTGGAACGTCAAATTTCAACCGCGTAAAAACAAATCAAATCTTTAATCATTTAAACAAATTAAAAAATAAAATTAAAAAATAAAATTAAAAAACAAAAGTGGCACGACTTTCCTTAAAGCTTTTCCATGTGACGTCCACAGTCATCCTTTATTTAAATCTTAAAAAAATAAAAAATAAAAACAAAAACAAAAAAGCTTCGCTATTAATTTAAAAGCTGATTAAATTAATTTGCCCAAAGTACACAGCTAAGCAGCCGTTGGATACAACTAATTCTCTGATCTCCATCCAAAAAAACACGCAAAATGCAAACTCAGAAGTATGAAAAACAAACTTAATTATTGAATTGTGGCGGATTTTCAGAGGCGCGTTGTTGGAATTTTTCTCGCAGTTCATGTTTTAAAGCAGAACGGATGTGCAGGACAGAAATGAAATGGGACTGGATTTAAATGTCTGAGCTTTCCGGTGTTTAAATTTGCGATTCTGTACTAATGAAATGGGGGGCCTCTAAAGGCCTACAGTTGAGGGGCAGAGGAGTGCAAGCTTACCCGGTTGACCCGGGTTCGAGTCTCGTCACTCCACTCATCGGATACGGCAAGTACAAAACGCAAGCTGGGGTTTCTTAACTTGTCGGCCAGAATCAGACTTTACTCGAAAATATAGAAAGAAGTTTTTGAAAATAGAAAACCAAAGTTACCTTCTGATAAAGTAAATCTACACAAAGAGTTTCTTTTCTTTGCGGCTTGGAGCTTGTTTCTGAAGGTGGACCTTTCCTCGCAAATTTTGATAAAACGTTGGTCAAATTTGTTTCTCTGTGAAGAATAGATTAAGCAATTTTCGTTTTTAAGGATCTCAACGCTTTTTAGATGGTAGTATTTCTAGTGTTCGTTAGATTTTCTGGCGTTAATTTTGATTTAACAAATTTCGTCTTTGTGAAAATCTCAGCTTTTTGGAAAGGCCGACACAGAGTCAACACGGAGGATAGGGGTTGAATTATCTATGAGGAAGTGCCGATTGGTCTCTGCTAGTGCCTTATTCGTGAGAAGATGAAATTTAGAGCATTTAAAAATGCAGTGCCATGAGCGTTTGTTAGCAACTCCAAGGAGCAACAGAAGCGTCAAGAAATGGCGGCAGAATCGAAGTAGCGCCATAGCAACAGTGGCAATAGCTCTGGCCCTGGCAACTTTCACATGGCTTTCTGTAGTATTTTCCTCAGCACGGCCTCATTTGCAGGAGTGGCAGGGCAGCCCCCTGGCCTTTCCTTGGGAGCCCTTCGGAAATGACGAAGAAGAAGAAGGGAAGGACCAAAGCCCTGGTTCTATGGCTATAACGGACAATATGACCGGGGCATTTATGCACCCGACAGATAGATCGAAGAGGCCATTTAAGGCCGAGAACCTGAGCTTGAACCAAATTGTATTTGGCATAGCTGGATCGGCCCAGTTATGGGACAAGCGCAAGGAATTCGTAAAGCTATGGTTCGAACCTCAGCGAATGCGTGGGTTTGTTTGGCTGGAGGAACCTCTTAATCCCGATCCCCTGGAGGCCTTACCGCCGGTCAAATTATCCGACGATATTTCACGTTTTGCCTACACAAACCCCAAGGGCCATCCTTCTGGTGTTCGTATTGCCAGAATTGTGCAGGAGACCTTCAAGCTAGGGTTGCAGAATGTCCGTTGGTTTGTTTTGGGGGATGATGATACTGTCTTCAACGTGCATAATTTGATTAGGGTTTTGAGTAAATATGACCCCTCTGAGATGCACTATATAGGGAGCCCATCGGAGAGCCACTCTGCAAATGCTTATTTTAGTCAGAATATGGCGTTTGGGGGCGGTGGCATTGCCATCAGTTATCCGCTGGCTGAGGTTTTGAATAACATGGAGGATGCTTGTTTAGAGCGATATGCAGAGTTGTATGGCAGTGATGATAGACTGCATGCTTGTATTTCTGAGCTTGGGATTCCTCTTACTAGGGAGCCTGGATTCCATCAGGTACACCATTATAATTCCTTTTTCTGTATATTGATTTTCCTTTTTGGTTTATGCTTTTCCTATTTAGCAACTTAGGGAATTTCTTCTGGCCTTTCGTTCAGTTAATGTTAGCATTTTTGAAAAATTGGGATTGCCGATAAGTAAATTCACACAATCGACAAACCCAAATCGAACAAAAAACTTGTAGCTATTTTGTTGTTGGGGAAGGGCGGACGAGGGGCTTATGTGTAGCAGTGGAAAGGGCGACTTGCGTGTGGTAATGGGAAACAAGGGAAAAGGAGAAACGGTGGAAAGTAGAAAGGGATGTGTTGGGATTCAAGGGCTACCTTCCTTCGAGGATTACATTTGAGGTTCATTCATAAATCTGTAATCATGGGGGTGTACGTGGAACATACTCTGAAGATGTGTGAACAAGGTCTGCACTTGAATGTATCCACAATTGTTACACATTCCTAAGATCTAAGGTTTGTAAATATAGGACACATTCACATAATATCTACACTCCACAGTGCTGTGGAGATACCACACAACAATCTGCCACGTGTTCTTTGGATTTATGAGGCACCTTATTGCTTCGGAAGGATTCGAACAAGGATCACACTCTTACGAGTGGTTCCCATTACTATTGCAACATAACCCTTTATTTATAAAAAATATCAAGTATTACATTATAAAATTCTTTTATTGCAAACAGAAAGGTTCACCTTCTACTCATTTATTCAAAAAATCCACTCCCTAGATTTCTTCATATAGCAGTTACATCTGTTACATAATGGCCCATACTAGTAGCAATAACCATGCAAATAGTCTCAAACAAATATAGAAAAACGGTGCTGTTTTCTTGAAAATGAAAGCACATCTTATGTACACAATGGCATATGAAGGCTGTGACCTGTACATGTTCAACTTAATTGTGAGCATTCAGAGTAATACCTAGGCTAGAAGCTAGATTATTTTGTAACACTGAAGTGAAAAATGTCATCGTGCATGCTGACTATAGCTCCACATTTAGAGGATGGGGCAATATGCAGCACTAGGTGCAACTTCTTGTTGGAAAGGCAGGCTGTCAAATACAATAATGAACATTTATTTATCAGATTAGAATGCAGTTATTGGTTATTGACAATTGTTATGTTCTTAAATGCTGTTTTGGAATATGGTAATTTCTTTGAGAGGCAATTGGACATGCGACAGCTCATGCCATGCTTCTTAAGGATGCAGTCCTTTTGCAGAATGTTTATAATATATTATGATTCCCTTATATGTATTTACTATTTGTTATATTGTGTAAATCCATTTGAATGATGTGTGCAAATTTCAACCACGTGTCCAATAACCCTAAATTCTTAATCACTTCATCATTGGGATCACTGAAAGAAAATTTGAAAGACAATAATATGGGACTCACCAATTCACCATAGAGATAGTAGCTACCAATCTGACCTTGAACCTTTTCGATTTTGGCTTCACTCTACTGCAATGCCTTATTCATTTTCTTCCCTGATTGCCATTGCATGACCTTCATGCCCTTCATCATGTTGGTTATAGAGATACTTGGTATACCAACCATGGTTTGCAATTTTTTGAAGACTCTTCTATAGATGCACATAACTGAATGTCTATTGGAAGTTTAATCATTGGGTGCAAGGTTGGTCTTCCCCTTAGCTTCACATAACAATCTCTCTCAATCTAAAACACGATGCAAGATTTGTCTTCTGACAACATCCTCCAACAACGGCCCGATTAACTCATAAGGGCTCAGTGCCTTGAATCCCTTTCCTGCAATGATGATTGCATCGATCAATGCCTCCCAATAAGGGCTGCACACAACATTAATTGGTATGTTGTTGTAGTACAAAAAATTAGCACATGCCAACTTGGCATCATTATGTTTTTCTTGATACCACACACTACCCCCCGTGCACCCCCATCCCCCTCACCCCCCCACCCGCCGATGAAGGTTGCACACCAAGAGTGTTGTGAGGAATGAAAAATTCATGTGTATGTGATTGTGAATTACAACTAGCTGCATGATGAGATCCCCATATCCATGGGCCAATTCAAGATGAAGAGCCTCCTAAATCTGCCTCTGACCCTGTAAAACTCATAACAATTGCCACTGCCTCAACCGTCCTTTTTTTCTTAGTTTTCTACTCATAAGATGCAAGGAGAGCTTCAGCCTCTAGCTCAACCTCAGGGTCTGTTGCATTACATATTTGTACTTCTCAGTCAAGTTTCCATGCAAGGTGAAATTTGAGGCAATTGATTCCTTCTCTCATACACAACTCATAACATCACCATTCATGGCTCTGTACCTGCAATGCCATGTTTACATGCAGGGTCCCCAGGCTTCCTACCATTTCTGTTCATTGCAGATGCCATTTTTCTTTCCAATAAATAAAATAAAATCCTAGCAAAAAATAAAAAATGCTAAAAAGAATCACAATTTTGTGTTGGACCAATGAGGAAATAGTTAGGGAAAGAGGGAATTTTTAGTATGGAGTCATGGACACATGATCCATCAATCTGAATATAATCGATCAGACTGGACTGTGGACATCTAGGAGGCAATACTTGGAGGTGAAAACCACAATATGTTAGATGGATAGTCATTAGCCCCATAAGGACTTTGGCTGCATGTTTGGGTTCCCAATTCTGAGCATGATATAGGGAGGACGAAGTTGGCACTGATGACTTATTTCTTTTTTATGTTATGTAATATGCACCCTAAGATTTGTACGTTAAGTATTTTTGTTGTTGTTGTTGTATGGCTGCAATCTTTGCAATCTATCCTTACTACTTAGTCTGAAGAATTCAATATTTAAGGGTTATGACCATCGTGTAATGATGTATACCTGTAATTTCAGTTGTCTATTTACATGGGTGTAGTCTATTTTTATGTTTAAATAATGAATTTGTCATGGATGATTTATGTTTACTTTTTAAGTAAAATTTGAATAGTCTATGTACTGAGTCTTTGTGAAATCTGTTCCTTATTGACATGTCACATCATTCTCAAGTCTGAATTTTGTTACTTTTGCTGAGACAAAATAATCAAACACTCGATTTTTCCATATCCTTTCCTAAAATCAATCAGAATTAAAATAGGTTTTAAAGAAATTCTTGCCCACTCCTTACCTTATCAGATGACAACTCTATTATATCTAGATGATACAACTCTTGAGAAACCCAATTTATAGGATGGAATCTTATATCGTACATTATTTAGTAGTACATAGAATGGAGGTTTCAAGTTCTCAATAACAGTTCCTCTACTGTCCGTTCATATGAAAGAGTTTGCATAGTAGTAATTGAAAAGCAATAGGGGAATGTTTTTTCTATATGCCTTTACTTCTGCTTTACTTGTCCTCGCTGCTTTTGGAGATCAACTGCATATGGACAGAAATGATGAAAAGAAACTAAATGTCTTGAAAACACAAATTAAAATTCCCTGGTTTTGCTTGAAAAACATTTAAGTTTTACAATATAGGCAATTTTTGTCTGCCTAAATTTCTACTTAGTTTGATATAGTAAGCATCAAATCACAGGAATACTTCAGCCTATGCTATCCATGCTCATAAAGAAATGAAATTTGAGAGTTTGAAAACAAGGTAAAACTTATTCAAGCTAAAAAATTGTAAAATAATGAACTAGAAACTGGCAGAATTTTCTTAAACAACTATTCTAAAGCATGTAGTCTATAAACAATTTCCATCATACGGAATGTTAGAAGTAGAAATTATAAGTTGATTAATGTTAGAGATAATTAATTCGCTACTTAAAAAATGAGTGCCTAATATGCTATTACCAAAATTAAAAGAAAAAAGGTTATTTTGTTTTCAATTTGGAGATTTTTTGCTACTATGCTTTAGCCACATGCTAACCCAGGTTTTCATGCAAGTGCATAGGTTTGTTTTCTTATTCCAGTTGTCTACAATAGAGTTGTGTTTGTCCTTATTCTCTTTCCTGATCTTCCATATGGTATGACCAAAACATTATTATGTTTTCAAGTTGGAGTTTCGTTTTTACTAGGCTTTAGCCATATGCTAATACATGTTCGCAGGCATGTTAACAGGTTTGTGTTTCTTAGTCTAATTTCATAACTCACCTTGCAACCCTATTGTCTAGAATACAATGATCAACCCTGTTTACAATTTTTGGTGAGATTTGGTGAATTGAACTCTCTCTAAACATGACAAATATTTGACAGTGTTACAAATTTGAAAAAATGATTAAGTATGGTTTCATCTGTTGAATTTAGCTTTTGATTGGTACAAGTTTAATGGAGTGTGTAAAGATAGAGTCCAATACAGCTCATTCTTCTCTGTGACCTGATTGATATTGATTTGGTTTGACAATCAAATCCTGCAAGTACTATATCTGAAAGAGCCTTTTAAAATGTTGCTATTAGGTAGGGCATACAATTCTTTAGATTTGATCTTTATTGATTTGCTACAATTTTCCAATGCAGTGGGATGTTCGAGGTAATGCATTTGGACTTCTGGCAGGTCACCCTGTTGCACCTTTTGTTTCTATGCATCACTTGGAAGCTGTTGATCCTGTCTTCCCTCGGCATAATTCATTGGATAGTCTTAAACTTCTTGTTAAAGCCATGAAGACTGAGCCCACCAGCTTTCTGCAGCGTTCAATTTGCTATGACCACAAGAGGCGATTATCTTTTTCTGTATCAAATGGCTATGTTGTCCAGGTTTTTCCAAAGATAATTCTCCCACGTGAGCTTGACCGTATTGAACGGACATTCAAGTCCTGGAACAAAAGGGACAGGGCTGAGGATTTTGACATTGATACAAGAGCTCCGTACAAATCAACTTGCAGTAAGCCATTCCTGTTTTTCCTGAAAGATGTACACAATGTAGGAGGAAACAAAATTGTAAGCTACTACAAGCGAGATAATGTATCAGATAATCTGAGAAGAAGGGCATTTTGCCTGTCCTCGGCTCTTCCTCCTGTTCATGAAATACAGGAAATTGAAGTTGTGAGTAGGCCCATGCCTCGTCAATGGCATCTGGTACACACTTTATCATTAGTGATGTTTTTAGATAGATTCTGTTTTAGATCTTGTGCAATGGTTTCTCTTTAATATTGACTGTGCCTGTTTGTTTAATATGGCACTGCATACCAATTTAGAGGTCTAGTTTCTTAGTGAACGGGGGACTTTCTTTGATAAGTTTTAGTGAAATGTGCTCATTTAGATTGAGCATCTAAAGTATATTCTGTCCTTGATAAACTATCCTTACTATGCTTCAGTTGTTTTGACATTTTATGCTTTTGGAAGTAGCCAAAACAGTGAGTGTTGCAGATTAATTTGTGACTTTTCCTAACGTATGTATTTGATGTGGCAGTTGCCAAGAAGGCAGTGCTGTAAATTGACAGAGACAAAGAACAAAGTGCTGGGAGTAATAGTTGGGCCCTGTGAGCAAGGAAAAAGTCGATATATTTTGTAAGTTTGAGTCAATGTGACATGGGCTCAAATTCTAAACAGGTCCAGGTAGAATCAGCTTGTCTTTTGAAGGCAAGGCATTTTATGCACCACACAAAGTTATTTGTCAAAACCCATCTGCACTTTCAATTAGTAAAAATGCCTGGTAAATTGGAGTTTTTTTTCTGTTCTACCTGAAGATATCTTAGGAATCTCTCATTAGAAGAGAAGAGGAGCCTGATAGCGAGCAGTCTCTTGGTAAAAAGTTCGTGCTGTATTTTTCAGCATTGTAATCTTCAGTCTTTACAACTAAGAGTGTCTTTTGAATGTATTCTTTATGCTGCTGGCAGTTTCTTCGGATTCTCTGCAAGGCTTTTTCTGAAAGCCCAAGATCATTATTTTATGTTTGTAACATATTCTTTGCTTCCCTTGTTTGTGTGGGAAGTTTTCATGATATTGCCAGCATTTAGATGGCCATCACATTGGAAACATAATTGTGGTCAAAATTGGTATATGGAGAGGATTTCATTTTTGGTCTTACTGTTCTAATCATTAGGGATATTCTGTTTTGCAATAAAGAAAATCTTGAAATTTTGTACTTCTGAGTCTGTCAAAATGGATTTTTATTTGGTAATTTATTTGTATAAACAGATCATATGGGATGACAATTAGAAAAAGGTGAAAATTTAAATTCTACGGGAAATTTAATTTATTATTAAGGCATTCATCATATTCATTATAGAACCATATTACATAACATTGCAGTCAATTTGAGAATTCAGAGTCAACACACCAATTAAGTTGTCTGCAAGTTTTCTAGGAGTAGATAGACATTAGGTTGGTGCTGATGTATTCACAAACATCTGAAAGAAACTGATAGTTATGTTTTACTGTTTTGAACGGAATGGAAGAGGTGATCATGTCTGTCTTGGATATGGTCGAATAGTGACAATTGGGCTCTCGATGGAAGTAACTAGTAGACATAGAGTCCTTAGAGAATTCTTCAGAAAATAATGGCCGTTGGTTTGCTAAACTTGTTGCATGTTGAGTTCGGCATACACTTGCTATTGCTTCATGGGAATCCTAAGAGATGGTTTTTAAGCGGATACAAATTATGAAATTAAATGGCATCAAAATCTGAACTCTTGTACAACTTTTGGTCGTTTATAACTGTATTTAGTAATATCTTTCTACCAAAGAGAACATTAGAGAAGCTTGTCTCAAGTATACATTCTTGGCTTAATTTTGTTTCAGAAGTAAACGAGATCTGGGTGGGTATAAAATTTCCATTCATGGCATATATTTGTTCCTTATTCTGTTGATTAGGTTATGAATAATGTATAAAAAGTATTTTAATTATCAAGCACATCAAGGAACTCTCGTTTGAGCTGAATATTGGCTAAATGTCAAGCACAATTCAACTAAAAAGATATAATGAAATCTGTTAGGGCAGAACATTACTTTTTTAACAGTAAAATTACAGTTTGGATAACAAAACATGGTCAAGGGGATGAATAAATGTTCTGGATGGGTGAACGACATAAATGATGCATGTGCTCTTGAAAATTATTTTGTTTAAGGGGTTGCTTGCTACGGAAAAATCTAGATAGTTTTTCTATATCATATCTAGAAATTACCCGAAGAAAAATACCCTGGTATTACCCCAAAGGACATCTCAATGCTTAAGCTTGCAAAATAAAAGTTTTGGCTGTCTGAGGATGTTTGGCTGTCACTAGGGTAGTTTAGGGATGTCATAAAACCCCCTTCCTTCTTTGGGACGGCTAGGCTCTCCAAACGCCTCCTGCCTCCTGGCTGTTTTTGGAACATTTCTAATTCAATCTTGGGATCTGTCAAAGTACTATTGCC
Organism: Sequoia sempervirens; assembly: GCA_007258455.2. Taxonomy (NCBI): domain Eukaryota; kingdom Viridiplantae; phylum Streptophyta; class Pinopsida; order Cupressales; family Cupressaceae; genus Sequoia; species Sequoia sempervirens. Next base: position 767,412,443 of record VDFB02281492.1, on the reverse strand, counting down.
TTATTTATTGATTTTTTCTATATAGACTTTGAGAAAATCATGGAAATCTCCTCTTGAAGCAATCTGGCTCAATTTCCCAATTCTCTCAAGATAGTCTTTGGGAAGGTGTTTCTATGTCTAGAGTTTGAGTTGTCTTTCCCATCTATTATATTATCTCTAAAATGTAATTTTATTACATTTAATGGAGGGGGTAGGATAAGCAAATAGGTACAGGGGTGGATTTGGTTTGTTCTGTAGGGGTTTGGGAGGAGGTTTTTGTCTTTGCCATTTTTTTGGCAGATTCTAGTGCATGTACAATTCCTTTTCATTTTTGAATGAATCAAATCTATGATTGAATGAAACCTTGTAAATGGTAAAATCTGTGGGTTGTGTTTCCATGTTTTAATTGTTGAAACCTTTATGTTGTCTCATTTTGGTGTTGGTTGCAAGGTCTAGGTCACCATTCATTTGGCTCCCTATTCTTGCTATATCAAATAGTATTAGAGAAGGTATAGAACCCAAAGGTGTATTTAGTTGATTTGAACTCATTTGTGAGTGTGTAATCAGCTTGCGTAGGATGCAATTAGTTAAATTGTAGCAATAGGTTTTAATTGCCATAAGTGTCAATATACCCCTCCGAGAGTGCATCATGCAAGTGTGTGTATGTTTCCAAAAAGAAAGTAGTAGGTACAAGGAGTTGAGAAGAGAGTGGATAAAGGGTGTCTAGAGAGTTCGCAACCTTTGAACTCAAGAAGTGTTGTGTAGAAGGTGTTGAGAGAGATGAGGTAAATTCCATATTGTGGATAAGTGGGTAGAGGTTGTGTAGAGCGTTCTCCATCTTGTGTAGTGGGATAGAGAGTATAGAGTTGAAAGATTGATTTGATATCAAGAGGTGGTTTATGTGAAAATTTTAGTAGAAAGTTTGAGTGATCAAAGTGAGTTAAAATGCTTTCCACACGAGTGGTTGGAAGGATCTTGTGAGGACCATTGAGATTAACTTTTACGAATAGAGTAGGAGATGCTATTGTCGCATGGAATTTTCATGAAGTTATTAACTTGTTTAGTGTTGTACAAGAGAATATTGATATTGTTTGCAGGCTAGAAATTGATGCGAGTTGAAAAGGTGAAACAAGTACATGAGAAGCAATCATGTCAAAAAAGACGAGTATATGAAGCATGCCTTGATGACAATGAATAGTTGATCAACGAAAAGAAGTATTGGTTTTTAAAATGCTATACCACAGTTGCAAATATTACACACAAATAATACCATGCATCAATTTCAATTTGTTTAATAATACAATCACTAATTTACAAGAATTACATTTCCTATATTATAGGTGAGTACTAATAACAACTCCCTTACAGAGATGGTCACGGGATAACAAATAACCATGGGAATAAATAAATTCCTAACAACCTAACAAATAATTATTATATGCATCCTAAAGACCAACAAACCTAGCTATGCGAATATGAATGCTATAATATTCCTAACAAAAAAGGCCATTTCATACTTGAAGTAGAGATTGTTAATTTTATGATAAGATTTAATGTACATAAATTAATTCAAAATCAGACACAAGAACACAATAGATACCCTGGGAAAACCCTCCTCTTGAGGGAGAAAAACCAAGCAACAATATATCACTTATATATTGAATCTCAAAGAGAAACTCTTTTACAATGAAGCTTGATAATGAGGCCAATAGAGTGCACCACAAAACTGATGCTATCACAAGAACAACTCAAATGTAATTCATTGAGACACTAATAATGTTGATCTGCACTTAAGAATAATTCACACTCGATAAGGCTCAAACTTATGATGAACAATGAACTGAATAGATGATAGAATAAGATGCAACCAAGGAGTATAAATACAACATTGAATGGAGGGACGTGACCCCTCAATAAACACAAGTTAGCCTTGAGAAATAATCGCGCCTCTACACAAGAGGTCGACCCCTTTAGAAAATCACGCCACTTCATAATATAACAAATATTAAATGATAACAAAGGACATGTCTCTTCAATCATCTCAAGTCGGCCAATATATTGAATATAATAAATACAATTCAAATAGCCGTTAGGCTACATTTGAATTGTCTCCAATTGCGGATCTGGAAGAAGCAGCCCAACGTTGCTAATAACATCAACACTCCCTCTCAGCTAGGGATGATACTTCCAACTGCACAAGACATATCACCTCATCGTGATGTCTACCACAATGGCTACAACCACATGTGGAAAAGAGAGATATCACCTCATTGTGATATCATATATCACCTCAACATGATATCAACCATAATGGCTACAACCATGTATGGTATGTACAAGTGTTCATCACTTGCTTGATGTTGTCACCTCAACATGACTTTCACCATGGCTCTCCCAGAGGGTGAAACACAAGTACAAGAAAATCATCACGGACTCTCTCACATGATGTTGTCATGGAGTCACACACGACATCCACCATGGCTCTCCCAAAGGGTGGAATCAAGGGATTTCACCTCGAACTTCTCTTATAGAGAAGAACTCATTAACAAGGGATTTCATCTTGAACTTCTCCAACAGAGAAGAACTCATTAAAGAGGATCACTGATACTGAGACTCCTTCTCAGTTAAGGCTGTATTCTCCACCATACCAAGCTTATCTCGAAAGTACACAAACTTTATCCTGGAGAGAGGCTTGGTGAGAATGTCTGCCATTTGCTCATCAGTGTTGATATACCTCAACTGTATAGCTTTCCTCAATACCATATCTTTGATATAGTGGTATTTGATCCCAACATGATTGGTTCTGTCATGAAACACATGATTGACATAAAGCTTCACACAACTTTGGTTATCACAATGAATGATAGTAGGCTCCATTGATTGTCCAAACAATCCTGCAAGGAGCTTACGAAGCCACATTGCTTCTCGAGCTGCCACACAAGCTGCAATATACTCTGCCTCTGCTGTACTTAATGCTATAGATGACTGTTTCCTGCTGCACCAAGAAATCATAGCAAATCCCAAACTGAAGCAACATCCAAAGGTGCTCTTCCAATTAGTAACACTCCCTGCTCAATTAGAATTAGTAAAACCATGCAGCTCCAAGTCTACATTTGAAGAATATCTCAACCCATATCCAACTATGCCTCACAAGTATCGCAAGATATGTTTTGCTGCAACAAGATGTATCTATCTCGGTTCACACATGAACTAAGTGCACTCACAACATAACAGATATCTGGTCTAGTGTTAACTAGATACATCGAGGACCCAATCAACTGCCTGTACATTGTAGGATCCACCAAGTCTGAACTAGCTGCAACCTCTTTTAACTTATGTAGGTTGGTCTCCATAGGTGTAGACATGGATTTGTAATCCATCATGCCAAACCTCTTAAGTATGTCAATGGTGTACTTCCCTCAACTTAGAATCATCTCATCTGGCTTTTGGCAAACTTCTAAGCCAAGGAAGTAATGCATGAGCCCAAGGTCTTGTTAGCTCTCAAAAACACACGCAAGATGCCTCAAGAGGCTGCCAATCTCTTGATACGTTTCAGGGTAATAGACAAGGTCAAGTGAACTCAACCTTCTACTCTTCAGGTGCTGCTAAACCTAGGCGGGTGCACCTTTCTGAATGAAGCAGACTTTATGTATTTATGATTATCTTTCATTCAGTGATTTATCCACAATGGCAGATGGAAGTGAACAAATGAAATCAAACTTGATAGCAATAGCAATCTTCTGATCTAAATCCTAAAATGCTTAATTAATAGATATAAAGAAACTGAATGAGTTCAAAATGATGAAGTGTAGAGACTAGTGCCTTATTGGGTATGCGGAGTTAAAATGAAATCAAGATGAACAACACCTCTCTGGAGAAAACTCAAATTATCTGGCATATATTCTGTTTACAACTTGTATAAACATGCAATACTGTAACTACTAAGCTCTACTTTAATAATCCATATGAAACTCTCTGATTACTGTGATCAACTAAAAGGATTTAATCTTTGCTTGAAAGAACCAATTGATTAATCACACAGAAACAACAAATGTGTACTGATGAATTGAATATAAACTTGTTATATCAAATTAAACAATCATAAAGAATCCATCTTGGAGACAACTTAGCAATACTTTCATTAAATTCAACAGATAACTGACACCAGAAATGTGCAGCAACATCAAATGACTTTCATAAATACCTCCATTTTGAAATCATGCAACGATAGTCTTTGATCTGAGAATTTTATTTTACTCTATCTACTTGCTGTGTATCGAATATCTAATAGCTGATCCTCTTTTACAATTTACAAAATGCCTATTTATACACTAGCATGAGAAAAACATATCATATTGAGATCCCATGTCGGCCTTCCACAGAATTCGGGCTCAAATCATGTCGGCTAGCAACGGTATTTTAGCAATTTACATGTCGGCCTCAGTATTTGAATTCTTATTAATCATTCGCCAAGTCACCCAGATAGTTATGCCGAAGGCAATTCAATCGCTATCAGCTCACACTCTTTTGTATATCGCCCTGACTCTGTGATGTCGGTGAGACATCTCACAGATTACAAAATGTTATATCGATATGTATTTCCTTACGTGCTTTCCATTCGCTGAGACACAAGGATATCTCTCACCGATGAGTTCCTTTGGTTTCGTTCACAGTTGCCGTAACATTTTGATATCGGAGAGACCTCACGTAGAGTGCTCTTTGTTTTACCGAAAGACCTCAACCATCCTTGAGTGTCACTGAGACAAATCATTTTTTATGCCGACAAGGATCCTTTTGTTTTCCATCGGCAAGACCGAAGGTCACTTGCCGAGACCTCATAATGATATTGCTAACTCCTACCAATATGTTCCCTTCATCCTTAGGTCGCCAAGACAATGCCAACCTCTCGCCGAAAACCATCTCCCATTCGCTTTCGCCAAGACAATTCAAAATCGGGGAGATGTCCCAAAGAATCAACTAAGTCATACCAAAACATCCCCAGCACATCAGTTCGCCAAGATGACACAAACCTCTCGTTGAAAGTCATTCATTAGACTTTGTTGGCAAAACCCAACGGGCTCGGCAAGACTTTACATTGAAGCTCATAAGTCTTATCGAAGGGTTCTCTTAGTTGCCGGTTGGTGAGACATATTGAAATCGCTAAGACCTTAGCCCGACGGCCAAACTCATGCCAATATGCTTATTCAAACACGGGTCGGTAAGACATGATATATTCGATGAAACATTACACCGAAGACCCCTGGCTCATGCCGATAAAGCTTTTGTCGTGGAAACAACATGTGTGTCATGCCGAATGATGAATGCACAAGACCTGTGATCGCCGTGACATCAGATGAGTCTTGCCGATAGGCAATACAGACTCATACAAGCAGAAATATAATATGAATCGGGAAACCCTTGACCATCACAAGCCGATAAGAACAAGAATGTGAAAAATGCAGACATAGATGATTCTATGGGAAAAATATGGGGAAAATATGGAAATTCATGAGCATGATCAATATGTAAAAACATCAGAATTTAACAGTTCCAACAGTGGCTCCGTCTGGAGATGAATGATAGTGAGATCATTGCAAGGATCCAAAATCTTTGGGTGAGCAGACTAGACCAAACACAAAATGATGAACTAGTGAGCAAAAATGGAATGAATGGAAATGGAAAGTGAGTGCAAAATGGAAGTGAAATGGATGCAAAATGAAGGTGAACCACAACCCTAAACTACTGTGCATGGAAAAGAATTTTAAAGAGGACAAGCAAGAGTTGTCCATGCACTGGCAACCCGTAATCCTCTGTGTTTTAACTTCACCTGTTCTGAGCTGTTACAACCTGAAACTCAAATCATACTTTCCCCTGTCAAATACCTGGTTTTGTCTTGAGTTCATCAGATTCTTCTTGAAGACAATCATGCAACCTGCTCTGTCACTGTTATTGATAGTTCTTAGAGAGTCATCATGCTTAGTCTGGGCCAAAATCCCTACACCCTTCTGCAGTTCAAATTCTTCATCACCATGGGGCAAACCCCTATTATTTTCAACATACAAAATGCATGCACATTCAATACAACATTCTATATTACCTCTCTCACTGTTATGAATTGTGAAACATTCTCCCAGTTGTATTGAAAATTGACCATCAAAGTGCTTCTCTTGAGAATCAAAAAAATCTGTCATATCAACACTGTCTGCAATAAACAAATCTGAAACCTTTTGCACCTCCTTCAAATCATCATTTGGAGACAATATTTGAATATGACTCATATCTTCAATATCAAGCATATATGAACCAATCAAATCTGGACCTCTATCATCCTTGGTATGCAGATAAATGTCTTCTCCACAAGAGTTAGAAATTTCAAAATCACATACCTCATCTTGAATGGACACAGAATTTTGATCAACTTGAAAGGTTTCATCATCAACTTGAGAAATGCACTGAGAGTCATAAGAATCATCATACAAAGATCTTTCACTGTCTAGGAAAATGTAAGCTGGACACAAAACTTCAAAATCACCCTCCTGTACACATCTCTGGTATTCAAGAGTCAACAAATCTGAAATTTTCTCACTACTGAGTGAACAAGCTTCTACATTTTCATCACAATAGTTATATTCTTCACTTTTTTCATCATCAAAAAGAGGCCCAAGATCATTAGAGAATGAAAAATCAGAAGCATTACAAACGAAGTCACATATTCCATCATCTAGCTTGTCTGAAATTGTTTCCTCTTTACCATAAAGTAGATCTGAAAATACCTGGAATTCATTCCTGGGCATACCTTGGCAAAACATCATTTCTTCTTCATCAAATGAGTCTTCATGACTTTCAACTGTAATAGGAGGTATTATATACTCATTATCAAATGAACTCACATTGTCCATTGCTTCTTTCTCTCGATCACCACAAGAACCTTCAACTGGATCAGTACTGATTAACTTTGGCTAGGCTGATTCTATCTTGAAGTTGCCAAGATTCACATCACAGAAACAATTGATTTGATCTTGGGGTACATAGTCAACAACTTGGCTCATTCTTGGCTCCCTATACAACCTGACTTCCTGACCATTCACTGGAATAGTTGCATAAGATAAATCAAGCTGAATATTTCCCCCAACTGCTGCTGTCCATTGTCTTGATAAAAACATCCCAAACTGAGGAGGAGTATCAATCACTGTTATATCTATATTATATGCCACCTGTGGATAAGTAGCCAGCTTGACTTCAACATTTCTCATAATACCTACCACAGGAACAGGTCTGTTATCCATTGCATAACATTTCCCTTCATATGTATCAACCCACATGCCAAGCTGCTTCATAACTCCTACTGGCATGATGTTTATAGCTGCACCAGAGTCTATCATGCAATTCCTCAACAATTTGTTATTTATAAGCAATGTAGTGAAAAAAGGATCAACATGTGGGGGAGTTGTTAATACATCACTCAAGCAGACTTATGGGATATTTACTTTCTCCTGCCTATTGATAGCTACTTTATTTTCAGAATTCATTATCAATTGAACAACACAGTCTCTGTATTTTTTAATTTTCATCATCTCAAGTAGTGGAACAAACATTTTTACCTGGGATAATGCCTGAGTGAAGTCAAAAGAAGAGCCCTCCACCTTAACGATTTTCTTCTGCTCCAATTCTTCTCCTTTGTTTTCTTCCTTCTCTCCTTTACTAGGCTGGTCAGGCCTTTGTATCTCTTTGTGTAATTCCTTTACTTCCTCCTTTTTTACAGGCTTCTGTTCATTTTTATCATGCTATTTGTTTTCTGGCTTCTTCACAATTCCTTGTGTTGCCTTCTGGTCCTTCATGAAGATTCCCCTGGGGACACCTTCATTCTCATTCACTGTTCTATTTCTCAACCAGTATTTACTCTTTGCTTCCTCAACTGTAGCAACAGTTAGTCTCTCTATCTTCTCTTTGGTGAGTCTCCTCATACTGCAGTGAGTAGGCATTTCATCAGAATGTGGTTCTATATAATCCTCTTCAGAATCAGAAAAGACCTGTTGTTCAGCCATATGGACATTGTATTTCTGATTTGAAACATCGTACTCATATCCTTCATCCTCTGAAGATGAATACCTCTCCTGAACATGATGAAAAGTATTTGAAGTCAAATACACTGTGTGATCCTCTCCATTGTTTTCCATCAACATTCCTTCTTCTTGCATCCTTTGGGAAACAACACAATAGTCTGGGGAATGTGGCTTATCACAAACTTCACAGAAATAATTGTTGCTCACCATCTAGGTTCCCCTCTTTGTCAATGGATCAGGAGTCTCCTTGTTTCCAGGCCTAGCTGTTATAGGTTTTCCGTCCTTCCAGTCTGTATTATAAGGCATATCATGCAACCTCGACCTCTCATTTTTGTATGTGCTTTCTTGTCTGTACTGATAATTATTGCTTTGCTGAGGATCCCTAGGGTTATCTCTTTTATTGATTATACCTGCAACCTTCCTGTTGCTTTCAATTGTCAGTGCTATCTTCTATGCTTCAGCCAAATCTCTTGGGAATCTATTTCTCAATTCATACCCTGTTTTAGGATCAAATGCATTCAAATAAACACTCAAAGCTACAGAATCTGGCAACCTTGGTCCAGGAGGTACTTTAGTCTGCAACTTGTTGAATCTTCAGTTGAAATCATAAATTGAGTCATTCTAATTTTTCTAAATTCACATCAATTCATGAAGAGCTGCATCTGGTGCATTTAGATTCCCATACTGCTCTAGGAATCTATCTTGGAATATTTGGAGAGAATTAATTGAAGATGCTAGCAAGCTGTTGAACCAATCCCTAGCATCTTCAAGAAGGGACATCATAAATAGCCTCATATGTAAATCTTCATATGGCACACCTATGTCCTGGATGAACATGTTGAAATTCTTTAAATGTTCTTCAGCAGTAATTGCATTACTCCCTATAAACTTAGGTACCAAACCTCTCCAGCTGCCATCCATAGGGTAAGGGTATAGTTGAAACCCTGCCAAATCAAATTGTCTAATCATTGCTGCATACTAGTGAGGGGGAGGGATAGGTGGGTACTGATATTGATACATAGGATTACTGTATTGTGCATTATGCTGTGGGAAATAATGCTGACCATGAGGTGGCTGCATATTTGTATGCTGAGTAGGAATATGAGGCGGATGGTTTGGCTGTATGTATTGATTCCCTGTCTGATTGTGAGGAGCATTTGATTGATTAGAGGGCCCTGCACCTTTATCACCCTGCTTATGAGGCGAAACATACTTCGAGCAACCAACCGTCTGATCAGTAACTTGAGTTTTCTGCAATTTAGCCTCTAATTCCTCTATCCTCTTCCTCTGTAATTCAAACTGTGCTATTACTTCCTCAGGAAGCTCATGATCAATAAACACATTCTGGTTACCCTCCATCCTTTGTTCACATTCCTGTTGATATCTGAGTCCTCTTGCTTCAAGTCTGGCATCAAACTCAGGTTGATTTTGAGGATTATAAAATGGATTTGCTTGCTCTTCGGGGGCGCTAAGTTCTGCACTTGAATTATCTCTCCATGTATCATAGCAATCACATGTTTCAAAATGTGCTCTTGATGTTTTATCTTTATCTGTCATGCACATGTCCTCACTTATTCCTTTCCCCTTATCAACCTTGTCATCTTTGTGTGTCCACTTACTGCTGCCAGCAGGAGCTCCAATATGACCTCCCCTGTATTGGGATCTTCTTCCATTCATGTTTGAACAAATGCAATGTTTCTTTTAGAGTCGCCACCTACTTTTCCAAAATTAGGAAAATGATTATTTCTGATCTTTTACCCAGCGGAATCACTCTTTCTGAATCTTCTCAAATTATAACCTTTTCTTCAATGACTATAATGTGGTCTTCAACCGAATTTTCTGATATAGTCCCCAACAGAGTCGCCAATTTGTTAGCTCTCAAAAACACAGGTGAGATGCCTGAAGAGGCTGCCAATCTCTTGATACGTTTTAGGGTAACAGACAAGGTCAAGTGAACTCAACCTTCTACTCTTCAGGTGCTGCTAAACCTAGGTGGGTGCACCTTTCTGAATGAAGCAGACTTTATGTATTTATGATTATCTTTCATTCAGTGATTTTTGCACAATGGCAGATGGAAGTGAACAAATGAAATCAAACTTGATAGCAATAGCAATCTTCTGATCTAAATCCTAAAATGCTTAATTAACAAATATAAAGAAACTGAATGAGTTCAAAATGATGAAGTGCAGAGACCAGTGCCTTATTGGGTATGTGGAGTTAAAATGAAATCAAGATGAACAACACCTCTCTGGAGAAAAATCAAATTATTTGGCATATATTCTGTTTACAACTTGTATAAACATGCAATACTATAACTACTAAGCTCTACTTTAATAATCCAGATGAAACTCTCTGATTACTGTGATCAACTAAAAGGATTTAATCTTTGCTTGAAAGAACCAATTGATTAATCACACAGAAACAACAAATGTGTACTGATGAATTGAATATAAACTTGTTATATCAAATTAAACAATCATAAAGAATCCATCTTGGAGACAACTTAGCAATACTTTCATTAAATTCAACAGATAACTGACACTAGAAATGTGCAACAACATCAAATGACTTTCATAAATACCTCCATTTTGAAATCATGCAACAATAGTCTCTGATCTAAGAATTTTATTTTACTCTATCTACTTGCTGTGTATCGAATATCTAATAGTTGATCATCTTTTACAATTTACAAAATGCCTATTTATACACCAGCATGAGAAAAACATATCATATTGAGATCCCATGTCGGCCTTCCATAGAATTCAGGCTCAAATCATGTCGGCCAGCAACGGTATTTTAGCAATTTACATGTCGGCCTCAGTATTTGAATTCTTATTAATTATTCGCCAAGTCACCCAGATAGTTATGCCAAAGCAAATTCAATCGTTGTCAGCCCACGCTCTTTTGTATATCGCCCTGACTCTGTGATATCGTTGAGACATATCACAAATTATAAAATGTTATATCGATATGTATTTCCTTACATGCTTTCCATTTGCTGAGACACAGGGATATCTCTCACCGATGAGTTCCTTTGGTTTCGTTCACAGTCGCCGTAACATTTTGATATCGGAGAGACCTCATGTAGAGTGCTCTTTGTTTTACCAAAAGACCTCAACCATCCTTGAGTGTCGCTGAGACAAATCATTTTTATGCTGAAAAGGATCCTTTTGTTTTCCATCGGTGAGACCGAAGGTCACTCGCCGAGACCTCATACCGATATCGCTAACTCCTACCGATATGTTCCCTTCATACTTAGGTCGCCAAGACAATGCCAACCTCTCGCTGAAAACCATCTCCCATTCGCTTTCACCAAGACAATTCAAAATCGGGGAGAGGTCCCAAAGAATCAACTAAGTCATATCGAAACATCCCGAGCACATCAGTTCGCCAAGACGACACAAACCTCTCGCCGAAAGTCATTCATTAGACTTTGTCGGCAAGACCCAACGGGCTCACCAAGACTTTACATTGAAGCTCATAAGTCTTACCGAAGGGTTCTCTTAGTTGCTGGTCGGTGAGACATATTGAAATCACTAAGACCTTAGCCCGATGACCAAACTCATGCCGATATGCTTATCCAAACATGGGTTGGTAAGACATGATATATTCGATGAAACATTACATCGGAGACCCCTGGCTCATGCCGATAAAGCTTTTGTCGCCGAAACAACATGTGTGTCATGCCGAATGATGAATGCACAAGACCTGTGATCGCTGTGACATCAGATGAGTCTTGCCGATAGGCAATACAGACTCATACAAGCAGAAATATAATATGAATCGGGAAACCCTTGACCATCACAAGCCGATAAGAACAAGAATGTGAAAAATGCAGACATAGATGATTCTATGGGCAAAATATGGGGAAAATATGGAAATTCATGAGCACGATCAATATGTAAAAACATCAGAATTTAACAGTTCCAACAAGTCCTTGATCTCAAACTCAAAAGCCAACTCCTTACATTTGAGAATAAGCTGATCTTCTCTAGTAAGAATCAAATCATCAATACACAAAACCAAAATCAATGCTTCACCATCAATTACCTTAAAGTACATATTTGAGTCTGCATCATTTTTAGAGAAGCCCAAACTTGACAAGTAACAATCAATCCTTTCGTACCATGCACGAGGGGCCTGCTTAAAACCATACAAGGCCTTCATCAGCCTGCAAACATGAGACTCCTTTCCATGTACCTCAAATCTATCAGGTTGCTAGATATAAACTTCTTCCTCAATCACACCATTTATAAAAGTTGTCTTCACATCCATCTGATGAATCTTCCATCCTCTAGATGCAACAATGGCAATAATCGTTATGACAAAAGTGTAGCGAGCAACAGGAGCAAATGTTTCTTCATAGTCAACTCCCTCTTTTTGTGAGAACCATCTAGCCACGAATCTTGCCTTGTACTTCTCAATACTCCCATCAGTCGCATGCTTGATCTTGAAAAGCCATTTTGAAGATACCACAGATTTTCCTTCGGGTCTAGGAACGATGTCCCATACATCATTCTTGAGAATTGACTGATACTCCTCATTCATAGCATCTTTCCAAACTTGTTGACTAGAAGCTTCCTCAACACTGGAAGGCTTAGACTCAATAATCTAACTCATCAAAGTAACATAACTGGAAAACTTATGTGGCCTTTTTCTTTCTCTGAAGGTTCCTCTTGGAGCTGCAAACCTTTCTGCCTCCTGCATTGTTTGTCTAGCCCAAAGAGGTCTTTTTCTCCCAATCACAATATCGATGGGCCCATCAATAGGTTCCAAGGGCTCAACTGGATCAATATCTTCCTTTGGATCTGAAATCTCCCTCTGAATCTCAGGAACATGGTCAACTTCCATATCCCGAGGAGACTCTTCACTATCAATCTCCATATGAGTACCCTTGGATCTCTTGAATGCAACATCTTCCTTAAATGTGACATCCCTACTGATCTCGATCAACTTCTGACCTGGAATGTATATCTTGTAGGCTTTTGATGTTTCACTGTAGCCCACAAATATTCCCTTCTTGCTAGAAGGCTCCAACTTTGTTCTCATTTCCTTTGGAATATGAACATAAACTGGACATCCAAAGATCCTCAAATGACTCACCTCTGGCTTCTTTCCAATAAAGGCTTCTTCAGGAGTCATGTTCTCCAAGATTCTGTGAGGACTTCTATTCTGAACATAGACTGTAGTCCTAGAAGCTTTTGCCCATAGGAAGGTTTGCAGATCCTGGTCATGGATCATGGCTTTTGCTACTTCCACGATCAATTTGTTCCTTCTCTCTGCAACACCGTTCTATTGAGGATTATACGAAACACAGAACTCCCTCTTAATCCCAGCTTCAACACAAAAATTCTAAAAGCTGCTAGAAGTGTATTCTCCTCCATTATCAGATCTTAGGACTTTGATTCTTTTCTCAGAAAGGTTCTCTCCCTGAGCTTTGAACTCCATGAACCTTTCTAACACATCCTCAGACTCTTTAGTTTTCCAAAAATAAATCCAAGTCTTTCCAGAGAAGTCATCAATAAAAAGAATGTAATACAAGAAACCATTTGAAGAAGGAACAAACATTGGACCACATAAATCATAATGAATGAGATCTAGAATACATTTAGATTTACTTTCTCTACTATGGAATGGAGCTTTTCTATTCTTACCCATTGCACAACCTTTGCAAGTGCCTTCATGCTCTCGGATGAACTTTGGAAGGCCCGTAACCATCTTCTCCATGATAGGTAGAGCTCGGAAGTGGAGATGAGCCAATCTTTGATGCCAAAGATCACAAAAGCTTGAAGAATCATGAACTAATGCCTGAAGTGGACGAGTGCATAGCCTATAGAGGCTCTCATGTCTAACACTAATTACTTGAGCAGTCTTGAAGTTGGAATTCTTCATCCACACAAGTACTTTGCCTTTGGAGAAGGCAACTTGATATCCTTTATCTTCTAAAGCTGAAATGGAGATGAGATTTCACTTGATTCCTAGAACATAAAGGACATCACATAACTGTAGTGTAATTCGAAAATCCAAATGGAGAGTAGAGGTCCCAATCCCTTTCATGAAGTAGCTAGCATCATCACCAATAATGACTTGTTCAGTAGAATCTCTCTCCACCAAGCTTGATAAATGCTCCTAAAACTAGTGATGTGTCGAGAAGCACCATTGTCGATCAACCAAGTGTTGGTGTCTGTAGGTACATTGCTTGACAACGCCGAATAGAACAAGTATTCACAAGAGTCCTTCTGAGGAGAGGCCTCATCAACATCTGCAATGGTGGCTTGTTGCTTAGGCCTGGATGGACAATGCTTGGAAAAGTGACCATACTTGTCACATCTAAAGCATTGGATTTTGGATAAGTCTATCTTCTTCTTGAATGTGGGAGCACCATCATTTCCTTTATCTCAATTCCTCTTGAAGAATCCTTTCTTCCCACCTTTTCCTTTCTTCTTCGAAGAGTGAGAGGCGAGAACATGAATATCTTCATTAGTTGAACTTTGGCCAACGCTTCTAGCCACCAACCTTGACTCCTCTTGAATGTAGTCGACCCTCAAATGATCAAACTTAGGAAGTTTGGATCTTGCACTGATTCCTTGAATGTAGGACTCCCATGATAAAGGAAGATCATTAAGAGCAAGCATGGTCAAGTCCTTATCATCAATCACATGACCAATTGTAGAGAGTTGATCTCTCAATTCCAAAATCCTCATGAAATAGGAAATCACTGTTTCTCCTTTTGCCATCTTCACATGGTGTAGTTGTTGCTTCAGTGCAAGTTCCTGGATAGTGTTGTTGATTTTGTACATCTCCTCCAATGTTTTGAACATGTCCCTTGCTGTCTTCAACTTGGAGACAATCAGAACAATATGATCTTTAATGGAATCAACCAACATCTTCTTTGCTTTGATGTCTTTCTTCCTCCATTGCAACTTCTCTTCTTCCTCCTCAGGTTCAGGAACTTTGGTCTCCAAAAACTCAGCCAATCATTCTCTTCCAAGGTGAGCATGATTCTGAACCTCCATGATGTGTAGTTGGATGCTCCCTTGAGCCTATCCTTGATTTTAAGACCATTCACCATCTTGACTAAAATAGAGATAGACAAAAGATATGAAAAGGAGAATAGAGAGTATTGCTGCAATAACAAATCTGATCACGATCTTCTTCAAACCCGCTCGAATACCATGTTAATTTTATGATCAGATTTAATGTACAAAAATTAATTCAAAATCAGACACAAGAACACAACAGATGCCCTGGGAAAACCCTCCTCTTGAAGGAGAAAAACCCAACAACAATATATCACTTATATATTGAATCTCAAAGATATTTTTTTTTACAATGAAGGCCGATAATGAGGCCAATAGAGTGCACCAAAAAACTAATGCTATCACAAGAACAACTCAGATGTAATTTGCTGAGACACCAATAATGTCGATCTGCACTTAAGAATAATTCACACTTGATAAGGCTCAAACTTATGATGAACAATGAACTAAATAGATGATAGAATAAGATGCAACCAAGGAGTATAAATACAACATTGAATGGAGGGATGTGACACCTCAATAAACACAAGTTAGCCTTGAGAAATAATTGCACCTCTACACAAGAGGTCGGCCCCTTTAGAAAATCGCACCACTTCATAATATAACAAATATTAAATGATAACAAAGGACGTGTCTCTTCAATCATCTCAAGTCGGCCAATATATCGAATATAATAAATACAATTCAAATAGCCATTAGGCTACATTTGAATTGTTTCCAATCACGGATTTGGAAGAAGCAGCCTAACGCTGCTAATAACATCAACAGAGATGAAGATGATTTCATGGTTTCAATTGAGAAGGTGTAAATAACCACCCTTGGTTACTCTTTTTGTATTAATAATAGAGAAGACAACCGAGATGCATCATCAAAAATTATCCAAAAGCAATAGTGACCAGCTATTTTGCTTGCCCCCCTCGTAATAGAAGTCTTACCCAATCCTTCTTATAACCTATTGCCTGTTAGTTACATCTATTTATCCTTTTGTATTTTCTATACAATGTGTTAACCTTGTAGCATTTACAAAAAATCTATGCAATTTGAGCAAAAAATATGTGCAACATGTACAAAAAGTTTATATAGCCTGTACAGTCATATTATTCACACGTTCCTGCTTTCATTGCATGAGTCAAGGTCACCCCACCCAGCAAGGGTTTTGCAACCATCAGTTCATCCCTGGAGAAGACCTCTTCAATTTCCATATTGTCATTGGTATGAAGCCTTGGACCCCTGACTCTCTACCCATCCTCCTTTGTTATGGCCTTTTCATTAAATTCCTTATGAAAGTTCTCAAGTGCAGTCATGAATGTGGTCAGGTTGGGTTATCCCACTTGCCGGTTATATCCAAACTTGACTTCATTTTGGTTGATTAACATCACCCCATCCTTCAAGAGCTTGAGAAATTTTCCTTCAGAGATCTTCATTGTCATGACTACCTGTGAAGAAATGTCAAAAAGTATGAGTCTCCTTGTTGACTTAGTAATGACCCTCCTCTAACCACTTAATTTTTCACCATTTCTTTCCTTCAAAAGATGCCAAAGAATTTCATTAGATAAACAGTGCCAAAACAAATTAATTTCTTTCCCAAGCTTTTTATCATTGCATAATAAAACCTCTTTCCAATTTACTTTACTATTTCTTTTCCAAATTAACAGACCATTATACAAGAGTTTCCATACTTCATTTGCATATAAACAATCAAAAAATATGTGTTGAATTGTTTCTGGCAGTCTGCAGATGTTGCAGATTTCAATGTCATAATGTTTCCAATTGACAAGGACTCTTTGCAACAAGATTAGCCATCTTAGAAAAGCTTTTTTAGGATCAAGTACATAGGACCAGTTTGGGGTGAATATTTCCTACCATTCCTTATTGTTTAGATTTGTTTTCCATGTTTTGTTTAAGTGCTCATTGAGGGAGACTTTTTAATGGTGTGTTGCCTTTCCATAACAGGTGCTTTGTAGGGTTGCTATATGGACTGTTAAGACTAAAAGGGGGAGTGAGATCCCATGCTTTCTTTACCACTGAGTAGGTTCTTAATTTGGAAGGGTCCAACTTGAACTCATTTTGCACATCTTTCCACTCATTTAATGTGCCATTGATCAAAACATCCTTCAAGGTTCTAACCCCGACAACTGCCCACTTTTTGGCAAAGCATCTTTGGAGTAGTGCCAGAGGTTTTCCATTGTGTTCCAAGTTCCACCAAATGGAACTAGTTGGATGCAATGGATTGCCATTCTGTACAGTGAGGAGAGGGTTGGAGACATTCTTTTTAACACTTTCCCAAGTCTTCCAAATGCTTCTAAAGACCATTGAGCCAACATGAACCATTGGGTGTTTTGATAGGAGCAGATCACTAAAAGGTAGTTCCTTCCAAAATTTTGCATGCCCGAGAGTAGACAAGTGGATATTTTCTCAAACTAGAACTTTCCAAGGTTCATTACCCTCCAGTGCTTTGAAGATTCATTTGCTAGCTAGAGCTATTCCTTGCTTCTCTAGATCTTTTAGTCCAATCCCACCTTGGTCTTTTCCCATGGAACACCAGTCCCATCTGATTGAATGTTTCTTCCTTTTCCCCTTTCCATCGGACCAGAGAAAAACCTCTAATCTTCTTTTGAATCTCTTTTATCTAGTAATTGTTGAAGAACCAAACAGAGGAAAAATAAGTAGAGTAGGATGAGAGGATTTTTTGACAAACCTGAAACCTCCCTACTAAGGAGAGGTTTTGTCTATTCCACCTATCCATCTTCCTCTCTATTTTTTCCTTAATCCATAACCACATATCTTGTAGGCATGGGCTAACTGCAAATGGGATGCCAAGATATCTAACCTATTTGTTTGCCCCCCTCCCCCCCACTGAAAATCAAATCTTTGTAACCAATCTGGCGGATTTTTTGACCAACCCAACATTACATATTTTGCCCCAAATATTCTTGCTCCAGAAGCTTTGCAATACAACTTGAGGTTACATAACAAATTCTCAATGTCCTCTTCTAGCTCCACAAAGATAGTTGTATCATCAACAAATTGGATGTTCAACAATTCATTGTTGTTTGGAAGGAAAAGCCCTTTTATTCTTGGTGTTGCAGTAGTGTCTCTAAGAAAGAAGTGTAGTGTGTCAGAGGCTATGACAAACAGTGCCGGTACTAGAGGGAAACCCTGCCTTATGGACCTTTCAAGCATGAATGTTTTAGAAAGTGAGCCATTTATATTACTTTTCTTTTTTGACTATAATTTTTATTACATCTTTAATGCAATCTTAATTAATGAAGCAACTTATTGGATTGTCCACTTCAAATTATGGCACCAAGTATTTCTATGACTTAATAAGGTATTCAAATTTAGAGGTGCAAGTTTTGTAACCTTACCAAACATGGCAATGGCAACAACTCTATTACAAATTCACATTCTTGCATTAAACAAGGTAACATCTATATAACAAGATAAATCCCTACACCTAGACCTATTCATTGGGGGTTCATTTGAAATGACCCTATAGAGGCTCCACATTTCTCACATAGATAATAAAAAATTCTCCATATTTGCATTTGGGGAGAGATCTTTGACATCAATTATAATCCCAATGGGTTGTGTTTCTCAAGATAGGCTTTGAGAAAGTCTTTCTATGTCTAGAGTTTGAGTTGTCTTTCCCATCTATTATATTATCTCTAATATGTAATTTCATTACATTTAATGGAGGGGGTAGGATAAGAAAATAGGTACAGGGGTGGATTTGGTTTGTTTTGTAGGAGTTTGGGAGGAGGTTTTTGTCTTGTAGGGGCCCACAATGCAAATAGATACACAGGTGATTTGGTTTGTTCTGCGGGGGTTTGGGAGGAGGTTTTTGTCTTTGCCATTTTTTTCTTCTGTAGATTCTAGTGCATGTACAATTCCTTTTCATATTTGAATGAATCAAATCTATGCTCGAATGAAACCTTGTCAATGGTAAAATCTGTGGGTTGTGTTTCCATGTTTTAATTGTTGAAACCTTTATGTTGTCTCATTTTGGTGTTGGTTACAAGGTCTAGCTCACCATTCATTTGGATCCCTATTCTTGCTGCATCAAATAGTATTAGTGTAGGTATACAACCTAAAGGTGTACTTAGTTGATTTGAACTCATTTGTGAGTGTGTAACAAGCTTGTGTAGGATGCAATTAGTTAAATTGTAGCAATAGGTTTTAATTTCTAGAAGTGTCAATATACCTCTTCGATAGTGCATCATGCAAGTGTGTGTATGTATCCAAAAAGAAAGTATTAGGTACAAGGTGTTGAGAAGAGAGTGGATAAAGGGTGTCTAGAGAGTTCTCAACCTTTGAACTCGAGTGTTGTGTAGAAGGTGTTGAGAGAGATGAGGTAAATTCCATATTGTGGATCAGTGGGTAGACGTTGTGCAGAGTATTCTCCATCTTGTGTAGTTGGATAGAGAATATAGAGTTGAAAGAATGATTTGATATCAAGAGGTGGTTTATGCAAAAATTTTAGTAGAAATTTTGAGCAATCAAATTGAGTTAAGGTGCTTTCCACACAAGTGGTTGGAAGGATCTTATGATGACCATTGAGATTAAATTTTATGAATAGAGTAGGAGATGCTATTGTGGCATGCAATTTTCATGAAGTTATTAACTTGTTTAGTGTTGTACAAGAGAATATTGTTGTTTTTTGTGGGCTAGAAATTGATGTGAGTTGAAAAGGTGAAACAAGTACATGAGTAGCAATCATGTCAAAAAAGGAGAATATATGAAGCATGCCTTGATGAAAATGAATGGTTGATCAACAAAATAAAGCATTAGTTTTTAAAATTCTATACCATAGTTGCAAATATTACACACATAATACCATGCACCAATTTCAATTTTTTGAATAATACAATCACTAGTTTATAGGAATTACATTTCCTATATTATAGGTGAGTACTAATAACAACTCCCTTACACAGATAGTCACATGAATACATAACCATGGGAATAAATAAACTCCTAACAACCTAACAAATAATTATTATATGCATCCTAAAGACTAACAAACCTAGCTATGGGAATATGAATGATATAATATTCCTAACAAAAATGGCCATCTCATACTTGAAGTAGAGATGAAGATGATTTCATGGTTTCAATTGAGAAGGTGTAAATAACCACTATTGGTTGTTACTTTGTTTTTTTGACTATCATTTTTATTACATCTTAATGCAATATTAATTAATGAAGCAACTTATTGGATTGTCCACTTAAAGTTATGGCACCAAGTATTTTTATGACTTAATGAGGTATTCAAATTTAGAGGTGCAAGTCTTGTAACCTTACCAAACATGGCAATTGCAACAACTCTATTACAAATTCACATTGTTGCATTAAACAAGGTAACATCTATATAACAAGATAAATCTGTTAGAGTTGTGAAAAACAAGAGCCAAAGGATCAAACAACTAACAAAGACACCTTCCATGCAAGAGATCTGCAAACAATATGTGCAATATTCCTCAACAAGAAAAATCTATGGAAGAACCTCAAGAATCTTCAAGGAAAACAAGAGTTCTCAAAGGTTGAGAGTTCAAGAGAGTAGAAGTGTAAATCTCAGAGTGATAATATAATGAGGGTTGAGTGCTATATAGGAGCAACCCTAATAATTGCTCACTTTAGTTAACAGAAAAATACTTAGTTAACTAAATAAAAAACTCTTAAGTTTAGCTTAAGTGCATGAGAATAAATTATAATAATAATTAATTAAAGGTTAATTAATTATTAGCTAATGCATGATTACTCTAACACCCCCTTAAGATGAACTTAGGGAGTAGCTAAAAACCCTAAAAAGAATGCATGATGGGTCCTGAAAAACAAGGTCTGGTGAGGTACCCATGTACAAACAAAAGATCTCTCAAAAATGGAGAAAATGAGAAAACCACAATGAGAGAAAACTCCTCTCCAAAAGAGAGAAAGGTGAATGAAGGACTGAAAAATCCTTCAAATCAAGGTGTGAAGGACTAAGAAGCCTCCAACCAAAATAGTGTCAAAAAAAAAGAACATGTAGAACATCGTTGAAGCATGAAGAAGCTGTAGAAAATTGTTGAAAGATGATTGATATGGTGTTGAAATGAAGAATCTCCAGAAACATGAATGCAAGAGTTTCCATACGGTAAATGATCCATCTCATTGAAATGCAAGTAACCAACCATTCATGTATGTTGCATATGAAATTACATAGGAACAAGAACTAGATACATAGATAACTCAAACCCACGAAACTAAGGAAGCATTAGCACCAGTACTAGAAACCCCCCCATAATGCTGAAAAAGGAGAGCCAAGACAAGTACAATGAAACCATGTTTCCAAGAAGTGCATGTAGGAGAAACAACCTGCAAATAAAAAGGTGTGCAAACTAAGGCATGCACACATGAGGCAAGAATCATTGGGATTCACTGATGTCGTGGAAGGGACACTCACTTGACAAAAGTGTGATGGAAAACCAAAGGAAAGCATCATCTCCCCATAACACTTTATATCATAATGTGAGTACAAAAGACATAACAGGATGTGCAAAATCCCCAAAAAGTACACCAAAATGACACTTTATCTTAGTGCATCTACAAAAGAGAATGTGCATGAAAAAATGTCTACAATGCCCAAATAGGACTAAATACTAAAAATACATATTAAACAACAAAAAATGAGTCATCCCACACAAACGAAATTTTTTCCAGTAGCTAAGACGTCCAAGTAATTCATTAGAGTGTGAAAACACAAAAACCTAAATAAAATGTGCTTGAAGAGCAATCTGGAAAAAGTTCAAGGATGGAATTGAAGAGCTCTAAAAGATGGTTCCAATGCTGCTAGAATTATAAAAAACAAAGAAATTGGTCAAAAGTTGTGAGCTTGGGACTGGAAGTAGCACCTCTGACTTCATCAGGTTGTAGAATGCACCGAAAACAAAAAATTGAGAAAAATCCAACACCATTGGATAGTGTTTAGAACTAACGTTCTAACGATATCTTGTTTTCCCAAATTTGATACTTGAGTGAAAAGTTATGCCCATTTTATCGAGTCTACCTATTTTACAAAAAAAGCAATTTTTTTTTAGCCCCCCCAGGGGCTGGGCACTGGTTGCCCATATGACCCTGGGGTGGCGGATTTTTTTTGTTTTTTGTTTTTTTTTCTTAAGAAAGCAAAAATGCAAAAACAACAAAGAAGATTTCAAATTTGCTCTTATAACCCTAGTTGAAGAGAAAACCTCATAAATCGAGAAGGGGTTCAATGAATCTAAGCTCTGATACCATGTTAGAATTGTGAAAAACACGAGCCGCAGAATTAAACAATGAACAAAGACACCTATCATGCAAGAGATCTGCAAACAATATGTGCAATATTCCTCAGCAAGAAAAAGCTACATAAGAACCTCAAGAATCTTCAAGGAAAACAAGAGTCCTCAAAGGTTGAGAGTTTGAGAGAGTAGAAGTGTAAATCCAGAGTGATAATACAATGAGGGTTGAGTGCTATATAGGAGCGACCCTAATAATTGCTCACTTTAGTTAACAAGAAAACACTTAGTTAACTACATAAAGAACTCCTAAGTTTGGCTTAAGTGCATTAGAATAAATTAAACTAATTATTAATTAAAGGTTAATTAATTATTAGCTAATGCATGATTACTCTAACTAAATCCCTACACCTAGACCTATTATTTGGGGGTTCATTTGAAATGGCCATGTAGAGGCTCCATAGTTCTTACATAGATAATAAAAATGTCTCCATTCTTGCATTTGGGGTGAGATCTTTGACATCAATTAAAATCCCAATGGGTTGTGTTTCTCAAGATAGGCCTTGAGAAAGTCTTTCTATGTCTAGAGTTTGAGTTTTCTTTCCCATCTATTATATTATCTCTAAAATGTAATTTCATTACATTTAATAGAGGGGGTAGGATAAGAAAATAGGTACAGGGGCAGATTTGGTTTGTTTTGTAGAGGTTTGGGAGGAGATTTTTTTCTTGTAGGGGCCCACAATGCAAATAGGTACAAGGGTGGATTTGGTTTGTTCTGTAGGGGTTTGGGAGGAGGTTTTTGTCTTTGCCATTTTTTTTTGAAAATTCTAGTGCATGTAAAATTCCTTTTCATTTTTGAATGAATCAAATCTATGATTGAATGAAGCCTTGTCAATGCTAAAATATGTGGGTTGTGTTTCCATGTTTTAATTGTTGAAACCTTTATGTTGTCTCATTTTGGTGTTGGTAGCAAGGTCTAGGTCACCATTCATTTGGCTCCCCATTCTTGTGGCATAAAATAGTATTAGAGTAGGTATAGAACCTAAAGGTGTATTTAGTTGATTTGAACTCATTTGTGAGTGTGTAATCAGCTTGCATAGGATGCAATTAGTTAAATTGTAGCAATAGGTTTTAAATGCCAGAAGTGTCAATATACCCCTTCGATAGTGCATCATTCAAGTGTGTGTGTGTTTCCAAAAAGAAAGTACTAGGTACAATGTATTGAGAAGAGAGTGGATAAAGGGTGTCTAGAGAGTTTTCAACTTTCAAATTCAAGGAGCGTTGTGTAGAAGGTGTTGAGAGAGATGAGGTGAATTCCATATTGTGGATATATGGGTAGAGGTTGTGTAGAGCATTCTCCATCTTGTGTAGTGGGATAGAGAATATATAGTTGAAAGATTCATTTGATATCAAGAGGTGGTTTATGTGAAAAATTTAGTAGAAAGTTTGAGTGATCAAAGTGAGTTAAGATGCTTTCCACATGAGTGGTTGGAAGAATCTTGTGAGGACCATTGAGATTAAATTTTACGAATAGAGTAGGAGATGCTATTGTGGCATGTAATTTTTATGAAGTTATTAACTTGTTTAGTGTTGTGCAAGAGAAGATTGATGTTTTTTGTGGGCTATAAATTGATGTGAGTTGAAAAGGTGAAACAAGTACATGAGAAGCAGTCATGTCAGAAAAGATGAGTATATGAAGCATGCCTTGATGACAATGAATGCTTGATCAACAAAAAAAGTATTGGTTTTTAAAATGCTATACCATAGTTGCAAATATCACACCAAACAATACCATGCATCAATTTCAATTTGTTTAATAATACAATCACTAATTTACAAGAATTATATTTCCTACATTATAGGTGAGTACTAATAACAACTCCCTTACATAGATAGTCACATGATAACAAATAACCATGGGAATAAATAAACTCCTAACAACCTAAAAAATAATTATTATATGCATCCTAAAGGCTAACAAACCTAGCTATGGGAATATGATATAATGTTTGTAACAAAAAAGGCCATCTCATACTTGAAGTAGAGATGAATATGATTTCATGGTTTCAATTGAGAAGGTGTAAATAACCATTGTTGGTTGTTACTTTATTTTTGACTATAATTTTTATTACATCTTAATGCAATCGTAATTAATGAAGCAACTTATTGGATTTTCCACTTCAAATTATGGCACCAAGTATTTCTATGACTTTATAGGGTATATTCAAATTTAGAGGTGCAAGTTTTGTAACCTTACCAAACATAGAAATGGCAACAACTCTTACAAATTCACATTCTTGCATTATACAAGGTAACATATATATAACAAGATAAATTCCTACACCTAGACCTATTCATTGGGGGATCATTTGGAATGGCCATGTAGAGGCTCCATAGTTCTCACATAGATAATAAAAAAGGCCCCATCTTTGCATTTGGGGTGAGATCTCTGACATCTCTTTTAAATCACAACCATTAATTAATTGATACTTACAATTCCATACATGCATAACAATATGAAAATCTATATACTATACATATATTAGTATGATGTCAATAACAAAGTATGAAAACAAATCCACATAGTGATCAACTTAGGCATATATCATATGTACATAGTGATCAACTTATGCATGCATCATGAACACATAGTTATCGAATCTTACATTACATACACATACTGACTAGCTAACAAAATGGAAGTGTATGAGATCCTATTACATGCATCCCCACTTTTACTTGGCTCACTAATACATAAGCTCTTTTTTAAGGTGACAATAAAGAAAAGGAATTCAAGTGCATCCCATACTACATTGTGGGCTCATCCTTATCTTGTTTCATAGTGAGTTGTGATAATAAGACAAGTAACCCATATTACTTGTCATCACCGTTAAGGTCTAACCACACGTGGCTATGATTTTCATAGCCCATTGAAACTTTTAATCAGTTTAAGATCTATTGTTTGCATGATATTAGTAACTAAGATTTATTATACCATGGTTAGCTCATGGAATATATCATTTGCATGCTACTAGTTAAAGCTAGCTAAATCCTAGGTTATAAATGTTCTTAGGATTTGTCCTTGCACACTACTAGTGATAGGAAACTAGGTTGTGTTTGTATCAATCTCAATTTAAATGTGTAATCTTATAGCCATGCAAAAATAGTCATTGGTCATAAGGGTTTATATAGCTTAGACAAGTTGATCTTGTTACAATACTGCATAAAGTGATCCATTAACCTATTGATATAATCTTGTAGGTTTTTGGGAGTTTGGTTCACTAGTAGGCAAATAACACATTAAAACAACACAAGTTGTCTTCCAACTAATCAACTATACATAAACCATTATAAACTCATCTAATGAATAATGTTAATGTCCATTCATCTCTTTAATTGACTCACCATTCCACAAGAAAAAGTAACTCATATCATTGTATGTGTCATAAGGATTGCACGACCTTTCAAGTTAGCATCCCAATATAACATCCATTGATACTTTGTATGGATACTAAAATTTCCAACCTAGCAAGGTCGAACAAGGAGAGAACTAGTTGTGCCCCTTTCTTTTTACACAAATAAGAGGACCATCAAAATTTACATGTGTAAATGTGGATAAAAGCACAAAGTTGTGTCACACTTTCGGCCAACTTATCAGCACAACTGAATTTAAGTATTTCTAACTAAAAACAATTTTGGTCAAACATATGACCTAGTAAGATTCATTCTAGCTAAGTTAGATACTTCTATAAAATTTTCAACTAAAATTATTGGCTAAAAATATATGGAACACCACTTTGAGGCCAATTTACCAAAAAATAAAATTATCTGAAAAACTTGATGTTTCAATAAATTTTACTCAAGTAATTTTAAAAAAAAATATAAAAATACCCTTTTGTAGATCCATAAGTGTAGTTTTCAAAAATATATTTATTTTAATAGTATAATTATTATTTATATTTTATATTTTATTTTTACTAAAGTCAGTTATCAACACAAAATATTAGGTTGATTACCATACTAAGGAAAAATACTATAACTTATTAATTTTTTTTGAAAAAATATGATGCACTAGACAAAAGAATCTATATCAAGATGGTATAATTTTTTTTCATTTTAGATAAATATTTAATATGAAAGTTGACGTCGAATGGAAATAGCTGTTTTTTGATACACACACATTTTAATATATATATATATATATATATATTGGAAAAAAAATCCATGCATTAAAGTTTCAAGTTATATAGTTTAATATAATTTTTTAATTGTTTTAAAAAATACACATTTTATTAGCTTACATCATTTCAAAATTCAAAACATATATTCCACTTTTTAGTGATTCAAGTTTAAAAGTTGGATCAGTGTTGGTCGTTTCTTTTATTAAGTGTGACACAACTTTGTACTTTTACCCATGTACAATTATACCCAGTCATTCATAAATAATAATAACCCTTTTTAGTCATTTAGAAATGTTGGAGAATGCCAAAATCAAAGAGCATGAGAGAGCTTCCACAAGTGAAAAAATTAAACACAATAGTATGATTATTAATATACAAAATGAAGAGTGTAAATATACAATGAGGAACCTTGCATATATAGGCAAGGTGGATGAGGTGAGAAGGTAGGAGACAATGAATGACTACCCCTTCAAAGATGAGACACTTGTGAGCCTACTTGAAAAGTGTGTGAGGAAGTGTCAATAGGTGTTTCAAGTGATTAGGACACATGTCCCAATGATATGAAGTGAGACAAAAATAAAAGAAACCCAAATAAAACTAAGCTATGAGTGTGAAAAGGTCAATCCTATAGAGGTGATTAGCTAACTAGGTAAATAATGACTCTATTTACACTAACACCCCCCATAAGTACAACTTAGGGAGTATTGTATGCAAAATGATGAGTCTCGATTACTAGACCATGTTAAGTACTCATGTACAAATTTCTTATAAGGTGGAGTAAAGGAGAAAAACGCAGTGGGAAAGAAAAACCCATCTCCAAAAGATAAATGATGCAATGAAATAAAATGTACAAGTGAAGAAGATAGGACTCACGATGACCTCCCAAGGATACTTCTATCACATAAGTACAAGAGATGTCCCCCCCATAGGAGAGAAAGAGAGAGACTATGGAGCCCCCCATAAGATCATAGAACTTGCAATGTTGTGTGATACTCGAAGAAGAATGCAAAATGTGATCCTTGAATATTGAACAACATTTCTTCCTTATAAAAGAAGATGAACTATAGATAGGTGCATGCAATATTCCCATGTGAGAAGAATGGAAGTCTTTGAATGATGCACAAGATCCAAAGACAATGGTGAAATATTTGGAAGCTGCTCAAATGCTTCATGTGAAGGTTGATGTAGAACAAAAACCAAATATGTGGATGAGTTGACAACATCATTGATGTGGCTGTCATCAAAGATACTTTCCAACTTTGTAAAATGAGATTCACTAAACAAGTTTGATATTCATTGTAAGTAATCATCCCAATCAATTGTAGTGGAAACACAACTATGAATATCTTGCTACCTTGAATCATGAGAAACCAATGTTGTAGGTACACTCAATAATGAAGTAGAATATGAATGAGATGTGATATTAGTGTAAGGTGAAGGAACCAATGAGGAGGATTGAACTCCAAGGTTCAAATAACCAAACTATATCTCCTTATGCATGTTGAAGGTATCAATGTCATCTATACTCAAACCATCATCAAAGTCAACAAAACCAAATGAAGAAAAGGAAAACAATCTGGAGTCATGATCAACATGACTTGCGGCAATGATGTCTCTACTCAACAAATCTATGATGATCACAAAATGTGGTGTGAATTCAACTATTTTTCCTATGCCACTGTGTAATTTGAATAAGGAAAATGAGATTATTGGATAAGGTACATAAAGTACATCATTAAATGTTCCTTCTCCAATTTCAATAAATCCTTTTCCAAGAGCTGACATATAGGTGTCATTCGCTATCAATATTAGTGGGAATGAACAAGGCTCAAATGCAAAAAACAATTATATGGATGCAACCATGTGGTGCGATGCCCCAAAATCAAGAAGCCACTTGTGTGATGTGTTTTTTACAGAAGCAATGAGTGCCATACCCTTATTCTCATCCTTTCTTGAATATGCAGATGATGTGGATGGAGAAAATGAAGAACCACCTATCCTAGATGTAGGTAATTGAATTTGATTTTTTGGAAGATTTCTCAAGTCATCAATTTCATTTTTATAACATTGGTGTTCTTCATACCCTAATCTCTTACAATAAGTACTTTGGGCTTCTTAGAAGTTTTCCCTTTTGATGAGAGAGATGTGTTTGATGCAGTGTCTAATTTTGATCCCTTAGCTTGATCCTTAGTTTGTTTCTTTCCCTTAGACTATTGAGCAACTAATGCTTGACTTTTTGAAGAGGTGATAGCATCCATAAATATTTTAGATTGTTCTCATGTGAGTCTATCACAAAAAATCTCAAAAGAAGGCATTGTATGTGTTGTTCTAAGAGCATACATTGTAGAGTAGAAATAAGAAGAAAATATTTGATAAAGACCTTTTAGATTTGACAAAACCAAGAAGACAAATTCTTTGTCTATTTTTGTTTTACCACAACCCTTAATTTGAGAAAGCAAAGACTTAAACTGTACTAAGAAATCTTCAATAGATGGAAATTAATTAGGATACAATATTGTTAATTCAACATCAAATCGTAGAATTTTGAACTTATCAACTGTACTAAAGAGATCTTTAAAATTGTTCCACATTTGCTTAGGAGTTGTATATTCTAAAATATGGAATTACAAGTTATCAGAAGCATGGAGACCAATGATGCCCATTGCCTCATCTAACTTGTTTCGATAAGCAAATAATTCAAAATCTCTAGTAAATTGCATTTTTGTCCATTGATCATTTTCCATAACCCCTTAGATTGGAAAAGTTGTTATACTTTGACTTTCCATGTGCGAAAATTATGTGGTGTTAACAAGTCAATTTTTAGATCCATGATGCATACACAACAAGGCATGTGAATTGTGTCTTACAAAATCCCCCAAAATTGTATTATATTTGAATGTAGATCCCCCTAAAAAGACGCAAGACCAGATTTACAAGATTTTGTGAAGTTTGGAAGCTAGATCATCCATTTATAAGTCACTATTTTTAAAAAAAATATTGAAAAATGGGCTTTCCAAAACTTATTTTGGACTTTAAATGTAGAATCCTTGCAAAGTTTTGATAAATTTCAATTTTTTTTGGATCAATTTTCGACAAATGGCGTGAAAATCGCACAAATTAGTTTGATTTCATACGTTAAAAAACATATTAAAAAATTACAATTTGAAATCCTCTCGACATTAGAAAGAACTTTCTGACATACTTGAAAAAATAACCCCCCCCTCTCCCCTAGAAGTTATTGTAAAATGAAAAAAAAAATCCCAATTACAAACTTTAAGATAACTCCAGTTAGCCTAAATTGCTAAGAGACAACATTTTTTTTTTTTTTTTTGGTTTGGAGATACCCCCGAGGGGGTCCCCTTGAGCTTAGCGCCAAGGACTGAGGGGTATTCACTCCGCCAAAATCCGCCTGGGGCACGATCCCAACTTCATCCCTTTTTTTGGGTGTTGGGGCTTTGCACTCAGCAAGACTTGATCCCTGGTGGGCTCATTCCGAACCTTTCAACTTCACCAGTAGACCAAGGGCCCATTGACTATAAGAGACAACATTAATTAGTGCAGCTATAATAAATGTAGCATAAAATGCTAACAAAATATTTAGATTAAGTGTCAAGTGAGTGAGTAAAGGCTTTTTGATTAAGGTGAGAGTGGCACTAAGGGTGGTGTCCCATGGAGGGGGGTTTCCTGAAAAGTTTCAGTGTGTGCTGCTAAGAATTTTTTGGAATTTTTTAAAGGTGGTGATCCATTTTTTCTCCTTCAGTGGAGTGTGATCCGAAACATTGATGTAAAAATTCTCACACAATCAAATCCAAAAAATGCTAAGGAACATTATGAATTGTGGAAACTTGATATCATTAATATACAGAATAGGTCAATGGACAAGCAACGAGGGCTGGAGTGCTGATTCTGGAGGAGAATTCATGCCAGGAAAGATTGGAGATGTTAAAGGGTGCGTGGGCTTATAGAGGAGAGTAGAGTCATATGTTGCAGATCATGGGCCACACAGATATGAAAAACAAAAAAACCATTGATTTGCTCACCAAAGTTTCTCTGGCATGAGCTTGTTGTGCCTAATTGAGGGCTATGAGGCGTGATTGTTTGCAAGGCGCTCTTTAACACAGAGGTCCAAATCCTATGCACAGATCTGATGGGAACTTGAATGTTAGGAAAGAGCGGGTTGATGGAAGTAGAAGCCCTCTAGGTAGCCGCTCCAGATC
Source organism: Sequoia sempervirens (assembly GCA_007258455.2). Taxonomy (NCBI): domain Eukaryota; kingdom Viridiplantae; phylum Streptophyta; class Pinopsida; order Cupressales; family Cupressaceae; genus Sequoia; species Sequoia sempervirens. Next base: position 767,381,710 of record VDFB02281492.1, on the reverse strand, counting down.
AAAGATTCTAGAGATGGATTACGGCCTGCAATGTACTCACCAAATACTTTGGAGGAGAGGCTGCGTGATACTGAAACATAAAATGAAGCCGCCTATGTTGTGATTGCTCGTCAGTGGAAATCCAATGAAATCTCCAATTTTTTTGTTGAAAAATAGAGAGACCTGCCAATAGGCAAAATATTTGCCACCAAAACCTTGAGATAACCTGTAAACAGGCCGGTGAAGGTCACCAATTCTTTGCAAATAACAATTTCACAAACCTGCAACAATCGAATTAGGCCAATTTTTTTTGCTACAAAGAACTAATTTTTGCCCAAATAATGCGAAATAGGCAGATGAGAAATTGGCAGAGGGTTAGATTGACCTTATGCTATTTTTTTTTTTCAAATTTTTATAACTTCTCGTAAAATAGGTTTAGAAGTCCAAAAAATTGCAAAAAACAAAATTATTGAAATTGACTTTTCGTTTCCCGATCCTTTTAGATGCAATGTCGGTGTTTGTTTGGCTCCATATTGCTCCGTTGATAGGGCTATGTGTGGGAGTCAACTTGATGCGGGAAGGAATGTGCTCTCATGGCTTTGATACCATGTTGGAGAATGCCAAGATCAAAGAGCATGACACAAGCTTCCACAAGTGAAAAAAATAAGCATAATAGTATGTCTATCAATATACAAAATGAAGAGTGTAAATATACAATGAGGAACCTTGCATATATAGGCAATGTGGATAAGGTGAGAAGGTAAGAGACAATGATTAACTACCCTTCCAAAGATGAGACACTTGTGAGCCCACTTGACAAGTGTGTAAGTGAGTGTCAATAGGTATGTACTAAGTGTCTCAAGTGACGAGGACACATGTCTCAATGCTATGAAGTTAGATAAAAACAAAATAAATCGAAGTAAATTTAAGCTATGAGTGTAAAAAGGTCAATCCTACAAAAGTGATTAACTAACTAGGTAAATAACAACTCTATTTACACTAACAAGAAACATCACATTATAACATACACATAACAAATTTATTTAATTTAATTTCAATTCATAAAATAAAACCAATGAGACAAATGTACAACACAAGGTCAAATAGAATGACAAGCCCAAACCATGGATCTATTTTTTGAACAACTCCCATACAAACTTGGGTTATAGGGACATTTTTCACCCAATGACTACTTACATAGTTGCTTTAAAAAAAAATCAAACTCATATGTAGTTCTCCTCACATCTTAATCTCTCAAGGAGCTAATGCTTCAAGGCATATACCTAGAGCAAGTTATCATAGTCATAATCCTTGAAGCTAAAGTTAAAGGTTCAAGTTTCCTTATTGACAACCTGAGCATATCTATCCATTTTCACAAAGGTTAGACAACCCCACGTAATACATAACATATTTCATAAGAAAATGATAGAGACCATGAACATCTTATTAAAAATGAGGATACCATTCTAGATGGTAAAACAATAAGAATGTCACAAACAAGATTTAGCAATTTAAAACATAATTATTAGATTGTCATAAAAATATCACAACTTTCTCATTTCTTTGCAAAATTTCTAAACTTTAAAATGTTTTGAAAAACCAATACAAAGGAGGATTGTAAGAGTCGGTATAGAATTCTCTATACCATGCAAGATTTGGCTAAAAATTGTAGCCATCCAAGATCTAGGAACTTCTATGAAAATACGAGAGAGATCAACTATGAGAGAATAGCTCTATTTTATAAAAGGATGAAAATATACAATGCTAAACAACATGATTGAATGAGATCACAAAGGAAATCCTTTCGCTATATAGGCCAAGGTGAGACAAAGGATTGTATTTAATATTGTGACACGTGTCTTAATCTTATGACTTGAGACATAAAGTGATACGTATCCTATGTGTACCCTAAGTAAACTTAAGTAACTAGTGTGAGTAAGACCTAGGTGATGAACTAGTTAGGTAAAACACCCATTTTACACCAACACCCCCCTTTAAGTGTAACTTAAGGAAAAGTAGATGAATGCAAAGATGATGATGGGTCTTGGCTACTAGGCCATGTTATGTTGAAATATCCTAAACCAGATTTATACAATCTTTTTTTTTAAATTTTAGTTTTATTGCTCAGACATTTCGTCAAACATTTTTTTGCAATAGGATGGTCTGAAAATGCTTTTCAATTGTTGTGAAATTTTTTATATATTATCATTCACAAACCAATAACTTCATAAAAAAGAATACATGGCACATTTTTCTCACATAAGAATTTATATCTATAATTTGCTATGTTGATACATAAAATTTCACAAAGAATTGCTAACGGTAGAAACTAGGAATTATATATATTTTACGTGTTGACCTAGACAGACATGCCATTTTCCCTTCAACCCATAGTTGTATGACAACCTTAAGACAAACTGCAACCTTTATAAAGGTGGTACAACTCACCAAGGAAATGTACAAAAAACTTCAAATAATAAATGCACTCCTTCTAGACCGTACTGCACCCTACAACAAGTTTATGACTCTCTTGAAGTTTGCACACTCACATCCAAAAGTGGTGACTTCCTTCAAGAGAAATGATGACTACTATTTGGTGATATGTTGGCCTATTTAGAGCCTATCTAAGGCTGCACTAGAGTTTGACTAGTAAAAAATTCTTTATAAAGTGTATTGACTTCCTTCTGTAATTTTTTTTTCACAAATTTATGACCTCCTCAATTGCTGAAAATTGTACAAAATGACCTCCTTTTGACCCCAACAACCTCCAATAAATGTTAATTCAATATCTATTATCTTTGGCGTTTACTCCAACAATCAAATATTTTGAAATTGTATGGATCCATAAGGAAGTAGTGCGATTGGGTACTAATCAACTTTGAAAGAAATAAATTGTGATGACTGCAACAAATATAATATATCTATGTTATCTTACTTCCAATTTTGCAAAAAATTCTCTCTATATATCTTTGAAATTTTCCTTAGAACAAGGCTTCATAAATTTTAGAAATCTCCACTCGATAAATCCAAATGTGAAGTCTGTGTGACTCTACCTGTAACCAACTAAGGTAGGTATTCTATTACTGAAATTAATTTCCTTTGGGCTTTCATCCTAGGGTTTTCTCCACAAAAATCTCTCAAACTCCATAATAGACAAATAATTAAGCATAAAGAAATGAGTTTCAAAATCTTCTTTCATTAAACTCAAGGAACTTTTCCAAAGACCTTTTCAATTTCCCTCATTTTAAATCATTAAGCTCAAATAATAAAGTGACCCATTTAATATTTCTTTTAATCTGTACTTAGTCACTTTAATAAATTAATTAAAATAAGTTGTTTGTAAAATGTTATTTTATTAAACAACGTAAAATAATTAATTTAATTTATTCCCTTATTGCTTGGCTATAACCTACAAGAATAAAATAGGCTAAGCGGTTATCTCCAACTACTTCTCAAAAGGGGACATTATATTTCTCCCTTCCTAAAATTGCTTGCTCTGAAGCAATTGCATATTAGGATGTTGCAAATTTTTTTCACCCTCCCAAGTGGCATCCTTAATGGGCAAGTCTCTCCATCTAATGAGATACTCCTTAATTACTCACCTCTTCATTCTCCTTTCCCTAACTTCCAAAATTTCATTAAGAACTAGAACTAATCCACCCTCCTCATCTAATGGTGGAAGCTTAGGTGATGATATGACTATAGTGTCGAAAATTGTCGCTTTTAAAAATTTCACATTATGTTTTGTTTCCTTTAATGTATTGGACCTAATTAAGCCCCTAATTTCTTAAATTATGCATTCCAAGGCCTATTTTTACCATTTTTCGAAGGATTGCAAGAATTGAATAAATGCAAACAATTATTTTTTTGATCCCAACACTAAAAGTCTTGGAAGATAGAGCTAGGACTCATACACACATGGGTGTATGGATCCCCCTATCTTGTTGGGGACCAATTTTTAATATGTTGTTGGTGGCATTTTAACATTCAAATTTCAAATTTCAAGTGTGAGCTTTTAAGATATAATTTTTGGGAAATTAAAACAATTGCATATAAATACCTAATTATTGCATCGTTTGAAAATCATCTAAAAAACTATTGGAACACTTATGCTCAAGAGCACTATTGAGCAAGTCAAGAGCAACATTTCAAAGCTTTATTGCAGTAATTCAAGATCCAACATCATGTCAAATTCTATGTGTGTTCATGTTCATGTTTTGTAAAGACTAACCCTTGTCTCCAAAGCATTCAAGCATTCAAGCAAGAAAGATTCAAATAATTGAGGTGATGTGCATGACTTCAGTCCTTTGAGGAAGCCATTGAAGGGTGGTGAATTGTAGCACTTTGTGATTAGTGATTTTTTTAATGGCTAATATTCTCCAATTGGCTAATAGTTGAAATTTGGGAATCCAAAATTGGCTTAGAATATCGAGCTACAATGTGACTTGAATTGCCACATTTTTACAAAATTTTATTATAGTCTAACTTAAATTGCCAAATAATTTATTTTATTAAAAAAAATAACTAAAAAACTCGCCACAATATTTGATACATGATTAGATCATATTCGCCTAAATTTTATAAATTATAGTAAAAATTTATATTAATTCGCTAATAGTATATCACGATTATTAGTTGCTTTAGGACCATATTTATAATCTTTAGTTTCCACCATTGATTTATAATATAATCTAATGGACCTTGTTGTATTCCACGAGGTGAAATGTACCCATGATCTGTAATGGGGCCCACAATTTTGGGTCTCATGAGCATTATAGATTGTGGGTAAATTTTATCTTATAGAGTACAACAAGGGTCATTAGACCAATGATCTAAAATCAATTTTGAGCCCATAAGAATTATAGATCATGGGTACATTTTACCTCGCTGAATACAATGAGGGCCATTATATTATATTTTAAAACAATGGTGGAAAGTAAATATTATAGTCTACCCCTTCAACCCATCGATAATTTCCACCCTTGGGCCCCTACTTTTCCATGAGAATTATTCTTAGATTGGATAGATTCACCATCATAATTAATGCATTTTCCTATTATTTTTCAAGATTTGCCAAAATTTTCTATAAAATTTTAGTGACGTAAAAAAAATTACCAATAAAATTAATACTTTTTTTGAAAAAAGGAAACATTCGCCAATAGAAATTAATAGTTTTTCCTAAAAAGATGAAAGATTCACCAGGATTTTATATCTTTTTTTGAGGGGGTTTCTTAAAGTTATCACTGATCACTCCTTCCTTTCAATTATCATTTCTATCATTGACATTGCCATTGTGAAAGTGGAAACACTTACACGGGGTTTGATTGAGGTAAGCCCCTAAATGTCCCAACATTTCTTTTCTCCTTGAATGTGCAGGTTATAGGTTTAAAGAGGATTGAATGAAGATTTAAGAAAAAAAATTCTTTGTTGCACTCAAAGCCCTAAAAGTTGTCAAGCCACGAAAACTCACCTACAAAATTATCTAACGACATTCCAACAACTCTACAACAAAAAAAAAAAGGTCAGATCCAACATTAGAGGACTACAAAATTAGTTTCAAGATCCCCTATTAGGGACCCATACACCCCTAGGTGTCTGAGTCCTCTACATGCTAGATCCAACTTTTATGACAGGTGCACAATCTCCAGTACTTCTTAGATCTTCTTATAGTTTACTATTTCAGTCTATGTGTTTCTAAAATATTGCATTTATCAAATTAGGTCATACATTATAATTAGGTTAATCATTCCAAATCATTTCCTATCCATGCCTAAGACTCAAAAGAAGGAGATTTAGGTATGAATGACTCACCTTCATGGTTGATAGTTAATCTATTCACCTTGTTGATCTCCCTCTTTAATGAAACTTAGAAAAAGACATCACATAATCAGCAAAATCTTAGTTTCTATACATTAGGACTTAGGGTTCCTTTTTTCTTTGTTTCATTTTGGTGAACTTGACATCCTAACATTATAAACCTTATGAAATTGGTCTTTCAAACCCTAGATCTAGGTTTTGCATCATATTGTTTTGTATTTCTCATTTAGGGTTTCATATTTGTATAATAAAAAGTCATAAAAATCCAAAATATTGCACTTCATATTGCATCCTAGCTTGTATTAGGGTACGCTTTAGTCATTTAGATCATATTTTCATTCAAAATTGCATTCATAATTGTTCATTTTTGTTCACACATTATCATACATTTGCATTTGAATCACATTAAGAAATTTTGGAAAAACATTCACTATCAGATTTATTTGTAGATAGAAACAAAAACCTCAAACAAATACTTAAACTTTCTATTTTTCAAATTTTAAACCCCTTATCAAGGAATCAGACACCTCTGGGCGACCCTGTCCTTGTACAGGTACATAATTTTTTTTTTTTCAAAGTTGTTTGTCTTTGTCTACTCAGTTTGTAGGTACTTGCAGATCTCTATTTTGGAATCAATTTTTAGTCATATTGCATATAGTTCATAAAAGTGAAAGAAAGTGCATTGTTTGTGTTTCAAAATTACATCAAAATTGCCATTTTCAGGCCTTTGCATTTTAGAATCAATAAATTATTTCCTTTTAGAACTAAAATTTGCATTCATAACTTGTTCAAACATCTTAAACATTATTGCATACTTGTATTTTGCATCAAATTAGCATAAAGTAAGAAAATTTTAGGAAATTACTTACTGTTACAGTTGTTTGCAAGTAGAAGTAGACTCCTTAAGTAATGAAAAAGCCATTCAAACTTTGAATTTTTAGAACCCTATTGAAGACTCAAACGCCCCTGGGTGACTTTGTCTTGTTATTTGGGTATAGGTCAACTTTTTACGAAAAAATACTCTTAGGAGCCTCTGTTCGGAGTTGTTGTTTGATTGTTCTTCACCCATGGATTAACAATCTAAACCACATTGTAAAATTTTGTTATGGATGTGTTTTGGTAATATTTGGATGTCCTTGTTCAATCTTTGGTTGATGTTTCAAGCTGTGTGTTTGGTGATGATTCTAATGCTGAAAATGACATTTATAATCCTTCACCTCCCAATGCATGTCCTCATGAGATAGATATCTTGGGCGAAGATGAGGAAATCATGCATGAATTCATACAAAAGTCTTTGCATAATCTTGAAAACAATGCAACCTTTTATCCCTCGATGTAATGGATTAATAACCCATGTCAACAACTAACACCTCCAACAATTCCACCACTTGAAATGTTCAACCTCTTACATCTCGAAATTGATTCATAAGGCATATCTCAACTACTAACCATAGAGAAACCTATTCATAACACTTACAATAAAAACATATCTATTGATGCTCCTCCATATTATGAGAACAAAGTCACCAACACACCCATCGACCTAGAACAGTGCTATGGTCAAGGCCTTAGGATCTTGAGATAGGAAGGATGTGACATAAATAATGAACATGAAAACATCCTCTCAAAGCAAACACCATCAAAAGATACCAAAGGATTAGGTGACCAAGATCCTCCAGTTTCACAACAAACATCTCAACCACCAACCAAGAAATACAAACATGAGAAGTTACCTTTCCTAAATTCTATAACCAAGACTAAAAAGACCTTAGACACACTTCTTAACCTAGGAATCAATACATTACCACCTATTCGTGAACAAGAGGATAAGCAAGGAAAGAGTACAAACATGTCTTATTGTGCATACCACAAAACACTTGGACATCTTATTGATGAATGTTATGCTTTAAAGAATATATTGAGAAAATTTAACCCCTACAAGGATCAATTTGAACATGTCATAGATTAACATTCACTTGTTGTGCTCCTTTCCATGTGGTAGTTGTAGTACCATAACATATTCAGTACCATTCGTGGAGGTATAAATGTAAATTTATGCAATTATCTTTTATATCGCAAGGAGCAACATATCAGGTTCACCTTTGTCCCTATACTTGGGGGGGGCAAGGGGCTAGATATCCTTCTCCTATGAGTATTCCTTTTAGCGAGGGGTCCCTTTGTATCTCCTTAAAACATTAGTGTAGCAAGTACACTAACATTTTAAGGGAGGGCATATAGTCCCTCGCTCATTATTTACATGAGAAATGGCCCCTTCTTGGTGATGGTACCATCTATCTCCTAGGAAGTGTGACCTTGTCAATCAAAGTGTGGCCTTATGAATTTATGATTGTCTCTTTGGTGCTAATATTGGGTTTGATATCCCTTAAGAGTATGACATCTCTTAGCAATATGATGTTCCTCTTGGTGGTAATGCTATGGTTAGTATTCCCTAAGGTGTGAATCTTTTATTCCTCAATTGGTCCTCTCTTCGTGGTGATGTCAAGTGTGATGTACCTAAGGTGTGACCTTTCATGCATTAAGTAAAGCACCTTTTACTATTTTTATTACAAAATTCCTTGAGGTCTCAACCTTGTCTTGTCATTTGCATTAGTCCCTCATGACATTAAACCTTGTCATATTTATCCTCTGTGACATTAAACCTTGCCATATTCGTCCCTCGTGATGTTAAAAAATTTTCATATTCATCCCCCGTGACATTAAACCTTGTCATATTCGCCCCTCATGACATTAAAACTTCTCATATTCATCCCCCATGATGTTAAACCTTGGAATTTTTACTTCACTTTGTTCATAGGTGTTGAACTTAGTGATGCGTTGACTGTCGAAAATGGAGGTAATTATGTAGCTTTAAAACTTGTAAAACTATTATACTGTAGATCTAATTAAGTATTCTTTTTTACACTTTCTTTGTGGATGATTATCTATTTAGATTCATTTTACCATTTGTAGAAATAGATAGAAGATTGTAGAAGAATAAGACCAGAAGATAGAAGTGACACAACATATACCATGGAGAAACCATTTTAGGAAAAAACTCCACCATGAGAATCAATAGTGCTTGTATTATTTAACCTTAGAACAAGATTACAACAATTCTTTATCAATCCTTGCTTGAGATGCTTCTTTTTCCTTCAACAATTCTTCTTCACAACCTGCAATAAAATCTGATAAAACTCTCTTCAACTTGCTACAATCAATAGACAATTATGAGCCTTGAAAACTCCAAAGAGTTGTCAATTAGAAAGCACAAAGGTTATCTCACAAAACCTACACCTATTCTTTGCAAGTAGAGTTCTTCCATGAAAAATAATGTCAAACCAAGTCCTTCATCAATTTGGGCATCCAAAACTGAAGTCCTAACTCAACATTGATTATGAAGATATCTTGTAAGCTCCTCCTCAAAGTTGGCACCCAAGAATGGGCCTACTTAACTCAACCTTATAAAATATCTTGTCATGTAAAAGTGTTAACTCCAAGATGCCAACTTGGGTGCCCAAGGTGGGTCCAAGTCTATCTTTGTTAATTGAAACATATCTCTCCATCAATTCATGCAAACATGATGCATGATTGATCATCCCCACTTAACTGAATGTATCTCCTATTATCTGTCATGCAACTCAAGTCATTAGTCATGCATTCCAAGTCAACTAAAGTCAACTAGCATTCAACTAAAACTAACTACACGCAACTGAAGATAACTGAACCATAACTAAATTGAATTGAACTGAACTGATACAAAATTGAACTAAATTGAACTGAACTTCATGCATGTAAACATCAATCCCTAACTTCTAGGATCTTTACATGCATTACTGAAGTGTTATCTTTTCTCCAAACAGTTAGCTTAACTCAAGGTGGGTTCCACCTTCCATGTGGGTGCCCCATGTGCTCCTATTTTGTAGGAGCTCTTCTTGGGAATCCCCGCAAGTTCCTATCATTTAGAATTAATTACAAATGTCAATTTACATGTTCATTTCATTTGAATTTAATCTCTTTCTAATCCTAGTGTTGGGGAACACTTTCCAAGGACTTAGGAGATACATGAAATATGTTTAGGATTGCAAATAAATGGCATCCTATTCCCAACATTCTCTCACTTGACATTATACATTGTAATTATTTTAAACAAGGAATCATTATTATAAATCAAGTATATGACTCAAATCCAGTGGCCTTCTTGCACCAACTAATCAATCCATGCTAACTTCAAATGCAACCTGCATAATCATGAAGCTCCAAGCAAATGATTATACTCAAAACCAAGAGAACTTATCTGTAGGAATTGGTTTCATAATATAATCTACAACATTAATCAAAGTGTCAACTTTATCAATTAATACATTCCCACTCTCAATCATTTCTCTCACAAAGTGATACTGAACATCAACATGCTTAGTACGAGCATGATACATAGGATTTTTGGCTAAGCAAATAGTACTCTAACTATCACATTCAAGTTTAATTTACTTGCAATTAAAAGCAATACCTTTCCAAAGTCTTTGTAACCAAACTGCCTCTTTGGAGGCATGTAAAACTGCCGAGTGTGTTGAACTCATGTCCAACCAAGGTGTAGGCTCCTCAAACTTCTTTCTAAAATATCATCAAGGGTAACCATCTCAACACATGTCTCTAAACATAAGAGAACTAAAGCCTCACTTATTTCTCCAAGTATCCATGAGGACCTGTGACCAACCAATCCATGCCAAACTCCAAATGCAACATGGCACTATCATGAAGTAATCAAACAAATGACTAATGTACCCAGTACATAAGAGAACCACACAAGATTAATTTCAAAGCTCCAATCATGAATCAAGAACATAAACATGACAACATGATCTAACCATCTCCTCCAAGGAGATCACATGCATCATAACATACATAAACATCCTAGTCTGAAGAGAACAAGTACCACGCCAAACTCTAAACACGTATCAAGAGTAAACCATGAAATAATAGCAACCAATCTAAACTAAGAAAAAACATATCCCCAATCACATGAAGATGACTTTACCAATGATGCATCCATGTCACTGCCAACAACTCCCACTAAACGGTGGTATGAGCTACACATGGCATCATGACTACCATCCTCTTCATGAAGATCACTCTTTAACATCAAGCAAATAGTCATCACTATCATTTTTACATGAAATGATCAATGCATGATTACTATCATCTGAGGATTCCTCTGTAGAAGAATCAAAACTATTTTTCTTTTTCTTACAATCCTTCTTCACATGTCTCAGTTTCCCACAGTTCCAACACTTTACCTTACTCTATCCTTCGGACTTACCCTTCCCTTCCTTGTCTCCCTTAGGTTCCTTTTCTCAGGCTTACCTTTTACAAACAAGGCATCTTGGATTTCCATTTTAGACTTCCTCCTCATCTCCTCTGATAGGAGGGTAGGAATTATATTGTCCATCTTCAGATTTACACCACTACCCACTACAACAAATCCCTGTGATTAGCTCCCTTTTTTGCTTCCACCCACTATTTTAATGTATTTTTCTCCATTTTTTGGGAAAACTCAGCGCTATTTTTTGGGATGCCGCTATTTTTGCATCGACCAAAACAAGTCGGTGCTAATTTAGGCACAAATTGGCACCAAAATTAGCGCCAAGATTAGCGCCAATATTAACACCTAGTGTAGTGCCCATATTAATGCCAAGATTAGCACCAAAAACTATGCCTATGATAATGCCTAGATTAGTACCTAAATTAGCAACTAGATTAGCGTCTATGTTAGTGCTCATATTAGCACCTGATGTAACACCTATTCTAGCGTTTTCTTTAGAGCCTATTTTAGCACCTAATTTAGTGCCTAATTTAGCGCCTAATTGTTATGATATAGTAGGGATTAAGGGTGTTAGAACAAAAAATCCTTCCCCAATATTCACTAGCCTTCAATTGCTTGCCTACATTTCACTTGCATCAAAAGATCTACTGCCTTTGATTTTTCATTGTATTTAATATGAAATGCAACAATTTGTGTGACAAGATCCATGCTCTCACCAACATTCCCTTTGTATATACCCATTTATTCCTCCAGATAATCATAAACAAAGAAATTTTTTCCTTTATCGCAGTACTTTATGCAGATTAAGGGTTGAGGGTTGAGAATTGAGGGTTAAGGGCAATTTAATGTATAGGGTAGAGGGTTGAGGGTTTAAGGTTGAGGGTAGAGGTTTGAGGGTATATGGTTCAAGGATTAGGGTTGAGGGTCCAATGTATAGGGTAGAGGGTATAGGGGTTGAGGGATTAGGGTTTAAGGGTACTCGAGGGTTGAGGGTAGAGGGTAGAGGGTACTTGAGGGTTTAAGGGTTGAGGGATTAAGGGTTGAGGGTTGAGGGATTAGGGTGGAGATTTTACTTGGGTTTAAGGGTTGAGGGATTACTAGGGTCGACTAGGGTAGAGGGTATTAGGACATTGAGGGTCTAGAGGGATGTAGAGGGTTTAATGGTTTAGGGTTGAGGGTATTTGGTTGAGGGTATAGGGTTGAGGGATTAGGGTAGAGAGGGAGGGATAGATTAAGGGTTGAGGGTTGAGAATTGAGGGTTGAGGGTGGTTTAATGTATACTAGGGTAGAGGGTAGAGCTGGTAGAGGGTGTAAGGGTTTAGGGTTCAACTAGGGTTGAGGGTTGAGGGTCCAATGTATAGGGTAGAGGGTATAGGGGTTGAGGGATTAGGGTTAATTAAGGGTATTTGAGGGTAGAGGGTAGAGGGTAGAGGGTACAGGTTCAAGGGTTGAGGGATTAAGGGTTGAGGGTTGAGGGATTAGGGTAGAGAGTAATTTACTTGGGTTTAAGGGTTTAAGGGTTGAGGGATTAGGGTTGAGGGTATAAGAGAGTATTGGATGGTTGAGGGTAGAGGGACATAGAGGGTTTAACAGTTTAGGGTTTAGGGTATTGGGTTGCGGTTATAGGCCAGTTGAGGGATTAGGGTTGAGGGTAGAGGGTAGAAGGTTTAAGGCTGGTTTAGGGTTTAAGGGTTTAAGGATTTAGGGTTGAGGGATGTTAAGGGTTGAGGGTAGAGGGTTTAGGGTATAGATAGGATGTTTCAGGGTATATGGTTGAAGGTCTATTAGGGTTGAGGTTCCAATGTAGAGGGTAGAGGGTATATGGGTTTAGGGTTTAGGGTTTAAGGGTTGAGGGTTGAGGGATTAAGGGTTGAGGGTTGAGAATTGAGGGTTGTGGGTTTAATGTATAGGGTAGATCAGAGGGTAGATGGTAGAGGGTTTAAGGGTTGAGGCTTGAGGGTTTAAGGTTGAGGGTAGAGGGTTGAGGGTCCAATCATGTATAGGGTAGAGGGTGCAGCTATAGGGGTTGAGGGTACGTATATGGTACACACATTGAGGGATTAGGGTTGAGGGTCCAATATTGTATAGGGTAGAGGATATAGGGGTTGAGGGATTAGGGTTTGACTAGGGTAGAGGTTTAATTAAGGGTTGAGGGATTAAAGGTTGAGGTTTGAGGGATTAGGGTAGATAGTTTAGTTATTGGGTTTAAGGGTTTAACTAGGGTTGAAGGATTAGGGTCGAGGGTACTAGAAGGTATATGGTTCAAGGATTAGGGTTTAGGGTCCAAAGCATATATAGGGTAGAGGGTAGAGAGTACTTTAGGGTTTAAGGGTTGAGGGTTGAGGGTTTAAGGTTGAGAGTAGATGGTTGAGGGTATATGGTTCAAGGATTAGGGTTGAGGGTCCAATGTATAGGGTAGAGGGTATAGGGGTTGATGGATTTAGGTTAATTAAGGGTACTTGCAAAGGGTAGAGGGTAGAGGGTAGAGGGTCAAGGGTTTAAGGGTTGAGGGATTAAGGGTTGAGGGTTGAGGGATTAGAGTAGAGAGTAGTAATTTACTTGGGTTTAGGGGTTTAAGGGTTGAGGGATTAGGGTCGAGGGTATAAGAGGGTATTGGGTTGAGGTTAGAGGGATGTAGAGGGTTTAATGGTTTAGGATTTAGGGTATTGGGTTGAGGGTATAGGGTTGAGGGTAGAGGGTAGAAGGTTTAAGGCTGGTTTAGGGTTGAGGGACGTTAAGGGTTGAGGGTAGAGGGTTTAGGGTATAGCTAGGAAGTTTGAGGGTATAATATGGTTGAAGATTGATTAAGGTTGAGGTTCCAATGTAGAGGGTAGAGGGTATAGGGGTTGAGGGTTGAGGGTTGAGGGTTGAGAATTAAGGGTTTAATGTATAGGGTAGATCAGAGGGACGTAGAGTGTAGAGGGTTTAAGGGTTGAGGCTTGAGGTTTTAAGGTTGAGGGTAGAGGGTATATGCAGGTTGAGGGATTAGGGTTGAGGCTCCAATGTATAGGGTACAGGGTATAGGGGTTGAGGCTAGATTAGGGTTTAACTAGGGTTGAGGGTTGAGGGTTGAGGGTAGAGGGTAGAGGGTAGAGGGTTAATTAAGGGTTGAGGGATTAGGGTAGAGAGTTTAGTAATTGGGTTTAAGGGTTTAACTAGGGTTGAGGGATTAGAGTCGAGGGTAGAGGGTATAATATGGTTCAAGGATTAGGGTTAATTATATTAGGGTCCAATGTATATATAGGGTAGAGGGTAGAGGGTTGAAGGTTTAAGGTTGAGAGTAGAGGGTTGAGGGTATATGGTTCAAGGATTAGGGTTTAAGGGTACTTGCAGAGGGTTGAGGGTAGAGGGTCAAGGGTTTAAGGATTGAGGGATTAAGGGTTGAGGGTTGAGGGATTAGGGTAGAGAGTAATTTACTTGGGTTTAAGGGTTTAAGGGCTGAGGGATTACTAGGGTTGAGGGATTAGGGTTGAGGGTATAAGAGGGTATTGGGTTGAGGGTAGAGGGACATAGAGGGTTTAACATCGGTTTAGGGTTTAGGGTATAAGAGGGTAGAAGGTTTAAGGCCAGTTTAGGGTTAAGGGTTTAGGGTTGAGGGACGTTATTAAGGGCTGAGGGTAGAAGGTTTAGGGTATAGCTAGGACGTTTGAGGGTATAATATGGTTGAAGATCAATTAGGGTTGAGGTTCCAATGTGGAGGGTAGAGGGTAGAGGGTATAGGGGTTGAGGGTTTAGGGATTAAGGGTTGAGGGTTGAGGGATTAGGGGTTGAGGGTTGAGAATTGAGGGTGGAGGGTTTAATGTATAAGGTAGATCAAAGGGTAGAGGGTAGAGGGTTGAGGGTATATGTTTGACAGATTAGGGTTGAGGGTCCAATATTGTATAGGCCGGTAGAGGGTATAGGGGTTGAGGGTGCATATATGGTTGAGGGATTAGGGTTGAGGGTCCAATGTATAGGGTAGAGGGTATAAGGGTTATGTGGGATTAGGGTTTAACTAGGGTTGATGGTTGAGGGTAGAGGGTAGAGAGTAGAGGGTTGAAGGTTAATTAAGGGTTTAATGTATTTTTCTCCAATTTTTTGAAAAATTTGGCACTATTTATCAGGATGGTGCTATATATTTTACGCTGAAGGCGTATCCTATTTGAAGAAGACAAACATGAAACTGCCAATCAATGATTGATATCAGATTGCTGACCCTTGAAATTGTTTGGTCCATTGATACCCTTTTCTTGATTTTATCACATTATAATAATACTTTACCTGCAAAAATCTACCCCACAATGCATAATTTCTTATACGGATTGCATATAATTTATTTCTGCACATGCTGCGTAATATCTGCTACCGCGTGTGGTTAAAGTATTTTTTATTCTACTTTTTTCACAGACATGTAAATATTATTTGTTTTGCGAGCCCTAAATTACCAAGTGCTAGAAGAAATTACTTTTTTTCTACTAAATTGACTATTCTATCATTTTACTCCTTGCTTGGTAATTTACGAACCACTTGGTTAACAAAATACTCTATGCATATACATTTGCTTTTTTTAAGTATTTAATTATAAGGATTGTACTATTTTTTTTGGTATTTAAATAGAAGGATTTGTCTTCTTTTTATTTTATTTTCCATTTTAAAATTTTGAACAGGTAAATTGAAAATTTAGTAATTATAATTTGTTTTAGATAATATTAGTTGAGTTTTTTAAAATTTTAAAACTGTTTAAATAATGAGAATGAGAATTATAATGTACATTCTTTTTGCATATACATATTGTTTTTGTTTAGTATTTTTTTTTTTGGTACGTAAGCAGGAGATTGTATTAATCAAAATTCAAAAAATTATAGATCATCTGCCATTGTAGGAATATTCATGAAACCCTAGCAATAGATTTCTCAACCAACCAAAAATCTAAGCAGACAAGCTAGAACTATGCTTCAAAATTTTTAGGCTACCCAAACCACCCATTTTGAGCCTCACCAGAAGCCAAGACAACCACCAAAACATCACCAAAAAACTAACCAAACCACCACTAGGAGACATCGATGATCACAAAAGCCAAAAAACCAACACCATCCCACCACGAGCCTGAGGTCATAGGAAGCCATTGAGATGGGCAAAGTCATTGAATTCCTCCACCCACTCCAAATCCTCAGTCTTCACCACATTAAGAGATTTTTTCAGATACTCCACCCCAACCGCAGCCACCATCTGATGCTTGACCAATGCTAATCCTTTCAGCTCCAATAGAAGCAGAAAAAATTGGATCACCACACAAGGAGTTTTGAGCATTTCCAAGTCTTTCAGATGCAACACCCTAGACCTGAGAATAGAGGCTGAAATAACCTCATCCATGCCGCCTAGGAGATTAGGCTTGAATAGCTTGCTCATCATTTCTCGGACCAGGTTTTTGGGGGTGCTTTGATCAAGCAAAGATGCCAAAAAATGAGAGACTATGTGGGAATTAACTCGAACAGTTTCACTGTAGGCCACATGCTCTCAACCCAAAACCATTTTCACTGCAGCCATCGTCAAGGGATCAAACTCCAGAAGAATTTGTTTGAGCCTTTGGTTCGTGAGTTTTTTGAAACTCGCCTGCCTCACACTGCAATTGAGCAAAATCAAAGTGTCGTGCCCAAAGGTGCATAATGCCTTAGCCAATTTAAACATTGCATACTTTGCGTCCTCCTCCATTTTTCTTTCTCATCCAAGTGAAGCCTTTGGAATGAAAACTATAGCAAATGTAGAATGCAAAGATCACCACCTTCGCTGGATTAAAATGAATGCCACCCTTTCATGGCGCGCTGTACCACGCGTACGTGCCACCCTTTGAGCTGCCGAAAAGTCATGTCGAGACCACTAACTAGGAATGTCGTACCCCCTGGTATAAATGAGGGTGATGTTCAATCATGCTTTTGTTTAGTATTTAATTAATTATAAGGATTTGTATTATTTTTATTTTCTTTTCCATTTTAAACTTTAGAATTAGTAAGTATAATTTTTATTTATATTATATTAGTTGAGCTTTTAATTTTATTTTTAAATTGTTTAATTATGAGAATTGTTTTTCTCGTAATTGGGAATTATAATGTACATTATTTATTTTACATTGTAATTTTATTTGAAAATAATATATATGAGATTATTTGAAATTATTTTTTACAAATTACAAATGAATAAAATAAAATAAAATAAGGGCTTTTTTATAAGTATGAGCATTAATAAAGGGAAGTTTGAGCTTGAATTTTAATGATGGCCTAACATATGAAGCCGAGTATGTAGGACGACATCACTGGAGCAAGGACAACTAGCCTTGCCAATAATTAACCTTTCACTCATGTGTAGATCAAAATGCTTGATGAATGAGGGTTTATTTATTGGGAGGTGGCGTCAATTTGTATAGCGTAGTAAAGGTTTTGGGTGTTGGTGTTTAGTTTATGGTGGTGCTTTGGTTGGCAGAGTGTGCTCGACCTCTAGTGTTGTCTGCGGATGACAATGGTCGGACATTCAAAATTTGTCATTCTAATGTCTGTGGAGGGGTTGTCATGGTTTGGAGCAGATACTCCAATCTCCCTATTGATGATGTCGAGGAAAGCTACATTCAGAGAGATAATAGACCAAAGGCTAAAGTGGATTTTGCTGAATATTGATCCCCTCATAGTTGTGGCGGTAAAGATGGTTCCTTGTTTAATTAATAAAAAAAATCTTACGTATCAAAAAATCAATATCATAATTGGTAACTCTCAATAGTTTTTTTAGCTTCACCTATTAATGCAATTAAACCATATATACAATAGTATAGAAATCTTGACTTATTTTAGTGGAACATGAGTTGTCTCTTTTAATTTTTTTTTTTTATAAAATTCCCTTTCATTTAAGAAGAGTTGCTTTTACAAAGGGATCAAATATAGATTGGAATCATCCTTATAAATATTATCCTTATATTTTTTAATATCTTAATTTAGAAATTATATGAAGATATTTCCATCTGCAACTTACAATATTTCAATATATTATATAAAAAAGTGGATAGTATCAATCAAACAAATTTTTGAGAAATAATTAAATGTGTAGAGAAATTTTTTTAGGTGTTTTTTTTAAGAAGAAAAAGTTATCATAGATACATTCAAATACGATATTTTATAATTAAAACACAATTAATTAAATGTAAAATAAAGAATTAAAAACAATTTAAAGATGATATTGTTTTGTTTGATGTTCATTTAATGAAACAATATGTCATAATGGAAAAGTAAGCACTACTAGAGAAAAAAATGATAAAACAACAATCTTGGTTGACAATAATCAAAGGAAAAAATGATCCCTCAATTGTTGAGTTTGTAATTTAAGTTGAATTTGATGAAGACAATTTCAACAAGAAAAAACTTAAAAATGATCCCTCAATCACTTGCCATAAATTAATGATCCTCTGCTTCTCTTCATTTACCTAGATAGGCTAGGTTCACAAAGTGGAGTTGCCTCGTCTTATGGAAAGAATGAAGAAACAAATCAAACTAAAAATAAATATCATTTATTTACACTAAGTGGTTTTAGATAAAATAAAAATTACATAATTTTATTTATATTACTAGCTCATAATGTGAGAGCCTTAGGAGATAAAATTTCCATAGCAATTCCCATATCTTAGAAGAGTATGTGTTGATGTTGTTTGAGCTAAAAAATACACATTGGTTGTCTCACACACCTCCATTTTCACTTATCCTCCCATATCCACCATATGCTCCATTTCCATTTCATAATAATTGACATTAGTATAAAGTACAAAAATAAGGCCGTTGATCATTACAATAAAGTGAAGTCCCTGCCTGAAATGTTCTCCTAGTAGCTCATGGCATGTCACCAAGACAATGCCTTATCGAAGAGAGTCTCACCATAGTCTCTTCGACACAAGAAAAAAGGGCTGATAATAAATTTAGATGAGACTCCTGAATGTCTAAGAGACATATTCAAATGTCTTCTTGCCATCCTAAAGAGTGACATGTCTAAGAGACTTGGGCATGTCGAGGAGAGAATCTAAAATGTCTCACTGAAAAATCATACGAGTGTCAACATTCAGGAAACACAAAAAACATCTCTTGGACACCGAGAGGTTATCATAAAATAAACAATAAATCACTGGTGGAACAAGCACTGATGAAACAACAATGTTGAAGAGACATCAACATGTCGAGGAGAGAAGCAAAGAAGTCTCTTCAACACTCAAGGAGCAAAGTATTGACAAGACACAAAAAATATTGAATAGACATTGGATGAGGTCTCATCAACATCCTAAAAATGATGTGTCGAGGAGACACAACGATATCGAGAAGACATTATCAAAAGTATCCCCAAAATTCTGGCAAAAAATATCGATGAGACTAAGGGATGTCAGAGAGAGGTGACCTTGGGTCTCCCTGGCATAAAAAAGTCACATAGACATCATCAACAACTATTACCACTGAGGAAAAAAATAAAGATATGTTGAGGAGACATAAGCTTGTCGGTAAGAGAAATCCACCAGTCACATCGACAAAAAAGAAAATCATTAGGGAGAAAACTAAGAAGTAAATATCAAAGAGACATTGCGATATCGATGAGAGAAGCCTGAATGTCTCTTAGAAATTTCTCAAAAGATGGCCAAGGATATCAAAGAGAGATATGGATGTTGTGATCAGAGTCTCATCGAAAAAATATGAAATAATTGTCACCAAATTGATTTGATGGATTAAGTCATCAAAGAGACAACTGCCATCAATACACAAGTTTTATAGGAAGGTGGCGCGAGTGCCATTTATGAACCAAAGCTGGTTTAAGCATTCGAAAATTTGATAAAAGCAGCCTCTGAGAAACAAAAATTTACTGCACGCTATGGCTAAGCATCCAGAGGATGGAGTTGGATGAAAGCAAGTAGCTCATAAATTCCAGCATTCACTCAAGTAAGTACACCTTGGCTCAACTAAATGTAAATTTTTGAATATAGCTTGAAGTACAACATTGTTAGGGTTAGAATGGATAAAACCTAGAAAAAACAAGAGCAAAAAGGCAAAAAACTGAAACTAGACCTCTTAGTCAAGACTTAATAGATCAGTGTCCTGGGTTTGGTCCTAAAGCACAAAGAATTGCTCAGTTAAACCCATCATGTGAGACCCTAGTAGAGAAGCATAAGAATTTGGGAGATTTATGGACTCCACATAGAGGCTACAATTTGTTCATGTATCATTATAGGAAGAAATATAGATATAGCCCATTCTCGAACCCATGGAATTTGAATTTACAGAAGCTAGTAATGCCAAATGTTTTTGTGAATGTAGAGTTAACTAGAGAACTGGAAAATAACTATTATCCCAAAACAAGGGAAATTCATTTGCAGGATGGGTCACAGTTTATGATCATAACGAGGCATTACATTTGCATGGTTTTCCAATTGGACGCTTCTTTGGAAAGGAAATTGTAGCTGAGAGACTTATTGGAGGAGTATTGCTATATGGATATGAGTTACAAGAGGTGGAAGCTACCCCTGCATAGACCCAAGGGTCCAGGAAATCAACCTATGAGGTTTGCTAGCAATAAAAAGCCCCCATTTTCTGTAGAATTGTTTGAAGAATATTATCAGTACACATATTATTCAATAGTCCAAGTGTTGGGAATTGAGGCCCCTACCAAAATGAGTATAGCTCCCATGGTTCTAGCTGCAGACATTCAGAGTCAAGATGCCAGGCCCTATGATTATGTAGAGTATCTTTCAGAGGCCATTAATGGTTCTCTTAATGCCATTAAGAATAACAATGAAGCTATCAATTTCAAGCACTATTCACTTCTTATGCATATGATACTATACAAGGGCAAGGTGATGGGAATCTGGGGAGAAGAATTAAGAGTAAAAGATCTAGATAGCGATGGTAATTCAAGACCAGTGCAAATGTGGACACTAGTATGGGATAGTAGATGTGGGAGATCCTAATAATTGTACTTTGAGGAGCATTTTGTCAAACCCTTGTATAAATTGCTTGGCTGTAAATGTGATTATAATCTATCCCCCGAAGTACAGAGGTTTCTCCGACCAAAGGAGAAAGGTTATGATGGAAAGATAAACCAAAATTGGGGAGATTGGTACACTTTTTCAGATTGTACTGTCATTAGGGTGTGTGGATTTGAGGCATAACCATATTTGCTGCCTAAGACTGTGCCGAATAGAGTTTCTTATCTTGAGATTATAAGACAATTGTCTTATTCAACCTTTATGCATTTGAAAAGCTTTAGAAGGCAGACATTCATGCCTTCTACTTTGTGCTTTGGTGATTTCGCCATTATTGTTGAATCAGGGTATGACTTGGTTGGAAGCAAGTTAAATTATTATGGCTTACCATTTGGAAATAAGAGGAAGAATTTTGACCTTGAGCACCTTATAAGCAATGCCAAAATTTCTCAGAAACTGAAAGGATATGAGCATAAGTTTGATGTTGATGATATTGTTAGGAATTGTGAGGATAGTCAGGCGATCATGAGAGGAAATATGTACAATAGGATTGTTATGGTTGAGGCCTGGAGATTGAAAACTAACCCATCTTATGTAGAAGCTTTTTATGAAATTCAGGACCCCATGGAGAGATTTGAACAATTTCTTTTTCATGAAGAAGAGATAATAAAGGATGTACCTTTGGTGGAATTCAAGAGAAGAAGAAATGTTGGCTCTTCGAGGAAAGTAGAAAATGTAGCACCATTAGACCATTTGTCACCTTAGCCTACTCTAGAGGTAAGCTTTTCAGTTAATACACCAATCATGGTAGAAGATGATGTTGAAGAGGAGGATGAAGTCACACAGATCAATACTCCTGTCATTCCTCCATATGAAATTCCACTTGAAAGGAGTGTAGTAAACTTTGAAGTTTCTGATGATGTGAGGTATCGAGCCAGTCAAGAGTTCATTGCAGATGATTCCTTTGTCCAGAATCCTGAATTTAAAGCTTTCATATATGAATATAAAGGAAAGGTGGTAAGGGAAAGGTTGAAGGACATTGACCCTGAGAAGGAAGCATATGCTTTAAAAGAACTTCAATATGAAATTGATAGAGAAATGAAACATATGATTGTTGAGAGAGGAAGGGCATTGTTGAAAGAGGCTAGGGTTATACTCCTTCTAGGATGGGATATCAGCCTGACCATTGTATTTGATAGTTTTCTGAAAAGAAAAGAAAAAACCTTGCACTTAACAGATGAAGTTGGTGACAAGCTATACATTGGATCAAAATTTAATCCTGACAATACTACCTTGTAGATATGGGCACTCTATCCACTAGGAAAAAAGCCTTCCCTAGTTGATCATGATCAGATTTTTGGACATCTTTTGGTGTAGAGAGTAGGAGAAACATATCCCATGGAAATTTCCAATTTGAATGTGAATGTGGCCAAATTTACAAAGGCTCAGATTCAGAAACTGGCAAGGGATAACCAGGGGTTGATAGAAGAAAATGAAAGATTGAAATAAGAGCTTATCAGCTACAGGGATAGACTACCTTCTTCTTTTTGAGGGCTCTATTCTCCATTAGTTGAACATGAAAGGAAAGTGCTTGAGGCAATGTTAGAAACAACATATTGGAAAAGAAGGCATGAGAAAGTGCAGAAGGATCATGAAGAGTTAAAGGGAAAACTCAAAACCACTACCTTTGAGATGGCATTAGAAATAGTCTGCATGAGATTCCAAGACATACACAAACATGCTAAACAAGTTTGGAAAATGAATGACAAAGCATATGCAACATTACTAGAAAACACTAGATTGAGTGATAGGATGAAGGAGGTAGAGTTTCAAATCATTGAAAAGAAAGAAGATAGCTCTGCTATGCTACAAGAATACCAGGAACTCATAAAAGCTCATAGGGACTTTCACAATACCCTAACATAGGAGTTGAGTGATTTTAGTTAGCTACTGAGTATGGTCTTACCCAATTTCTTTGAAGAAACAAAATTGAAAGATCAGGATACATGGAAGGATGAAATTTCCAACTATCTACCACCTATTCTTGATGCGATTAATCATGAAGAGGAAGTGCTTAAGAGGACACACCAACAACTTGGGAGAATCTTCGAATTGGAGTATGCTATGAAAGACTTCATATATAATGCACACTCATGCTAAAAGTCAGTACATGGAGCATTTGTCAAAGGTCAACTTGTTCATTTCACAGGCCAAGTAAGAGAGGAGTGACAGGGGCTAGAGTTTGATAGTTTTGGATACACAATCATGGTGCACGAGCCTTGAATAAGTCTTAGATGACCATGGGTGCTTGCTAGAGATTAACAGACTATAGTGCATCCACTATCAAACTCTTAATATTTTTATGTTTATTCTATTTATGTTTTAGTTATGATACAATGTGACTTTTTGTAATATGCCTAAAGCTTGTTGCTTCCCATACAAATAGGGAAACTAGGGCTTTATTTTGAGATATCATATCATCATCATCACATTCCATTCCATTAGAGTAGGCATTAGTGAGAAAATAGATTGCATAATTTGCCCACCCATACCATATTTCAAAGACTTTTGTTATAATACTTATATTTTGAAGTAATACAATGGAGCAGACTATTCATAAATCGTAATTCTTTTTCAATGTTCAATTACTATGTTGATTTTAATGCTCATTTATTACTTTGTTGTCTCCAAAGTGGTCTATTCAAGTTATTTAAATCTATCTGATATATTAGAGCACATTTGATGTTACCGTGTGAAAGAGTTGATTTGGTTTCTAAGTTGATGTGAATTAAAATCCTTTTTGACAATTTACTTCAATTGGTCTCTACCCAATGTTAAAATCCTTTTAAAGAAATTGTTTTGATTGGTTTCCATTAACTCAAGAATTAAAAATCCTTTCATACTTTCACAGTAGCTTGTGGAGATATCAATGGGATTATTAAAGAAAAACACTATGATAAACATACTTGCATGTTTGCACAAGGTGTGGACATCTCAAGTGCCCAATAATTCGAGTTAAACTGAACAATAGGAACAACATTATTTCACCAAAATATTCATAACATTATTTGTATACATAATGATTAAAATTAATATACTTATCCTTTAATGAAATTTGATAACTAAGTAAGTACCACTAATGTTTTATAATATTAAAGGTCCCGTTGGAGCCAAAAATTCCACCTTTTTTTTGTATTTAAATAATGCAAAAAGAGTACAATAAGAATAAGGCAACATGAAGGTTTCCAAAAGAAGAATTACATAGAAAAAAACCAGATACACCTCATACAACTGGCAACCATAAGCTCAAGGCATGTTATATTCCAAATTGTTGTGTTGTGCTCTCAATTGTAGGGGGTGCCCAAAGAATAGGTGAAAATCAACAACCACTTGGATGAGATAAAGTATCAATTGCTCAACTTCATGAAAAAGACTCTCTATGTTTGCAGCAGCTACAATGTTTGCTTAAATTCATAACTGAATGTTGTCCATAAGCCAAAAATCCACCTTGGCTATTTTGCATACTTTCGTTTTCACCCATCTTCCCACACTCACCATATGTCCCATCTCCATTTCATAATGGTTGACACTAATATAAACTGACAAATAAGGCCCTTGGTCATAACACTAAAGTGAATTCCCTATTTGAAGTGTTCCCATAGTAGCACATGGCATGTCGTCAAGACAATGTTGTATCAAAGAGAGTCTCACCATTGTCTCGTCAACGTGAACAGAAAGGGCTTATGTGAAATGTAGATGAGACTCTCGAATGTCTAAGAGACATATTCAAATGTCTTCTCACCAGCCTAAAGAACGATATGTCTAAGAGACTTGGAGATGTTGAGGAGAAAATCTAACATGTCCCATCTGGTAGTGCTGCTGAAATTTTGAAAAAATCCTAGCAAAATTTTGCCTCTTGAGGTTTTTTGCTTTCTGTGTCCATGAGTAGGGTTTAAGGTTTTAGTTCAAAAATTCTCACTTCATAGTAATCAATCTTAAACCTCCATCCTTATAATTTTGTGTTTACCTACTACATCCAGTTATTGATCGTTTAAGTCATGAGTTGAGCCATTAAAATCATTCTTTGTATCGGCCCTGAGTCCTAAGTTAGTTGGTCATCACGTATGGTTAATCGTTTAAATGCTTCCTATAGTTGGGCCATAATATTTTTCAATTGACTTACATTTAAGTCATCTCCCTGAGGGTCAAATTGTCTTCGGCCTAGTCATGGCCCCATTTGGATTAATTTTATCACATGTGCAGGTTGGGAGATCCTCTGATCACGGGAACTGATTTGGGCCATTCCCCACTAGCTCGCAAGTTTCAAAGGGCGGCTCGTTAAACGTCACGTGGTCTATGAGATGTTGAAGCATGTACAACCGTGAGTGTGGGGCCTGGTCTCCACTTCATCCATCTGAAATCATAATCAACGGTTATGATGTGACGGTAGGGTCAATTGTTGCCTTTCCCCACCATCTCGTAGGATTAAGTTGTGGGCTGGTTAAAAGCTGCGAGGCCTGTGAGAAGCTACCATGTGTTTTCTTCGGTCACAAGCAAACGAGGAAAGGTGGAGGCCATGGATAGACGAATGAGTATCCAGTTGGAAAGGTTTCATTGGCTAGTGGAACGACGTGTGACAACGATTGGAATTCAAACTTAATTGACTCAATTTGAGTCATTCAAAAGGCCATCTCGATGAGAGAGCAATGAAAAATATTCAAATCTGAGAAGTTCGGCCGTTGCATCCATTCTTGCTTCACGTGAGCGAGCAGTAATGGCATAAGAGACTTCTAAAACTACTTCAATTTTTCCCAAACTAGATGTAGATGATCGGGTCTTTCATAATTAAGAATTGAGAGAGGCTATTTGTAAAGTTTAGAACAGTCGGCATTGAGGTTTCTCGTGGGTAAAAGCTGTATGTAAAGTAAACACAATTTTTATGCTTTATTCAAATTCTCTATATTGGAGTTGGTTCTCACTACATTTCTTGTCAAATGAGCTTCCATGCTTTGTAATTCTACAAAACCTTTTAGAATTTTCATTTGAGTTGAGCCCTAGGTTTGAATTGTGAATCTAGTTATTGAAACCTTTTGTGTTGAAAAACCTAACTTGGCCTAAGTTTTCCCTACTGCCAATGGCACCCAAAGCACAAACCGCCACCTTTGCAACTCAATCCAGACTACTATCCGAGGATGTAATAGTTTTACTGAAACCTTCCACAAATAAAAAGGTCAAGGGTAGAATGTTGTTTCATGGCCCAACAGTCAGGGAGTGGGTACCTGATAGACAAATTTTTATCAAAGATGTTGACGTACCTTATAGTGGATGGTAGTTATTTCAGCATTGTTTTGGGAATAGAAATCTTGGGATTCCTCTTTGCAACCCTTGGAGACTAGACATGCAAAAACTAGTTGTCCCCAATGTGTATATGGATGTTGATTTGTTGAAGGACATTGCTTCAAGGTATGACCCGGTTTCAAGGGTAATCAAAACATTTGATGGGAAGGATATGGTGAGGATAACCAAAGTGCTCATCAGGACAAGAATGTTACCTACACATACTGCTAGCATAGGCACTAGGGAAAATAGAAAACAAATAAGGATTGGTAAAGATGAGTTAGAACCTTTCCCAATGAGGTATTTTACAAGTTACTTCAAGAAGACTATATATTCCTTCTGCCAAATTATTGGTTTCTCTCCGCCTGACACATTGCAAAGGGAATATAGTTACTTGGAAACACATATACAACATCTAGCCTTCAACATTGTCTATGACTACGCCACATATTTGGCATAGAATATCCATAAAGGCCTGTTGAGTTGAAAGGAGAAAAGAATTGGGTGAAATTCTGGTGGTATTCCCTGTTGATGCATATGTTTTTATTTAAAGGGGAAAATAATTTTGAGAGGGATATGACATTGAGAAAGGAGGATGGTATTTATTTGCCTATCTAATGTTGGACTTAGATTCTTGATAAGGATGACCACAAATTTTCCAAAATGATTTTGCATCAAAATTGAGAAGATATTTGGTTAATGACCCACCAAGGATTCCCAAGGAAATACATGAGTTCTTAATGCCTATGGAGAAGAGAACTGATTTGAATCTGGGTCATAATTTGAGAGATTTAATCTTATACCCAGATTCCACAATCTTCAGAGTTTATGGCACTAACATAGACCCATTTGTCTTGCCAAGAGGCGTGCCATTGAGGATTGTGTTTCTTGAAGTCGTAAGGAAATTTGGAGCCTCCCAAGTAGCACACCTACCTGATACAACAAAGAAGGTCTCATTTTTCCCAGAATGGATTGTGTTTGATGACTTTTTTATAGTAAAGGGAGCATGAAAAGAGTTGTTACATTTTCTAGCACTATACAAATTGGATCATATGTGCCCAAGGAATCATGATCCAGAAGGTTTTATTAATCCATTGAAGATGGACAAAATGCTTGGTACTTTTGTGCATAATTTCTACTACTCGGAGGATGTAATCAGGAACATTTTTGACTTCCCAGAGCAAGATGAAAGGAAGTATAAATATATTGTTTTCAATAAGATGATGGAGAGAGCTCAAAGGAGAGATCCTAAGTATGAAACTATGCCCAATATACAATGTATATTTGATAGGATTATGCATGTTTTGAATAATTTTGAGGATATATTGAGTATAATGAGAAGACAAGTGGTCACAAATAAAGGGAAAATAGTGGAAACTGAAGAAGAAAATACTATGGTACTAGAAGAGAGGCCTACTTATTAACCACCCAAGCAAATAAGAATTTACTCTAGGAAGAAGAAGACAACAAACAAGGAGCAAACATTACCATCCCTTGCCACTTCCAGGGAAATGAGGGAAGCTTCTCCTGAGAGATCAATTCCATCACCTCCAAAATAGGTCCCTACTATTGTGATTGATGTTGACTCACCTCCAGGAAGTCTTGCTCCATTTTAGCAGCCACCCCTTAAAAGGAAAAAGATTGAGGCAAGAGGAGTAGTGGATTATTCTGATACAGAGGATGATGCTATCCTTGTCACTTCTAAGGAGATACAGTAGGGAATTCCCTCTCCCATAAGGGAAGTTGCTTCAAGCTCAAGGGAGGATAGCCTTAGACTGGGAAAGGCTAACCTTAGAGGTCTAAATAGTGCAGATGATTTGAGGATTGAGGCCTGCAAAGCATTTATGGAAGATGACTCCTTTGTTGAAACAAGTGCATTCAAAGATTTTGTATGGAGAGATAAAGCTCCACAATATGCAGAGAAGGTTGCTACTAAGAGGAGCTTACATTCATAACTCCCCGAAGCTATCATTCAGGAAAATGTAAGGAAGGCTATGAGGGATGAATTCTAGAATATGACTGCTAAAGAGGGCAGAGAGCTTGTGAAGAAGAGTGGTATATTGTTGTTACATGAATGGGACATTACTGACGCTATAGTGCTTGATACTATAAGGAGATCTAAAAGGACCTTGCTACAAACTAAAGAAGAAGTAGAGATGACACTTCGAGAATCAACATTTAGTGAAGAATGGGATGCATTAGCAATCTGGTCATTATCTCTGGGATCCAGGAAGCCGGTAGTGGCTGAACCATTAGATTTTAGTGGACAATTGTTGATAAAGAGTCACTGACACCCCAACTTTAGAGGTAGCTGATATGGTTGTGAATGTTGGAATTTTACTAAGGCAACAGTGGAAGACCTCACTCTTGAAATATATGAGTATAGGAACAAATATAATAGTCTTATAGGTGAATATGATAAGAGTCAGCAAAAGGTGGCCATGTTAGAAATTGAGCTAGCATTGTATAAGCAACAAGTAGAAGTATTAAGAAAGAAAGGTCAAACTAGTTCAAGTCATGCATCACCAACTTCTCCAGCTGCACATTCTCAATCGCCCTCACCAGATCAATCTTTGGCAATAGTGCCATATAATTTGGGGTAGGAGCAACTCACAATTGAGAGGCTAAGCACATCAAGTACCATCCCATCAGATGATCCTACAAGGGAACAACTCCTCACACAAATTGAAGTGTATAAGAAATTACTTGAGCAGACATAGGACACAATGTATGAGAACAATTTAATGATTGTTCATACTATCTTGAAACACTTGAATAGAAATATTCAAAGTAAATTGAATAGTGTTCATGCCAATTACTCATTGATGCTGAGAGCAATAAGGTTATCTTAGAGGGATAAGGAGTTGGCCACCACACTCCTTGATAAATGGATTCCTAGAGCTAAGAAGTTGAAGCTCATGGAAGTTGGGGGCAATCAATAGGAAGATAGATACCCAAAGGTTATCCCAACTTATAGATTTGTCAATGAAATTAATGAACAAGGGTTTCAAGGGTATATTGCTCCACTGGAACATAAAATAAGGGTATTGAAAACTTATTATGACTAGGAATATTTTTCATTGTTGCTAGGCATTCAACAAACTTATGATGAAGTGAAACCCCTACAAATGTGGAAGAACCAGATGAACAACATCATTGCCTCTCAAGCAAAGCTTATTTGTGAAAAAGTTGATATTAATATTCTAAATAACACTTTGGAGAAATTGTCTTTTATCATCAGTTGTTTGGAGGATTTTGATAAGGAATCCAATTTCGTAATGACAAAATATTCTCCATACAGGGAGAAGATGGATGAAATCATTGATTTCAATTGGCCATCTGATGCCGAATATGAAAAATTGAAGAGAATATTTATTGATCGATTGGGTCTGTAAGTATAGAAAGGGAAGAATATATGATTGGTCTCATATATATTCCCTCTAATGGAAAATGTAAATATAACTACAATGGAAATATATCTTTGTCTCATATGTATTCCCTCCAATGGAAAATGTAAATATAACTACAATGGGAATGTGTCTTGTAGTGGTCCAATTGGGATGTGGCATGTGTACTATTGGCCTGAAGCTTGTTTTGTTCCCTTGTTTCCATAAAAGGGAATTCAAGGCCATTAGTGCAGGTCTCTTGTTGAATTCTAGAATCGAATGGTGCAATTGAAAAACACAGAGCGAATATGTTAGAAGTATCGATTTTGAAATCATCATCATTAGATCATATTCCATTAGAGTAGGCATTAGTAAGAAGATAGGTTGAATAATCCGCCCATCCATATCATATTAAAAGACTTTTATTACAAATTCTTATATTTTCAAGTAATACAATGGAGCAGACTACTTATAATTCATAATCCATTTTCAGTGTTCAATTATTGTGTCAATTTTCATTGCTTATCTATTACTTTGTTGTCTCCAAAGTGGTCTTTTCAAGTTATTGAAGTCTTCAAGATTTATCAAAACACATTTGTTGTTACTTTGTGTATGCTTTGATTGGTTTCTGGTTGATGTGAATTAAAAATCCTTTTAAATAGTTTACTTTAATTGGTCCCTGCCCAGGGTTAAAATCCTTTTAAAGAGGTTATTTTATGACCATGCACATTTTTTTCTACATACTTCATCATAAAATTATTAGACCCATTATCACATATAGACCCACAAGAATGGCGAATGTGTCATGAATCCATAATGGAATTTGTAATTCGATGATTATTTTATGATGCAATTATGACATGTGGAATTAATATGCCATTTTTATCCAATGAGCACATCTTGGGATTTGGGTGTTTATTTTCTAACTAGGTTTTTGGGTGCCACTTTTTTTGGTGGTTTTAGATCATGGTTTTGTAATCAATACTTATATTTATATGATGCTTGAGATTTAATTTTATAGTAGCTAGATGAAAACCTATTGGAATGTCATAATAAGGCAGAAAAAATGGAAAAAAAGATAAGAGTCTCATTAGACTCTATTTGGATAATTCAATATTGTTGAATGTACATGAAGAGACCATTATAGCACATATTTTAAAGAAATTGGGAGATACATATCAAGCTAAATCTATAGTTAATAAAATATTTCTAATAAACAAGTTATATACCATCAAAATGGAGAGTGGTGGTTCTATACTTTAACACTTGAATTAATATTACTGAAGCATTTCAAAGTTTAGGCCATAAGAATCATCCTTTTTTAAACATGGATTGCAAATAATTCTAAAAATTTAGAAGTCTTGGTCATTAACATTATTGTCTACTACATGTAGAATAGGAAACATGTAAAATAAGAAAAAATCATTATGAAGTTTGATCATGAAATTTAAAATAGGCACCTCAAAAAAAACGTAAGCCCTGCCAATACAATATTCATTTTGATTTATTTTTCAAATTTTTTATGAAGTTTCAAGTTAAATTAAATTAAATTTCCACCATATAAATACAATAGGGTCTCGAGAAGGATATCTCTCGGCTTATTTTACATAGATTTTTCTAAATATTGGTGTGCTAGTTCAATATTGTTGAATGTACATGAAGAGACCATTATAACACTTATTTTAAAGAAATTGGGAGATACATATCAAGCTAAATCTATAGTTAATAAAATATTTCTAGTAAACAAGTTATATACCATCAAAATGGAGAGTGGCAGTTCTATAGTTCAACACTTGAATTAATATTACTAAAGCATTTCAAAGTTTAGGCCATAAGAATCATCCCATTTTAAACATGGATTGCAAATAATTCTGAAAATTTAGAAGTCTTGGTCATTAACATTATTGTTTGCTACATGTAGAATATGAAACATGTAAAATAGGCAAAATTCATTATGAAGTTTGATCATGAAATTTAAAATAGGCACCTCAAAAAAAATGTAAGCCCTGCTAATACAATATTCATTTTGATTTATTTTTCAAATTTTTTATGAAGTTTCAAGTTAAATTAAATTAAATTTCCACCATATAAATACAATAGGGTATCAGGAAGGATATCTCTTGGCTTATTTTACATAGATTTTTCTAAATATAGGTGTGCTAGTTCAATATTGTTGAATGTACATGAAGAGACCATTATAACACTT
Organism: Sequoia sempervirens; assembly: GCA_007258455.2. Taxonomy (NCBI): domain Eukaryota; kingdom Viridiplantae; phylum Streptophyta; class Pinopsida; order Cupressales; family Cupressaceae; genus Sequoia; species Sequoia sempervirens. Next base: position 767,349,692 of record VDFB02281492.1, on the reverse strand, counting down.
ATTTTAAAGAAATTGGGAGATACATATCAAGCTAAATCTATAGTTAATAAAATATTTCTAATAAACAAGTTATATACCATCAAAATGGAGAGTGGTGGTTCTATAGTTTAACACTTGAATTAATATTATTGAAGCATTTCAAAGTTTAGGTCATAATAAACATCCTTTTTTAAACATGGATTGCAAACAATTCTAAAAATTTAGAAGTCTTGGTCATTAACATTATTGTCTGCTACAATGTCATCCAATGTATCATTGCCAATGTTCATATGTTCTTTCAAGTATTTCATAGTATCACCATTTTCATCTTGACCTGTATCATCTTCATCATTATTGAAATTTGATTGTAGACCATCTATATTGTTCCCAGATGTATTTGGGTCATCATTTTCTATACCATCCATATTGTTGTCTTCCATAACATCATCTAACTCTAGATTGTTGTCTTCTTGTGCCTGAACATAACCATCTTCAACATCATCATGGATGTCAATTTCTTTGATGTTCTCTAATCTCTCTCTCTCATTTTGTTTTCCATCATTGTTTTGCTTAGTATCCACTAATGTTTCATCAAATATATTCCTTAATCTTGGATCATAATGTATGACAAACATCCATTTCGGGTTCAAAATATCTTCATAGAAAAATACCTGCACATGAATGACATACATATATTAGACGTATAATATAACAATTTTATTGATTAATAAACACATGTATATATTCACACTAAACTATGAATTAATAGATTAATGATCACTACCACTTCTTGTTTGATTTAAAGAAATACCCACTCACAATGAATTGGTAGAACATAAGGCTCCTTATCCTCCGATAGGAAGCATGGAGAATCTATAGAAAACAATCCACTATGGGTGTCATGTCTTCATGTCCTCTCAAATGCTTCATACCATCTACACTTAAAAATACAACATTTAAAAGAGCGGTAATCCAACTCAATGATTTCTTGTATTTTCCCAACATATTGTAGATTCCCTTCAATTATATTCTTATATTTTGAGCTTGATCGACTAGATTGCTTGAAGTCAACCATGATGCCACAATCAAAAGATCATCTCTTTACATCTACACTTTCTACATGATAATGTCAACCATATGCCCACTGATGAGCCCAAAATATGCTCATCATCTGGATATCATGGTGTACTTTTAATACCTTTACTTCTGTTGATTATGGTTGTTTAACTCTCTTGAAACCTTTTTATTGGGGAATATCCTGTGGTAATACACTTTCATGTTCCTGTAGCCGATCATGTTGACATGTCTGTATTTATTACCCTGTTGACTTCTCAAATGACTGGTATAGCGCATGTAGTTTTTGAATGATGAAATAGATTTAAATATGTGATTAATGAATGGATATTGCGTATGTGCCATGCGCCTTTTCTTTCGTATCTGTTACCTTGTGTTTCGCAGGTTGTTGAAGAAAGTATGATCGAGTCAAGCGCAGCCAATCTCGGCCTTACAGTAAAGTCCATTTCCTGCATGACTTCGAGGAAGCTCTGGCAAAGACTCTTTGACCGAAATTGTTGGGAAGAATTTTAAATGCCATTTAATCTGGAAAGAGTGGAGTGCTAGATTCTCTTTGGATCGGGTTGAACAGATAACTCGTTTATGAAGTCTGTTCCTCGATTTCGGGATATATTTCATATCCACGTCTTTCTTTGTTAGTTAGTTAGTTGTTCTCCTGTTTTAAAAATAAGTGTTCCTCCTGCACGGGCGAACATAAGAGAATAGATGAGAAGGAGATAGATAGATAGAGAAGCAGATCATGTAAGAGTTAAAGATATAATATGAATCAAGGTTTTTGTTAGTTTTCAGAAACAGAACAATCAATGTAAATGATTTCACATTATGAATAAAAGTTGATGGAGTTCTGAGCACAATTTTCTGTGTCAATTAGTTGATGCTTGCTAAGGGGGCCCACTTAGTAAGTATCTGTAGGAGCGTAGTTGTTTATCTTTTGTTAATTCAAGTTAGATTTCATTTTAGAAGTTTCAGCACAAGCTCAGTCTTATATTGTTCCTGCAACATCGGGAATCCATCCCTGTGTTTGTTCCTGCAGCATAAGGCTAGTTTATAGTTTGTCCTTCAGCCGTAGCTATTACGATTTCCGCTTTGGTTAGTCTATGATTGAGTTAAGAGAACTTTACGTTATTGCATAGATAGAAATTTCTTTCCAAGTGTTTACTTTTTAGTAGACTATGACTGAAACTAGTTCTTAGTGCATATATTGTGCCGCTCCATGTAAAGTTTATGTTCCCTGGTTTGACAAGTAAATGAACGTCCATGAAGAGGTATTAGTCACCTGCTGGAATGTCCAATTCCCAGGATAGGTTTTGCCATGATTTTCATATCCTTTTGTGGGCGTGGCCATTTTTGGCGGCGTTGCCAGGGATGGTGTCAATCTAAGAACCTACTATAGTCATTATTAGCAGTAGTTTAGTCAGTTTTTCAAAATCTTTCAAAATACCATTCATTTTCATTGCATGCATAGAAGGAGACGCTCAGGGAAGATTTCTCCCCAACCTACCATTCATTGCCAAGAAAACTAAACTAGCCTATAGCCTATTTGAGGACAAAGGAGACTTAGATATTGACCCATTTGCTGAAGGTCTGTGTGCTGATTTATTGTTTGGCCCATTTGGCGAAGAACCTAAAGAAAATCCATTTGCTCCTATACTTGGTCAGGCGAACATGGCACGTAATCCACTGAATCGACCTCCTGCTTTTGAATTCCCCATTACTCCTCAACAAAACAATGACAACCTTAAGAATATTCCTTCTTCATTACTTCCCAAGTTCTATGGCTTAGTCACAGAAGATCCAAAGACCTTCCTATTTGAATTTGACATCCTCTGTCGTAGTTATGACTACACTTCAGATGCTCACAAACTGAAATTGTTCCCTGCTACCTTGAAGGAGGGGGCTCTCAGATGGTTCATGAGTTTAGGAAGGGGTGTTGTCGATAGTTGGCAAGTCATGCAAACAAAATTTCTTGAGAAATACAAGGAATACTGTAAGAGTGGCAGTAAAGGTGATGATATATTCCGAATTCAACAGAAGGAAGATGAAAGTATGGAGGATTATATATCAAGATTCTTGTTTTCTTTGAAAAAGAACTCATACCATACTCTTAATGAAGAATCTCAGAAATTACTTTTTCTAAGGGGAATCAATGATACCTGCATAGATGCCTTGGACCTGATGGGAGGCGGTGATATCACTCAAGCATCATGGGATGATCTCATGAAGATATGTCTCAATTACTCCCGAGCAAATGTGAAGAAGGGTAGAGGTCATCAAGCTACAGTGGGAAAGTCTTCTTCCAACAGAGTTTCCTGGATGGAGATCACAAACTTGCTGTCTGATTTCAAGTAGGACATCATAAATAACATGGCTACACAGTTGGATACCATGCAAGCTCGCAAGAAACATGAAGAGGCTGAGGCGATCCTGGCTGAGTTCTGTCCACATTGTAGATAGAAGAAACGTGACTGCAGATGCAAGTTGGTGACCAATATGGAGGCAAAATAGCTACCTACTGATTTTAAGATGATAGAAGGTGATGATGACCAAGTCTTCTTTATTGCACAAAGGAGACCATGAGCTCCAAGACAAGGTATGCCTCAAGATCCTTTGACTTTTGGTAATCCTTACTCTAGTTATAATTATCAGTGGCAACCCACGTATGGTCCACCTCCATCTTGGAATGCTCCTCAACCATACTGGCCTAATTATCAGAGCCCTCAATGGCAACCTCCTCAAGGAGGTTGGCAGCACCCACAAGGACAATGGACTCCACCTCTAGGCAACTAGCAGCAAAACCCTCAATGGAGAGGTCCTTAGCAATGGCAGAACCAACCACCTGGATTCCTGCAGTCTCAACAGCCACAACCTCCAGCCCTTATGCCTCCTCCTGCAGCTTCTACAGCTCCTGCAACAAATACTGGCCCTCCAAAACAAATGCCTATGCCTGCTCAACCATTGCCCAATCCTAATAGCAAGCAGGAGCAACAACAACAACCTATGTATTCTGTAGAAGCTAACCCATATCCAACATATGCCCTGAATATCAATGATATCCATTTCAGGTCTGGAACCACTCTCCCTGCTCCACAGTCACCTGTAATAACAGAGATTCCAGACTCTGCTGCTGAACAACCTATTGACCATGCAGAGGATATACCTGTATCAGCTACTGCCTCCAAGGAACCCATTCTGCAGCCTTAGGCTACACCACCTTTTCCTCAGAGATTGCAGATTACTACACCTAAGACCATTGAAGAACCCACCTTTGATATTTTGGAGCAACTAAAGAATGTACAAGTTCAAATTCCTCTTTTTCAAGCAATCAAAGATGTTCCAGTTTATGGGAAAGCTATTAAAGAGGCTTGTTTAAAGAAACAAGGAAGAAAGAAAAAGGACCCCCAAACTATCCATGTCCTAGGACAGTTAGCCGATATTATGTTGGGGAAAATTGTCATCCCAAAATATACTGACCCTAGAAGCCCTATAGTAAAAATCAATATCAATGGTCAAGTAGTAAAAAATGTTTTGGTTGACCTTGGTGCAGCCATTAATGTGATGACCAAGCACACTATGGAATGTTTGAATATTCCAAACATTCGGTCTACACTGACTGTCCTGCAGCTTGCTGATAGTTCAACGGTTACACCTGATGGAGTAATAGAAGATGTCATTGTCACCCTTGAATCTTGGGAATACCCTGCTGATTTCACCATATTGTCCACTAAGGCAACCCTAGGGGGATATCCCATTATCTTAGGTAGACCTTGGTTAGCTACAGCTGATGCCCTTATAGGATGCCGTTCAGGAGACATGACAATTTCTGATGGTTAGTCAAGAAAGAAATTGGCTTTATACCCACCTGCACAACCTTTGCCAGATTTGTCTCAACCAGTTTGGCCAGATCTAGGAGAGGAATCTGAAGAAGTTAATTCATTAGCTTAGTTGATGATGCTACGAACTGATCCATTTTCCCAGCTTCAGAGTGAGGATAACCTGCTTCTACACATTTTGCAGTTTAGTGCTAGATTGAATAGCCCATCTGTTTTGGACAGCAGCTCTCAGCAATGTTTCCTGCAGCAACTAGATCCTGAGAACCATCATGATTTGCTATTATGTGATATACAGGCACCACCTTTATTAGCAACTTCAATAAATGATCTCACCAAACAAATAGAAGTATCTCGAGGCCGCTGTCTACATATTAATAATAAGTTGTCTTTGTCTCAACAAACTACCCTAGCCACAATGCTGCAAGCCCACAAAAGAGCTTTTGCATGGGACTATAGGGATATGAGGGGTTTAGACCTAAAACTCTGTACACATCGCATATATATTGACAGTGACTTCAAACCTATCAGGCAGCCTCAGAGAAGAATTAATCCAGCTTTGAGAGAAATTGTTAAAGAAGAATTGCAGAAGATGTTAGCAGCTGGTTTTATCTACCCAATCTCCAATAGTCAGTGGGTTTCACCATTGGTCATTGTTCCTAAGAAAGGAGGAAAATGGAGGGTATGTGTAGACTACAGAGAACTCAACCTAGCAACAAAGAAAGATGACTTTCCTCTTCCATTCATTGATCAAGTTCTGGATAATTTAGCAGGGAAAAAGTACTTCTCATTCTTGGATGGTTTCAATGGGTACAATCAAATCAAGATTGCCCCTGAGGATCAAGAAAAGACTACTTTTACATGCCCTTGGGGTACCTTTGCCTATTCAGTTTTGTCTTTTGGTCTCTGTAATGCTCCTGCAACTTTCTAGAGGGCAGTCATAAGTATCTTCTCAGATATCTCATATGATTGCATGGAAATATACATGGATGACTTTACTGTTTATGGTACAACATTTGAGGAAGCTCAAGCTAACTTGGAAAAGGTACTATAGAGATGGGAAGATCACAACCTATCACTAAATAGTCAAAAATGCTTCATGATGATGCAAGAAGGAATAGTACTTGGTCATTACATTTTTGCTGAGGAATTCAGGTCGATCCTGCTAAGATTGAAGTTATCTCTAAGTTACCCTCTCCTACCAAGCAAAAAGAGCTACGGAGCTTCCTAGGCTATGCCGGATACTACAGAAGATTCATCAAGGACTTCAGCCAAATAGCAGGCCCTTTATACAGTCTGTTGAAGAAATATGTAGATTTTTCCTGGACAGAGGAATGTGAAAAAGCATTCCTTGACTTAAAAGTAGCCCTTACCCAGGCACCTATTTTGAAAGGACCTAATTGGTCACTTCCATTTCATATTCATACAGATGCATCAGATTATGCCATTGGCACAGTGTTAGGACAGAAGGATGGTTCAATAGAACATGCACTCTATTACATAAGCAAAAATTTGCAAGGAGCTGAATTGAACTACACTATTACAGAAAAAGAAATGTTAGCAATCATTTACGCCCTCAATAAATTCAGGCATTATATTACTAGTTATCAGATATTTGTTCATACTGATCATGCCGCAATTCGGTATCTCATGAACAAAACAACAATATTCAGGAGACTGGCAAGATGGTTATTGCTGATGCAGGAATTTGACATTACAATTGTGGAAAAACCAGGTAAAGCCAATGTAGTTGCCGATTTCCTTTCCAGACTTCAAAAAAAAGATGATTCTGCGGTTGTTGAAGACTCCTTTCCTGATGAGCACCTATTTGCAATTAAGGTTATTCACCCATGGTATTCTGATATAGCAAATTATCTGGCTACAGGAAGAATTCCTCTTCACTTCTCTCCTAAGGAAAAGAGATTATTGGTAGAGAAAAGTTTTAACTTTTCCTAGATTACAAATTACATGTTTTATACTGGGCCAGATCAAGTTATGAGGAGATGTGTACCAGAGGAGGACACTTATGATATACTGCATGCAAGCCATGATGAGCTATGTGGTGGACATTTTGCTGCCAAAAGAACAGTGATGAAAATTTTAAATACTGGTTACTATTGGCCAACCTTGCATAGAGATGCAGCTAAGTATACCAGGAGGTGTGACAGATGCCAGAGGATGGGAAGACCAACTTGATCTGATGAGATGCCTTTATTTCCACAAGTTGTAGTTGCTCCCTTCGACAAATGGGGACTCAATTTTGTAGGACCAATTGATCCACCTTCCAATGGTAAGTCCTACATCCTTGTATGCACAGACTATGTCACAAAATGGGTAGAGGCTAAGCCTATGAAACATGCTAGGGACAATAAAGTGGCTGAATTTCTCTATGAGGAAATATTTACTAGGTTTGGTGTCCCTAGGGAAATAGTGACAAATCAAGGAACACAATTTACTTCTACACTTATCATAGCTTTAGTCAATGAATATAATATACGGCATAGGAAATCAACTCCTTATCACCCCTAGGCCAATGGCCAGGTTGAAGTCACAAATAGGGATATAGAGGCCATTTTGACTAAAACTGTAGATTTGTATAGGAAAGACTGGGCCACAAGATTACCAGAAGCTATATGGGCCTACCGTACTACCTGGAAGACTGCTACAAGATATACACCTTTTGAAATGGTGTATGGTAAAACAGCTGTAATGCCAATATAGTTTGAACATAAGACTCTAAGAACAACAATGGAGATGGACATAGATTTAACAGATGCACAAAAGGACAGAATCATGCAGCTCAATGCTTTGGATGAGCTCCGAAAGGATGCCCTGTAGCACACTGAGATGATACAAAATCAGAGAATGAGGTGGCATGATAAATACATTAAGGAGAAGAAGTTCAAAGTAGGAGATTGGGCCCTGCTTTATGACTCATGATATAAGGACAGTCCAGGAAAATTACAAACTAGATGGTTGGGCCCGTATGAAATTGAGAATGTATTTGCTAATGGTTCAGTGCAACTTGTTACAATTGATCCTATTAGATTCAAGTTGCTAGTTAATGGACACCGCCTCCGGTTATACCATAAGCCAGTTTCAAAAGAGGAATTCATACAACAGTTCATTCAGGATTCTTCCACAACTCTTCCTACAGCTGAAGGCTTTGGCCTTGCTTCTGCAGCTTCTCCATGATTTTCTAATGCATGCTCATAATAAAGGTTTCCTTTTAAGGGAACCCCTTTTCTTCGTTTCCACTTATCGCCACATTTCACTTCTTTTTCTTTCGTACCATCCATCCATTCCATTCATTCATCTCGTCCGTCCACGTCATCCATCCACACCACCCTAATTATGATCTCATTCCCAATTGTCATCTCATGCCTAAGTTGTCAACTTTTTCAGCACGTACGAACATTTAATGGAAGGTACGCAATATCTTTTGATTATTGCATTTTTGATTTATTTCATTCTATTCATTTACTGCATTGTCTATATCAGTCATTAGTACCCGACTTTCGCCTATTCCCTAGTACATGTGAGGACACATGTCATACTCTAAGTAGGGGGTGGGATAATCCACTTTTTAAACCTGTCCTTTCACCATTGTCACAACTGCTTAGATAATCTTTATTTATTATTTTTCTGGTACTTTCCAAATATGATCGCATGTCTTTTTCATTGTATGTTTTTCATTGAGAATCACATTCAAAAGAGAAAAAAAACTGCTTGTTTAAAAAGTTCATAAAGTTCATTTTTGGAAAAGAAAAGGAAATTGACGACGGAACAAAGAAAAAACAGAGGGGAAATTCTTGATTTTCAGAAAGGAGTTGAGTCAGTTAAAGCAAAACTGTGAACATGGGTGGTTAGTTGGTTAGGCATGAGCCTGTAGCTCATGAGTTGTTAATGCAGAATCCTCAAACGGCCCAAACATTCAGCCTCTGTGGTTGGCTGAATTACTTATTGAGTTTAGATGCTTTTGACGAAAAGGCTGCAGGAAAATTTTTGAGAACCCTTTCTGAAGGTAAGGCTACTATATGGGGTCTAACAGTTGTTGCGACTAAAGAAAGAATTGCAGAAGTAACCGGGCTCCCAGCCGTTGGAAATTTTTTTTCTTCGGATGCTGCCTTTGCAAGAGAAAATTTTTCAATACCCACTGATGGACCTTTGGAGGTCTCAAAGCAGGGATGCAAGCGAGTGTCGTTGCCTCCTCCATACCCTGAATACACTGCTTTCATAATCAGGTATTTAACTTGTGAAGGCCGTTTCTCCTACCTGCATTCTTACCACTTCAAATTGCTAAGTCATATGAGGCATGGATTAGTTGTTAATGTTTTGAAATTTTTGTTAAACTTCCTGGAACAATGTGCCCACGGAACCCAATAGGGGAAAGATAATTCTATTGCTCACCATGGCCTCATAAAACTATTGATTGCACGCTCTTTGAGAGATGTATCACCTCTTTCCTGGGAAGAATTTGCTGCCCAGAAGAGCCTACAACGTCTAGAACCCCCTAGAGCACTTACCCCACGACCTCAGAAAAAGAAAGAAGAAATAGTGTCCACTAGTGGAAGAACAGAGCAAGCATCATCTGCTCCTGTAGCACCTGGTCCTGCAGCTCTCACACCAGAGTCCTCTGCCCAGGTGCAAACTAGGGCTGCCAGTAGGAGAGAGAGGAAAAACTAAGGTCGGGGAGTCATCTGGGGTTGAGCAAATCCCAGAATCTGACCCCCCTTCTCAGAAAAGGCAACGTTCTTCTCCTGCAACTTCTTCCCCTGCAGCATTGTCTCCTACAGCAACACCTGTTGCCGTCACCAGTTCACCATCATCTTCTGACAAAGCAGAACCTTCTAAGCAATTCAAAAAGAGGAAGGCTACGAGAGCACCTCCTGCAACCACAACACTGCCAAGAAGAGTTTCTACAAGAACACAATGTAAAAAATCCCCTGCTTCACCTCAACCTGAGGTTATTGTAATTTAAGAAGAATCTGTTGAGTCTGAACCTGATGTTTCTTAGAATATGTCTAAAAGTGCTGCAGAAAGTTCATTTGTTATTCTTGAAGAAAAACAAGTTGAGATAAGGGAAGTTGAGCATAATGAAAGGGGAGTACCAAGTCTTGATGACTTGGCTCGTGTGGCTATGCAAATTTCGGAGGAAGCACAGTCTTCTCCACTACAGCAACATGAGTTTTTCTTGCAGCAAGAGGAAGAACAGACTGAACCATTGGAAGTGGTCAATGAAGCCTCAATTCCCCCTGCAACTTGTCAAGCCATTGTTGTTTATAAGAAAACATTTTTAATTGAATTTTTGGAATATGTCAAAGCTACATGGAAACCAGTTACATTACAAACCCTGACTTTCCGCCACCTGGCCAAGACTGAAATGCAACAGAGTCTTTGGGAGGAGGAAAAGAAGAAACTGAAAAAGAAAATTGAAGAGCAGAAACTGGAAATTCAAGAGTTAAAAGAAAAGATGGATGAAATGCTGAAGGTAACTGGTCAGATTATGGAATGCAGACCACCACCCAGAGTTTATGCTCTGTGCCTCAAAGAACAGTTCTTGTGGTTTCAACTGATGAGAATTTCCAGAAATCAGGATCCTATTCTTCACAATGCTAAAGAGTTTTATGAAGCATATCAGGCAGCCCCTAATTGGCTCAGAAATTTTTTGTGTGAATTTTACCTTCATGGCTTCTTAATTCCATTTGAAACAGAGTGGAATCCTCTTTTGTATATTGACGATATCCATTTGAGATCGCTTATGTCTTAGGCAGCAAATGAAATAAATTATGGAAGGCAATGGGAAACCTATGAAGAAACAGAAAGGAATAAGCCTGTTCCATTGCGTTCTGAGAGTTCAGATCCTCGCACAATGCTAAAAACCTGGCTTACTTTGGCATATGGTATTAATAATGATACAACCAGAGTGAAAATATTTGATCTCAGGAGAAAGGTATATGATGAATTTTAGGAACAATCATACTCGTTTTGGAGACTGCCATACTCTAGAGTTGAAAAGAGGTGGGAAAGATTAACTGTTGGGTTAAGGAAGTCTGAACCTCACAGTCCACTAAATTTTACAGCAGCTCTTAAATGGTTAGGCAAATACATACAGCTAGGACTCCAAAAGAGGTTTGAATTGTGGTTGCCATTAACATTTAGACCTCCTGTGCTAATGTGGCCCCTTTATTCGTATCATGCTACAAAACTTAATGATGACTTAGAAGCCCATAGGTATGAAGGATGGTAGAGTTACAGAGGCTTTTGTTACAAATTTGGAGTTCCATTTCAGGGTCATTCCTCAGCCACTGATTTTAGAGAGACCACTAGGAAGTTTAATGCTGGAGGACCAGCAATGGGTTAAGTAGGGGGCAAAATGATGAGCCCAAAATATGCTCATCATCTGGATATCATGGTGTACTTTTAATACCTTTACTTCTGTTGATTATGGTTGTTTAACTCTCTTGAAACCTTTTTATTGGGGAATATCCTGTGGTAATACACTTTCATGTTCCTGTAGCTGATCATGTTGACATGTCTGTATTTATTACCCTGTTGACTTCTCAAATGATTGGTATAGCGCATGTAGTTTTTGAATGATGAAATAGATTTAAATATGTGATTAATGAATGGATATTGTGTATGTGCCATGCGCCTTTTCTTTCGTATCTGTTACCTTGTGTTTTGCAGGTTGTTGAAGAAAGTATGATCAAGTCAAGCGTAGCCAATCTCGGCCTTGCAGTAAAGTCCATTTCCTACACGACTTCGAGGAAGCTCTAGCGAAGACTCTTTGACCGAAACCGTTGGGAAGAATTTTAAATGCCATTTAATCTGGAAAGAGTGGAGTGCTAGATTCTCTCTGGATCAGGTTGAACGGATAACTCGTTTATGAAGTTTGTTCCTCGATTTCGGGATATATTTCATATCCACGTCTTTCTTTGTTAGTTAGTTAGTTGTTCTCCTGTTTTAAAAATAAGTGTTCCTCCTGTGCAGGTGAACAGAAGAGAATAGATGAGAAGGAGATAGATAGATAGAGAAGTAGATTATGTAAGAGTTAAAGATATAATATGAATCAAGGTTTTTGTTAGTTTTCAGAAATAGAACAGTTAATGTAAATGATTTCACATTATGAATAAAAGTTGATGGAGTTCTGAGCACAATCTTCTGTGTCAATTAGTTGATGCTTGCTAAGGGGACCCACTTAGTAAGTATCTGTAGGAAGTTAGTTGTTTATATTTTGTTAATTCAAGTTAGATTTCATTTTAGAAGTTTCAGCACAAGCTCAGTCTTATACTGTTCCTGCAGCATCGGGAATCCATCCCTGTGTTTGTTCCTGCAGCATAAGGCCAGTTTATAGTTTGTCCTTCAGCCGTAGCTATTACGATTTCCGCTTTGGTTAGTCTATGATTGAGTTAAGAGAACTTTACGTTATTGCATAGATAGAAATTTCTTTCCAAGTGTTTACTTTTCAGTAGATTATGACTGAAACTGGTTCTTAGTGCATATATTGTGCCACTCCATTTAAAGTTTACGTTCCCTGGTTTGACAAGTAAATGAACGTCCATGAAGAGGCATTAGTCACATGCTGGAATGTCCAATTCCCAGGATAGGTTTTGCCATGATTTTCATATCCTTTTGTGGGCATGGCCACCCACATTACTAGATATTTTCTCGCATGTGAAAGACCATTTATTTCAGTGAAAAAAAATATAATGACAAATATTAAAATAGTTAATAGTGTCAAAACTATAAGGAAACGACATTTTGTAACCAACTGTACCTTTCTTTCACATCCTCTAGACATGTTGATTTCATCTTCTGTTATGTTTGAATCTATACTTGCATCTTCTATTTGATTTTGAATTTGTTCAATAACCCATTCTAGTGTGCAATCTCCCCATTCCCCAAGCAGATTAGTGGGAAGTGGAGTATTCCTTGGGTTCGATCTCCTAAACCGTCTCCTTTCTTCTAACACTTCTCTCTTTTTATCATACATATCAATCCATTTGTTCATAAAGTCCATGTGGTACAGAATGAACTTGTCGAGTATTGCACTTTCGTCTACACCTATTACATGTCAACATGTTTATTTCAAACTCTAAATGTTATGCTGTTAATTTGATAAATAAATTACATAGTAAATTAATGATTGCAAGAAAAAAAATCACACTGATCACGAATTTACTTACTAATTTCTACTTGAACACCATTAGATTGTGGTTTTTCTCCATCAATAATATCTAATCCTCGTTCTTCATCCTAGATGTGTGGCCCATCTTCAAAATCCTTACCAAGGAATTCACACAAGTAGAAAAATGTTTCATTCAATACATACCCTTCAGCCATGAAACCCTCTAGATGTGCCTTTTGTCGAGCATATCTTTTTAGAGTTTTCATATACCTTTCAAAGAAAAACATCCACATCATTGATATGATACCCACCAATTCAATGTCATCGACTAGGTGTATAAGTAAATGGACTTGTATTTACATGAAACTTGTAGGGAGCTCCTTCTTAAATACACATATAATTTCTACAATTTCCTTCTTCCACTTTGTCACTTCACATTCATGGATCTCCTTGGAGGTCACCCACCTAATATAAGAATAGTAAATTAGTATGAACCTTTAGTCAAAAATTAAAATGCAATATAATATCTCTATGTCTCTCACACATGAACATTTTATATAACCACATACCTTGTAAATTCTGACAATCAACCTATGGCATTCCTTAAGTCAACTGTAAGACAGGAATCCCCCCTAATTTCCAATGGCATGATATGCTATCAAACACATTTATGAAAATGTCATTAGTAATTTTTTCTCACACAACAAAATATCAAAATATATTTAGTACTTAATCAATGTTACCAGTAAATGTTAAATGATGATATATAATACCTTCATAAAATTATGAAAATCATGTGTTTTAAATCATGTGATATGTCCATCAACTATAAAAGCTTTAGCCAATGATGAACCATAGCCAGTAGGTGTCCTTATTGAATGGATGACATTTTTTAGTTGCTCTAGCTCTTTTTTTTTCAAAATTCATGGGGCTTCTACATATGTTTCATTTTCCCTGTTTGTCAAATGTTTTCTATCAAATTTGGTATGCAAAAGAGCAATATCTCTCCTTGAAGGCAAGGTGTCCTCTTTGCTTGATATATGTCAAAATATAGAATCTGGAACATTTTTTAAGATGTGCATAGGATCTAATAGGCGAGATATTAATATATCCTTCCAGTAAGGGAGCTCATAAAATATGGGTTTCCTTTACATTCCTTTTGGCATATTAACTACAACTTATTTTGGTTCTTCAATTGAATCACCCCAATAAAAAAAATCCTCACAAGCTTTCAATTCAACATCTTCATACTTCTTAAGGCAATCACCTGGAGCCATAATCATGGGAGGACCTCTATTTTCAACTTTTCCATCAAATTGATTCTTCAGGCAATTTCTAAACTTATGATCTAGTGGTAGAAAAACCTTGTTGTTTGCATAAATAAATTTATGTAGATCTTTAGAATACCACCCTTGAAATTGTTCTGCACATCTTGGACATGCAAATATCCCCTTTGTTTGAAGTCCTACAATTCAATAAGTAATGTTAATAACATCAAAAAAATAGTATAAAACTAAGTATAAAGTTGGGATGAAAATAAATTATGAGTGTAAATACGTAAATATTTTATCTTACTAGAACAAACACCATGTCCTGGGAAATCATGAATAGTCCAACATAGCACACCATACATCATTAAGGACCTATTTGATGGAGGACGTGATATGTCATACATTCTATGCCTTTCCATAGTAGTTGCATCTCATCAATAAAAGGCGCAAGATAAATATCCATGTTTTTAACTTGATGTTTTCTTGGAACAATGAGAGTGAGCATAAGGTGCTCCTTTCTAACATTCATCCATGGGGGAATATTGTATACTATCAATCCAACTAGCCAAACATTATAATTTGAGCTCAGGAAAGAGAATGGGTACACTCTATCAATTGCAAGACCAAACCTGATACTACGGTGTTTATCTTTGAATTTTCTTGGCCATTTTTCCTCTATGTGTTTCATTGCTTTGGAGTCAGCCAGAATTCACATGAATCCATCTTTACTCCTGTTCTTTCCATGCCAATCCATCAATTGTGCAAGTGACTTGCAACGAAATATTTGTTGAAGTCTAGGTATAATTGGCATGTGACATAAAACCTTCTTTGAAACTATAGGACCTTGTACATCTGTATGATATCTCTTCTCTTTGCATGCAGGGCATTCTACCTTGTTTTGATATTCATCTCTATATAAAATGCAATCATTTTTACATAAATGAATTTTCTTATATTCAATCCCCAACTCAACCAACAATAGACACACCTCTCTGCAAGTTGATGGAAACACATTCTCTTCAGGGAATATTTTAGTTTTTAGTGCCCTGTAAGATTTCCAGAGATTAAATCAATTGAATGTTTGACTTATGATGAACATGTTTGATATGTCAATGTATACTAGGATTATTTATATTCAATATATGTTTTTAAAACTCCCTTAAAGAAATATAAACAAAGTCGATGAATGTTTACAAATTGTGTACACCAATTGAAAATGCAAAGTAGGAAATAGATTTCAATTCACTTTAGTAGGGAAGTGAATCCTTTGTCTAACCAACCAAATAGTGACTTGATTTCTAATAGTATTAATGTGCATGATAGTTTTGAGGTTCTACTTGCACCCAATTTGAACACGGGTGTCTTCGTTGCTTGCTTGATGGAGTCTTTCAGGTTGTTATCATCAACATTACATTGATGGTAATTACCCCTGCTATCATTGTTACTATCAACCATATGATCATTATTGTCATCATTGTTTCCATCCCCAAAGAAACCTGCAAGAATTTCATTCAATCCTTCTTCATGCACTGCATTTTCACTATCATGATCATCATTATTAAGGCTAGGTGGCATGTCATCAGTGTATGTGGATCTCATCAGCTCTTTAAATTTCTCAGGTGGTAGTAATCTCTTCAAACTTGCTCTTTTCATCCTGGCATTGTTTAAAGGATGGTTTAGATCATCCCGTCCAAATCTTAATAACCTAGTTGGATCATGGGTATTAGTATGTGTTTCATCAACATCCTCTACCTATCAACAAACACAAGCATTATTTCATTTTTTCCAACAATTGGATAAATCATAAATGTATAAATTTCAAATAAATATAATCAAATATGGCTTAAAAACATCCTTAGGGAGACCTTAAGAACATCCTTAGGGAGACCTTGTTCTTCCCTTTTCTTTCGTGCAGGAGTGTGTTTTAAGAAGGGGTAATCAATCAATAACTCATCTCCAATGGTAAGGTCCCTAATAGCCTCAACCATTATCAATCTATCAACCTCTCTTTCCATATCTCCATCTTTATCATTTATAACCTCAACAAATTGACAATTTGGTCTTACATTAGGGTCCCTTCCCTTACTACTATTTATAAAACCTGCAATATTTTTGTGTGTGTATGCACGCCCATCTATATACATTAGATGACCTCTATTAATTTCTTTTCCACTTTCCAATTGGAGATGATGTGTATACATATTTGAATTTAGACATATGGTGACATGCTAGGCTTATATTCTGCTAGCCTTCTCCATTCACCACTGTAATATAATGGACCATAATATGACATTAATCTCCTAGTGGTTTGTTCTGAATTTTTTCTATGTTTAGATCCCACATGTACATTTTGGACAATAAAGAGGCCTAGATTCGCTCCATGAATATTGGAGGGTCGTATCATGTAGCTATATTCCCAAAATTGAAACATCTCGTACACTCTAGGTAGTTGTTGATCACTAGGCCAAGCGCAATATAATCGATGATCAAATGTATCTTTGTAAATTGATCTCAAACTCAGGGGCAAGTCATCATCTCCATCACATTCATTCTCATAGGGTATGTAGTCCACCTTCCCCCTATCTCTAAGAAAATTATGCATCTTTAAACCAGTTCTTGTTCTGTGACTTGTTTTCATCAATTCCTCATCTTTCAAGCTGGTATATTGGCACATATTTTTGTTAGATGTATGATCTAATAAATGATCATTTCCCTCTAGGTTGGAATTCGGTGATCCAGGAAACTTTAAACCAAGAACTTTATCCTGCAAGTATCCATTGAGAAAAAAATTAGTTGTTTAAATAACATAAAACAATGTTTAAATGAAGTATACATGTTATTTATATCAAATTGGAAAATTCCTTACCACAATTCCTATTAAATTTGAATCGATTGTAGGAGGCATACTACCGACTGGAAGCTCATCATATATGTAATGTCTTTGTACAATTTCTCATTTGAATTGTTTCTTTCCACAACATACAGAACATCCACAAACAACAATTTTCTCAAAGTATTCATCCCATGTACTATAGTCTTGACCAACCTCTTGTTTAGTGCAATCATTTGTTGTGTCTAGAAGATCCATTGTCATATCCTCTTCTGCTCACTGCCGTCTACGTGATTTAATAGTTTTAGGTTCACGTCCACGTACATATTTTCTTCTTTTGCTAGTTGAACACTCAGGCTCTACATTTGGTCCAATCTCCATCTAAAATAATCAACAACATGCATTAATTTATGTCAAGATTGGATAATACATTATAAATTTCAATAATACTGTGAAAAAAGATGGATGTATCACAAAATTCTATCAGATCATTTTTTCCTAAGTTAAGTCAAAATTTGAGTACCTAATGTCCCGCTTCATTTGTTTTGTCCTCATTTGATATGACACGATCTATTGCCATGGCCTTGTCTCGCCCCTATAATACACAACATGGTAAATAATGTTTAATACACCAATTATATCATTTCAACGTATATGCTATCCAACACAAATCCTCACTTTAGTCATATATTTTCTCAAATTATTCATCCCATGTACTATAGTCCTGACCAACCTCTTGTTCAGTGCAATCATTTGTTGTGTCTGCAAGATCCATTGTCATATCCTCGAACACCCATTGTCATCTATGCGATTTAACAATTTTAGGTCCATGTCCATGTACATATCTTCCTCTTTTTCTAGTTGAACGCTCAGGCTCTGCATTTGCTCCAATCTCCATCTAAAATAATCAACAACATGCATTAATTTATGTTAAGATTGGACAATACATTATAAATTTAAATAATAATGTGAAAAAAGATGGATGTATCAAAAAATGCCATCAGATCATTTTTTCCTAAGTCAAAATTTGAGTACCTAATGTCTTGCTTCAGCCGTTATGTCCTCATTTGACATGGCACGATCTGTTTCCATGGCCTCGTCTCTCCCCTATAATACACAACATAGTAAATAATGTTTAATACACCAATTATATCATTTCAACGAATATGCTATCCAACACAAAACCTCACTTTAGACATATATTTGACATATATTTCACACTTTAGATGACTCATCTAGTTGTATAGGGGTCATTTCTGAGTTCACAAATCTAACCTCTATTAGTTTTGCACTCAAAAAATTGACATGGGATAAGGAATAGATAAAATAGGGAACTATGATTGCTCCCTTGGAAGATATGAAGATGAAGTAAATTTAGGATCAATTTATTTATCAACTTCCAAGCAAAATACATCATTTTGCACTTGTATGCGTTAAATTAGGCGCACTTTGTGCCACCTTTTTTGCATCCCAAACAGATTACATTTAGGGCTGAAAGGTGGCGCTAAAGTCAGTGTTAACTACACCGACTATAGTGTTGAGTACAAAATCAAGAACAAGAATTTAAAACTTCCTACGTCAAGGAAGAGATGACAGGAGAAAAAAGTTGTGTGAAGGAAGAGAGGAGAAAAAAGGGAAAAATGACACGAGGGAGGGCTACAAGCAAGTAGATCATAAATTCAATTTAGTTTGCGACACCATAGGTAAGGTTATAATTTCTTTTTTTGTTCCCACAAATATTTTTGTTTGGATTAAATGGAGAGGATTGTGAAGAAAGGGTTGTGAATATTGTTTTGTTTACACACGAATCATTCAAGAGTCATGTGGTTGCAAAGGAGGGTAAAATTGTAGAAATTGCATTATTTCCTCCGCATTTGAGAGCAATGAACACATTTTTGAAACCCCAATGCCCCGGTTCATTTATCATTCCCATCCCAAGCTTTCAGTTTTTGGTTCGGTTTCTCAGACCTTCCTTCCATACCTTTCTCTGAAGACAAATTTCTCGCTTCCTTCCTAAAAAAGTAGTCGAGTTCTTTCAAAACAAGTCCCATGGGAACAGAGGTTGGTCGAGACAATATGAGGAGATAAGGCTTTTGAGACGATAGCTGAATAATAGATCATTTCCTCAAATTTGTGAGACCTTCGGGTTTAAATTAGCTATTACTAATTTTCACTTATTCTTTTATAGAAAAATGAGCTTGTGGTTTCAAATTGATTGTGCGCACACATTCATTTTCTTTCTAATCAGTGGATGCGACTCGAGCATGGGACCTATCTATGTTAACTCTGAATAAAACCACACTTTGTGCCCTTTTTATCCCCCAAAGATTACCATTCTATAAAGGTGTGCAAGCATTGATTTTTTTACAATACATTTGTTTCATTTTGCATATATTTATATCCTTTCAAATATATTTATATTCTATATAGGTGTGCAAGTAAATGATTCATAGGCATTTAAATCTAGAAAGAGAGTCATTCAAGGTAAAACTTTCATACCACAAACTAGACAAAAATTTTCATACCTAATAGTGTGTACTTCGTTTGCCTCCATAGACTGGACGAAAATAATTTTCCCTAGGTCACCTCAAAATGTCAAGCGATAGAGGGAAGAGAACAAAGGGACCATAGTCTAGCCACAATGAGGTAATTCATTGTCAATTTATAGATTTGTAAATTTTTCCATTGTTTCTTTCATTTTTAGTTTTTAGTTTTTTATTTTTAAATTTAAAAGAAGAAATTTATTTTATATATATATAGGGACATGTGACTAACAAAGATAAAGAGGCATTGGTTTCCATATTGGGGGAAGAGGCAGTGAACAATTTGGATGATGTGCACTGGAAAATGCTTGCCAGATACATAGAAAACCGATCTAGTGAAGCCCCTCAAACATTGCAACCAAATCAACTGTGTCAAAGGGAATCAATTTATTCCCCAAGTAGTCCTGGATCGAGCAAAAGATCTAGGAGGAAATCAGTAACAATAAACTCTAGGAGTGTAGAACATGGAGCAGAGGCTTCCACTGTCCCACCCACTCTTGGGACACAAAATTCTTCCACCATGCCAAGTTTTAAATCTTGCATTGGTAGCTACAATACCAAGATAGAATACGATGTGGTTTCAAGGGAAGTCTAAATGAAAAATGCTGGAAAAGGGTTTGTGAATAAGTCGAAGGAATCATGCCTTCAACGGTTCAAAGACCATCTACATTTTCCATTCTCAAAGATACCCATACACCTGTAAAAGCAGTTATCAATGACATGGAGATTGAATTTGGCACAAGTTGGTCTGTGAAGAAGGTAAAGCTATGAATGTCTCAAAATTGCAAGATATTTTAGTGCAACCAAACAAAGAAGATATAAATAATCCCCCCCGAGCTAAGACTCAAAAAAAGGTCAATTGATGTAAGTGTGAAAGTACGGAAAGAGCTTGTAAAAGCATATGATAAATCTGATGCACAGAGGAAGTCTGGTGAGGAGAATACATAGGTATTTGAATTTTCTCATAAGATTATATAAAATTTATTAAACGATTTTTAAATTTTATTTGTGCATAGTTAAATTGAATTAGTATATGTTTCAGGACAAGGCCTCCAAGGCTAGGCTTCAAAAACTTTGTGCCACGCATCACAGTGGCCAGCAAGGTTTATAGGCCTTGATCTATAAATTTGTAAGTATATTTAATATGTTAAATGATATTTTTTTAATTTCACAGGAAAAAGTAAATGATTGCATATTAATTAGTTTAACTAGTCCATGTGCCATGTTTTGATAGGAGGAGAAATATGGCCGACATCCAAAGCAATTTGAAAAGGAAAAGTTACAAAGCAAAAAGTGGGCCGATTTTTTAATCTGGATGGAGAACGAGGTATCAATAGTTGAATTTCAATAACTTAGTTGGATATTGTTGTGTTAATATGTCAATTTACATTTCTTGTGTTGGGTTGTTTATTGATGCGTAGGATGAGTTCTAAAGTGCTTCTCTATTGGCCCTAGACCCCACTCAATTGTCCCATTATTTCATGTTGAGGAAAAAATATTGTTTGCCTCAAAGGGTAGTGGGTGACATTCATGCCTTATTTTCATCGCATATTTTAATTAATGACCATTTTCTTTTAATATCTCTTAAGTCTCCTCATTTAAGTTATGAGTTGTATCAACTTAGTCCCATGTTGATTTGATTTATCTTCTTTTCTCTCAAACATGGTATCTCAAGGAGTGGTTCCTTGAATTCATGTTGTCATTCTACTAAGTGGTCCACATGCATCTTTTCCATCTTTCCTCACGATGTTGCCATTCTTTTAACATGTAAGAATGTTTTGTTGCATCTTGGTAGGCATCCTATAGATCTAACATATCCTTGTAGTATACATCACTTGGTGTAGCTAACCAACCACTTAATTTTTCTATCTAATTTAAAAAAAGGCAGTAAATTCTTGTCTTCCAAGTTAAAAAAACTCCATAAATAAAGAAATCAGTAGTAAAAAACTTGCAACCTAATTTGATCAACACAAAGAAGCATGTAATACTAGACTTCTTAATATTCAAAAGATAAATGGAATGTTCTTAACACCGAGTGGAGTTATCCAAAAAAGATAACTAAGAACACAAACGTGCTTCGACACAGAATGGCCTAATGGTTGGTTTCTATAGAAGCAAAAACTATTGAAGTAACAACACTGATCAAGTTAACATATATGCATCATTTGCATAAACAGCTGAACCATTTATGTGCATGAATAAATAGTAGAAGGATGTAGATGAACTCAATTCATCTGACTTTATGCCTCTTGGCAGGAATTCCTCTTGAATCTCTAATATCAGGTGCCTGAGACTTCCCTGTAGCTTTTACCTTTCATCGCCGCCTTTCCTCTTCACTCTCAAACTCGTCTCCTTTTTCCTTATCTACATTTCTGGCTTCGACTTCTAATTCATCCCATGTTTTACCTTCCTCCCCTTTAGAATCTTCTTCTTCTTCATCCTCATCTAACTTCACAAGAGATTCATCTTCTAAACCTTCCTCATTTGATTCCGATTCCTCTTCCACATCAGAGGGTTCATATCCTTGATTTGACTCTTCTGAATTATCAAAATCAAAATCACTAACTTCCATATTAAAAAATTACCAGCCACCATCTTCAATAAATTTATCTGGATCATTAGTAATAGTCTTCAAAATTGGCCGCTAGTTCAAGTTCATTCTGCTTTCATAATAATTTATATCCATGGAGTTCAACCATTCCTTGATGCCATCAAGTGAAGATTGAGGAATGGCGTCAATGCATAGTACATCCGGCTTGAAGTCTTTGAAAACAATAGCCATATCAAATGCCTTTTTCCCAAGTCCTACTCTCTCAAGGTTAACAATCTCATTCTCACTAATAGTGATTACTAAGAAAAGTAATTCCACCAACTCTACCAAACAGTTTACCATAGGAACAATAAAAGTAGAGGCTTTGAAAGGAACTCCATGAAAACCAAGCTCTCTAAATGATACATCAAACTCTAGTTCAAAATATTTTAGATGAGGCTACTCCCGTAGCTCTCTTACTCGCTTGAAAAATCCTTGAAACTTTGCATTGATTTTATTTTTCCTACCCCTCTCTTGCTGTTCTTCCTTAATTTCATCAAAATCATACATTGACCTTTTTTCTCCTCAATTTTGGACCACATCGATTACCTCCAAATAAAACTGGACATCCTTGGTTTTCTTGGTTCCCATGCCATGATATGGTTATGCAAATGAAAATAAAGCAAAGTAATTGTGTCCTTCTCCGCTGGATGGAAGAATGCATGCTTAATGTTTTGATACATGATATTAGATCTTTCTTCTGCTCTCATGGTTGAATACCAAAATCCATTATGGTGGGCCTCGAGAGTTCCAGTCATCTTTCTTCCTCTTCCACCAAATGCTGGCCTGATCCACAAGTATGCTAACCTAATTGCCTTTGTTTTTGAAAGTTGAAGTTTCTCCTAAGTCACTAGTGTAGCTCTCTCTTCCTTTTCAGACTCTTTCATTGCTACAAACAATTAGCACCTAATTGATTAACAATCTCAATCTCACTAATAGTGATTACTAAGAAAGGTAATTCCACCAACTCTACCAAACAATTTACCATAGGAACAACAAAAGAAAAGGATTTGAAAGGAACTCCATGAAAACCAAGCTCTCTAAATGGTATATCAAACTCTAGTTCAAAATATTTTAGATGAGGCTGCTCCCATAGCTCTCTTACTCGCTTGACAAATCCTTGAAACTTTGCATTGATTTTATTTTTCCTGTCCCTCTCTTGTTGTTCTTCCTCAATTTCATTAGGATCATACATTGACTTTCTTGCCCCTCCTAAAGTTTGGACCACATCCATTACCTCCACATAAAATTGGACATCCTTGGTCTTCTTGGTTCCCATGCCATGATATGGTTATGAAAATGAAAATGAAGCAAAGTAATCATCTCCTTCTTCGCTGGCTAGAAGAATGCATGCTTCATGTTTCGATACATGATATCAACTCTCTCTTCTACTCTCATGGTTTAATACTAAGATACATTATGGTGGGCCTCCAGAGTTCCAGTCATCTTTCTTACTCTTCCACCAAATGTTGGCCTGATCCACAAGTCTGCCAACCTAATTGCCTTTGTTTTTGAAAGTTGAAGTTTCTCCCGAGTCACTAGTGTAGCTCTCTCTGCCTTTTCAGACTCTTTCATTGCTATAGATCGTCTGTGGGATTTAATCATTTTTACCACATCATTGATGTGCTTTGAATCCTTGGATCTAATGGAAATTTCCTTAACATAAATACTGCTAGGGAATTTCAATGTTGGCATGTAGTTGGCATTAAAGCTGGTACCTAGAACATTAAAAATTATCCTTATATAAGAATTCCCTCCATCTTGTTGTCTTGTAACACTCTTGATGGTGGCTACATGAAATGGAACCATGATGCCATAAATGGGTACCAGAACAACATCATTTTTCGTATCAACTTGAATCATGAGCTCTCTAGAAATGGGGATATCATCCATATTTCTGTATGAAACCATCTCAGTGGATGGCTTGGAAGAGCCATGTCCATCCCCTGTACCAATGCCCCCTACAACCAATCTTCTTGCAGTCTCCTCATTCTTTTGTAGAGGGTTGGCATTTAAAGTTATGTAATAGAATTTACAATTGATAGTTAAATTGTATAACAATTTTTTTAATGATCTTTACTAACATTTATTAGAATTGTTGCATGTTTTACATCATTGGAATCACATATTAGCTATAACGTTTTTGAAATTTTATTATGGTAAGTGCACTTTGATATGATGTAATATGATTATGGTTTCGTTTCATATGTTGTAATATTAGATATATAATAGAAAAATAAATTATTGCATGAAATAAATAATAAATTTCCATGTTAAATGTTTTTTTTTGCAAAACATGGGTCTTCCAGAAGATCAAGATGATCCTCATCATGATATAGATCTAGAAAATATTGGTTCTGCTGGTATAGATCACATGGCAAAGGATGATGATGACACAGATATGGAAGACACCGAGGCCGATGACAATGATGATGACGACGATGATGACGATGATGATGATGATCATCATGGTGGTGGTGATGATGAGGCAGTTGCTGGTAGTACCTACTGAAATTCATGATCATATAGACCGCATCATGGATCATTGTTGATATATCGTTATGATGCCTCTTTTCATGGTTACTATCATATGTATCATTTTCACAGCCTAGAGTACCATATTATTGAGTTGTATCATATTGAAATTTAACATTTTCACTTATATCATTTGGACATGTATGTATCATCTTGACTTGTATCAATTTGAGTTAAATAATTTATCATTTTTACTTATATCATTTGTACATGTATCATTTTGATTTATGTCAACTATCGAACATGTATCATTTTGACATGTTATTGATCTACTAGCATATTTGACTTTCACTTTTTTTAGTTATATATGATGATGATCTTATCAGTATTGACTTGTCATTTATATATATTAAAAGTGGTCAATGATTTTTGGATGGATATTTATTACTTATGATTATTTTAATTTACTACTCAGGATGGATGTTGTCAAATTCAATTAAATTATAGATATTTGAATCACTTGTTTTAATTATAGATGATCATGTTATAATAGTTATCTTGTTATTTAATCATATGAGTTAAATAATTAAATTACTTACTCTATAATCATATGATTTATTTAAGAGGCATCATATGTTTAAATAATTAAATTAATAAATGGAAGCAAAACAAGAAGCATTTTTAGAAGAAAAAAAGGAAGCAACAATGGAAGCCAAACTAGAAAAAAACCAGAAGCAATCTTGGAAGCAAAATTGGTAGCAAAACCAGAAGAAAACCTAGAAGCAAAATCGGAAGCAAAACAAGAAGCATTTTTAGAAGCAATAAAGGAAGCAAAACAAGAAACATTTATAGAAGAAAAAAAGGAAGCAAAAATGGAAGCATTTTTAGAAGCAAAAAAGGAAGCAACAATGAAAGCCAAACTAGAAGCAAACCAAAAGCAATCTTGGAAGAAAAACCGAAAGAAAAACCGAAAGCAAACTTGGAAGAAAAACAAAAAGCAAAGATGGAAGCAAAAATGGAAGCAAAACTAGAAGCAAAACAAGAAGCAAAACAAGAAGCAAACCTAGAAGCAAAACTGGAAGAAAAACTGGAAGCAAAACTAGAAGCAAAATTGGAAGCAAAAATGGAAGCAAAACTGGAAGCAAAACTGGAAACAAAATTGGAAGAAAAATCGGAAGCAATCCTGAAAGCAAAACTAGAAGAAAAAGTGGAAGCAAAACTAGAAGCAAAAGTGGAAGCAAACTTGGAAGAAAAAATGGAGGAAAAACTAGAAGCAAAATTAGAAGCAAATTTGGAAGAAAAACTGGAAGCAAAACTGGAAGCAAAATTGGAAGCAAAACTAGAAGCAAAATTGGAAGCAAAACTAGAAGCAATCCTGGAAGCAAAAATGGAAGCAAAAGTGGAAGCAAAACTGGAAGCAAAACTGGAAGCAAACTTGGAAGAAAACTTGGAAGCAAAATTGGAAGCAAAACTGGAAGCAAAACTAGAAGCAAAATTGGAAGCAAAATTGGAAGCACAACCAGAAGCAAACCTAGAAGCAAAATCGGAAGCAAAACTGAAAGCAAACCTAGAAGCAAAACTGGAAGCAAAACTGGAAGCAAAATAGGAAGCCAAATTGGGCACTAATTTAGATATTTTTTCTGATGTTATTTCCTAGTGCTATTCCCGACGCTAAAGGAGATGCTATTGCTGGCACCACATTTTCGGCACAATATTCAGCGCTAAAGTGGATGCTAAATCCCATGCAAAATCCAGTGATGAAAAGAAGAAACCTTATTTCACTGACTTTTGTGCCGTGAGATGAGTCCAATTGATGGACTCAAATACACTAAAATTCGGTGCAAAAGTCAGCGCTAATTGTCTGTTGTGCTATTGTGACCACTGATAGCAACAAAAAGATTTTCCCAAGATTTTGGTAAAGAACAAAGTACAAAATGCATTTATCTTCATCTTCTAGCTTTACATCTATGGATGCTAACTGACTTAGAATCAAATTAAAAGAATTCAAATGATTTGCAACAGAATCACCATCTTTAATCTTTAAAGAATACAACTGTCTTTTCAGATACAACTTATTAGTAAGAATTTTGGTTTGATAGATATCACTTATTCTCTTCCACAGTTTATATGCAGTAGTGTCTTCTGAAAAATTCAAGAGAACATCATCAAGACATAATCTTATGGTCCCTCTTGCCTTCTTATCAAGCTTAGCCCAATCCTCATTTGACATCATTGTAGGTGACTTTGTCTCATTACCAACAACTAACCACTGATCTCTCTCTTCAAGGAGATCCTCTATTTTTAGTTTCCACATATCATAATTAGATCTATTGAATCTTTCAATATCTAAACAAGAATTAAAAATCATTGTAACAAACTTATTTTCCAAAATCAACAATAACAAAATAGTAAAAGCTCCCACTACAGCCAAAAAACCTTCAAACTTTTAAGAGAAAAGCATTCCAAACTCTACCCCAACCATTAGCTCTGATACCAAATGTTGAAAATGGAGGTAATTATGTAGCTTTAAAACTTGCAAAACTATTATATTGTAGATCTAATTTTCTTTGTTAAACTTTCTTTGCGGATGATTATCTGTTTAGATTCATTTTACCATTTGTAGAAATAGACAGAAGATTGTAGAAGAATAAGACCGGGAGATAGAAGTGACACAACATATACCATGGAGAAACCCTTTTAGGAAAAAAATCTAGCACCGGAATCAATAGTGCTTGTATTATTTAACCTTAGAACAAGATTACAATAATTATTTATCAATCCTTGCTTGAGATGCTTCTTTTGCATTCAACAATTCTTTTTCACAACCTGCAATAAAACCTGATAAAACTCTCTTCAACTTGCTGCAATAAATATACAATTATGAGCCTTGAAAACTCCAAAGAGTTGTCAATTACAAAGCACAAAAATGATCTCACAAAACCTATGCCTATTCTTTACAAGTAGAGTTCTTCCATGAAAAATAATGTCAAACCAAGTCCTTCATCAATTTGGGCGTCCAAAACTAGAGTCCTAACTCAATGTCAATTACGAAGATATCTTATAAGCCCCTCCTCAAAGTTGGCGCCCAAGAATGGGCCCACTTAACTTAGCCTTATAAAATATCTTCTCATGCAAAAGTGTTAACTCCAAGATGCCAACTTGGGCACCCAAGGTGGGTCCAAGTCAATCTCTGTTAACTAAAACATATCTCTCTATCAATTCATGCAAACAGGATGCATGATTGATCATCCCCACTTAACTGAATGTATCACTTGTTATCTGTCATGCAACTGAAGTCAAATAGCATTCAATTGAAACTAACTACATGCAACTGAAGATAACTGAATCATAATTGAATAGAACTGAACTGAACTGAATGGAACTAATACTGAACTGAACTAAACTGAACTGAACTTCATGCATGTAAACATCAGTCCCTAACTTCTAGGATATTTACATGCATTACTGAAGTGTTATCTTTTCTCCAAATAGTTAACTTAACTCAAGGTGGGTTCCACCTTCCATGTGGGTGCCCCATGTGCTCCTATTTTGTAGGATCTCTTCTTGGGCATCCCCACATGGGTATGTGCAGGATCATGATGGCCAAAAAGTGGCGATATGATGGGTATGTGGTTGACGACTTTTTTTAACCCAAAATTGATGAAACGAAAAGGGTTTTTAAAGGAGATTCTTAGCTTTCCACCAATATAAATTATGCTTTACTTTGAATTTAATAAATAATTATTATTCATTTTCTATTTGAATTATGACTAAAGTCCTGATTGATAGGCTGATTAAAAACATTTATAGTTTTCAAATGGTAGCACATTTTTTAATTCAAAACATGTGTCACATTCTATGCTTCACATACTATAGGATTAAAAAATGAATTTTATGAAGTTTTGACCAAGTTAAGGTGGCCAAACATACAAGTTTTTATATTTTTTAAAAGTTGTAATAAAAAACATAATTAATTATTTACTTGGGAAAAAATTAAAAAAAAAAATGTATCACATTGGGACATGAGTCCTCTATTTATATCTAAAATATTATAAAAAATATTATCATTTTATTGTGGTTAGGGTGGTCAAACAGACACCTACTTCTTATTTTTTTCCCTAAAATTTAAGTACTATAGCATTGAAATTTCAAATTTTCACCAAATAGATTTTTTTTTCAAATAAACCTAGTAGTTTAGAAACTACATTCAATTTGCTACAGATTCTATTTTTACATATTTTTGAAATAATATAGATAACTTATTCAAATTTTTACGTCAAGTTGCCTAACTCTAATTTTTCAAAAAAAATCGCTACTTAAGGGCCTATTTTTTCCATGATGATCCTGCACATACCCACATGTTCCTATCATTTAGAATTAATTACAAATGTCAATGTACATGTTCATTTCATTCTAATTTAATCTCTTTCTAATCCTAGTGTTGGGGAACACTTTCCAAGGACTTAGGAGATACATGAAATATGTTTAGGATTGCAATTAAATGATATCATATTCCCAACATTGACATAACACTTTGGGACATCTTATCAAGGTTATCAGGGAGTATAAATCTTGGTATGGTTTTTATGGGTACACCTAGTAGACCTAGTGTGTTTCTCATTTTACTTTAACTTGAGGGCTCACGTACTGAGTATTGGAATTCACTAGCCCGTGTGCTTTCCAATTTGTGATACACCTAGTAAATATTGGACTTTGATATGGTGTGAGTCATGAACACCCTTTAGCATGACCACCTAGCATAACATAGCTTGCTTGTTGGTGGAGCCATGCGGCTCATGAGTTATGTGTATGATTTTAGTCCTCATGGGAGCATTCCTTGACTCGATGGATGATGTTTGGTATTTGAGACAATTTAAGATTGAAGTTTCTTTACCTTACTGACTCAAATCCTTTTGTACTAACCTTGTGTTTTTTTGTGTGTTTTGCATGTGTTTTCTTTGTGTTTGCATTGTGTTCACATTGTGTTTGTTTTCATTTTATCATCATCCATATATTATGTTATGTCTTGTGTTTTCATCAAATATGCTTCATGTTTTCAGACATGTATGTTGTGTATGTTGTCTTGCTACATTTCATACATGTGTGTTCCTTTGTGCTTATGTTGGTTTTCCATGGGTTCTTGGATCCTTGGGGCTTGATCACCCTCCTCGATCCTTAGTCATCCTATCTCTTCAAAAATTGTACATTTGACCCACTCTTGAAATATATTTTTCTACCTTAATGTGAGTTTGATTATAAGTTCATACTCTCACTAAAGTGGGGGCTAAATTTAGTGTCAAAAATTTTCACCCTTAACAACTTCACATTATGTTTTGTCTCCCTTTTGTGTATTGGACCTAATTAAGCTACTAAATTCCTAAATTATGTATTCCAAGGCCTATTTTTACCGTTTTATGAAGGATTGCAAGCATTGAATAAATGCAAACAATGAATGTTTTGATCCTGATACTAAATTTCTTGGAAGATAGGGCCAAGACCCATACACCCATGGGCATATAGGTCCCCCTATCTTGTCAGGGACCAATTTTTAATATGTTGTTGGTGACATTTTTAAATTCAAAATTCAAATTTTATGTGTTGGATTTTGGGATCTAATTTTTGGGAAATTAAAACAATTGCATATAAATACCTAGTTATTGAATCATTTAAAAATCATCTAGAAAAATATTGGCGAGCTTATGATCAAGAGCACTATTGAGCAAGTCAAGAGCAACATTTCAGAGCTTTATTGTAACAATTAAGATCCAACATCATGTAAAATTCTTTGTGCGTTCATGTTCATGTTTTGTGAAGGCTAACCCTTGTGGTAGGTCTCCAAAGCATTCAATCATTCAAGCAAGCAAGATTCAAATACTTGAGGTGATGTGCATGAATTCAGTCCTTCAAGGAAGCCACTGAAGGGTGGTAAGTTGTATCACTTTGTGATTTCATCATTCCTTCCTTTCAAATATCATTTCTATCATCGACATTGCCATTATGGAAGTGGAAACACTTACATGGGGTTTGACTGAGGCAAGCCCCTAGATGGCCCCACATTTCTTCTCTCTTTGAATGTGTACGTTATAGGTTTCAAGAGGATTGAAGGAAGATTGAAGAAAATTTATCCTTTGTTGCATTCAAATCTCTACAAGTTGTGAAGCCACAAGAACACACCTATAGAATTATTTGAGGACATTTCAACAACTCTACAATTGGAAAACAAAAGGTTAAAGATCCAACATCAGAGGATTGAAAAATCAGTTTTAGGACCCCCTATTAGTTATCCATATGCCCCTAGGAATCTAAGTCCTTTGCGTGCCAAATTCAAATTTTTATGACAGGTGCACAATCTTCAATACTTCTCAGATCTACTTGTTGTTTACTGTTTCAGTCTATGTGTTTCTAGAATATTGCATTTATCAAATTAGGTCATACATTCTAATTAGGTTAATCATCCCAAATCATTTCCCATCCATTCAAGTAAGACTCAAAATAAGGAGATTTGGGCTTGATTGACTCACCTTTACGGCTGATAGTCAATCTATTCACCTTGTTGATCTTTCTCTTTAATGAAACTTAGAAAAAGACACCACATAATCATCAAAATATTAGGTTCTATATATTAATACCTAGGGTTCCTTTTTTCTTTGTTTCAATGGTGTGTTTCCTTGGCGACTTTTTAAGGAAATAAAAATGGAACACATTATAAATCCTTCTATTCGAGCTTGAAAATCTAGTTAATAAGCTACTTCACTTACCCTCCAAATTTTTTTCTAAGGGCCATATAAGCGAGGTTTCAAATTTTTTAGAAATTTTTTCTTCAAAGAATATTTCCTAGAGGGTTGAAGGTGCAAGAAAACCAAGTCACCCACCTTAAAAATTCTCTCAACTCTATGCTTATCCACAAATATCTTCTACATATTTTGGGCTTTTTGAAGATTGTCCTTAAGTGTCCTAAGGATTCCATGGATTTCCTATATCCAATCTTTAGCCTTAGGAGCTTTTCTATCACCAAAAGATAAATCCACAAATGTTAGAGCGTTATATCCATACAAGTCTTTGAAATAGTCATCCTAATTGACATATGATAGGTGGTATTGTAACAATGCTCGCCTAAACGCAACCACCTAATCCAAGCCTTTTGCTACCCCACAACATAGTTATGAAAATATCCTTCCACCCATTTATTCACAATCTCCATTTGATCATTTGTCTGTGGGTGGTATTTGGTGCTCGAGGTCAATTTTCTGCTAGCCGATCTAAAAGACTCCTTCCAAAAGGCCCTGAGAAACTTGTCTCGATTGTTGATTATATTCTTTGGCAATCCATGGAGTCTGAACACCTCTTGAAAAATAAACTCTGCAATTTGTGGTGCCTTATACTTTGATGAAATGAAAAATAAATGTGCAAACTTTGTTAATTGATCAACTACATATATTCTATTTTTTATACTTTGGGTAGACTTGTAATGAAATTCATAGATATATTTTCCCACTTTTTCTTAGGAATAGGTAATGGCTATAAAAAAATTTCTAAGAAAGTGTGTTCTCTCTTTTTTTTCTAAGTAATGCACCGACGAACATGCTACAAGAAATCATCTTTGAGACCCTTCCACAAGAATATCTCTCTAACTTTCTTGTATGTATTGAAGTACCTTGAATTTCCTACAAGAGGGGTATCATGAATAACTCAATTTTTTTTACTTAAGCTTCAATTTAGGAAGCTAAATCCCATCCTTGTAGTAGTTGATATTATCCACCACCCTGTATCTATCATCCTAAACCTCACCATCCATCAACTCAAATGAAAAAGTGTTCTTGGAATACTCAACTAGGAGACGAGCCTTCCAATCAGCTAAAATCTCTATCAAGGACCAAATAGCAAGTTTTTTAGAAAGTGCATTTGCAAAAGTTTTCTTATTTCCTTTCACACATTCTATATCAAAATCATGATGCCTGTATTTTACTCACCCACTTTTTCTGTCTCTTGTTCAAATATTTTTACTACAAGAAGTATTTAAGGCTGTTGTGATATGTTCTTACAATAAATTTTCTTCATACCAAGTAATATATGAACTTTACCAATGCATGTATGACAACAAGCATCTCCTTATCATAGATGGAATACAATCTCTCTGCATCTTGGAGCTTCCTTCTCTCATATGCAATGTGATGTCTATTTTGCATAAGTACAACCCCAATACCTTCTCTTGACACATCACACTCCAAGGAAAAAGGATAAGAGAAGTTTGGTAATGCCAACATAGGACAAGTAAATTCATTACCTCAAGTCTGTCAAATGTACGCTGAGCCTCATTCGACCATCTGAAAGATCCTTTCTCCATAATATTTGTGAGAGATTCACAAATCTATGAGAACCCCTTCACAAACCTCCTATAGTAGTAGAAAAGGCTATAGAATTCCCTCATTGTATTTACACATTCTCATTTTATATTGATAGACATACTATCATTTTTATTTTGTTCACTTGTGGAAGTTTGTTTCATGCTCTTGATCTTGGCATTCTCCAACATGGTATTAGAGTCATGAGAGCACATTCCTTCTAGCATCAAGGTGATTGCCACACATAGCCCTATTAAGGAAGCTTTATGGAGCGTAATGAACACTTCCATTGCATC
Organism: Sequoia sempervirens; assembly: GCA_007258455.2. Lineage (NCBI taxonomy): Eukaryota > Viridiplantae > Streptophyta > Pinopsida > Cupressales > Cupressaceae > Sequoia > Sequoia sempervirens. Next base: position 767,316,334 of record VDFB02281492.1, on the reverse strand, counting down.
CAAAAGGCTTGGGAAGTGGAAAAATATCTTTCATTTTGTCAATTTTGGTAACTTTGAAATTGTGCAATTTTTTTTGGCCTTTTTGTCAATTGTACAAATGTTGTAAAAAATCAACCCTGTATCACAATCAAGCCTAGCGTACATGTATGTGAAATTGCAACTCCCTTGGCATACATGTATGATAAATGTGGAAGCATGGACAAGGCATGCAAATTTTTTGACAAGGTAGTGAGCTCATTACCTTGTCAATGTGGTAATAATGACAAGGTAGTGAGTTGTTTGAAAAAATTCCTCAAAGAAATGGGGTCTCCTGGTGATGTACCACTACCTTGTCAATGTGGTAGCAATGAAAAAGTAGTGAGCTATTTGAAAAAATGCCTCAAAGAAATGGGGTCTCCAAATCTAATTGGCTTGAGTATAAATCCAAATTCCACAACTTTTGTCAACATCCTACCTTTGGAACAAGGTATGGGAATCAATTAAAACATTGAAAGAAAGGGGGATTTTTGTCAAATGTTATAATTGTAACTCCCTTGGCAACAATGTATGAGAAATGTGGAAGCATGGACAAGGAATGTGAATTGTTTGACAAAATTTTTTGGTAGACATGTATGGAAAATGTGGTAGCATAGAAAAGGTAGTGAGCTATTTGAAAAAATACCTCAAATAAATGTGGTCTCATGGTGATGTCCATCACCATGAGACAACATTTATTTGAGGCATTTTTTCAAACAAATCACAAGGTAGACATGTATAGAAAATGTGGCAGTGAGTTGTGTGAAAAAATGCCTCAAAGAAATGCAGTCTCATGGTGATGGACATCACCATGAGACCACATTTCTTTGAGGAATTTTTTCAAACAACTCACTACATTGTCTATGCTTTTTCTTTCTATTAAGCTTTGATAATTTTTTTCCATGAATCCATATTTTGGTCAAAAGCACATGTTTTAGGCTTTTAGCCATAACAACAAGGGGACCTTGGAATGGGGTATGAAATCTATCAAAAGATAAAAGGGGGGATTTTCATGAGTGTTATGTTTGCAATTACCTTAGTAGACACATGAGAAATGTGGATGCATAGACAAGGCACATGAACTATTTGACAAAATGCCTTGATGAGATATGTCCTCATGGACTACAATGATTGCAAGATATGCAAAAAATGGGGAGTGTATGGAAAATTTGGTAGCATAGACAAGGGAATGAGTTGTTTGAAAAAATGCCTCAAAGAAATGTGGTCTCATGGTGATGTCCATCACCATGAGACCACATTTCTTTGAGGTATTTTTGCAAATAGCGCCTCATTGCCTTGTCTAACATTTTTGATAAAATGCTTTGGTAGACATGTATGGAAAATGTGGTAGCATAGATAAGGTAGTGATTTGTTTGAAAAAATGCCTCAAAGAGATGTGGTCTCATGGTGATGGACATCACCATGAGACCGACCACATTTCTTTGAGGCATTTTTTCAAACATCTCATTGCCTTGTGTATGATGTTTGATAAAATGCTTTGGTAGACATTTATAGACAAGGCACATGAATTGTTTGACAAAATGCCTCAATGAGATATGTCCTTGTGGACTACAATGATTGTAGGATATGCACAAAATGGATTAGTTGAAAATGATTTAGAAAATTTCAAGAAAATGCAATTTCTAGGTGTAAAACCAAATTCTAAAGCATTTTACAACATCCCCCATGCCTATACCAAAATGGAAGCTTTGGAAAGGGGTATGCACATCCATAAAAAAAGGATTGAGAAATGATGTATTATATTACATAGTTATAACTACTCTTGTAAATGTGTATACAAAATGTGGAAGCATACACAAGGTAGGTCAATTGTTTAACAAAATGCCTCAAAGAGATGTGGTTTAAAATGTAATCGGAAAGTGTAAAGAATTGTGTAGTTTAAAATGTACCAAGAGGGGCTAAGGTTATAATGAGAAACAAACAATTTGATGAACATGGTATATGCATAATAAAAAAATCAAAGCATTGTATTAAGCATGTATAATAAGGGATGATAAAGAAACATAATAGAATTAAGGAAAAATGTAAAGAAAATGTGTAAAGACTTGAAATACCTAAAAAATGGAGATTCAAATGGAGGAACTACCTGTCGGCCTCCTATAATGATTCAACAACTAGTCCTTTACAACTGTGATTCAGAGATTTGGACATCTAACTTGAATAGCTATTTCAATCATCATGAAGGTGCATTTAACTTGTCAACCTAGGGATGTGAACTTGAAATGGGTCAGCACAGTATGTGCACTAGGAACTCAAAGTAGCCATTTTCATTCTATAGCTAAGAAAGACACAATGTTGAAAGTAAAATGCTTGGAAAGGAATAACGTAAATTCCAATCATCAATCAAAAACTACATTAAGCTGAAATGCATGACATAAATGAAAATCTAAACAACAAACAAGAAACTACTATGTCTGCTTTGGTTGCAGGAACAGTCAGATAATGGAATTCTAGTGGCTACAAGAACAGTTGGTGCCAGATTCTTAACTAGTTACTAAATAGAAAGTAATACTAAACTAATACTAAACTAAAGGATAAATTACTCACAAAGTGGGCCCCCTTGGATAAGTATCCTCTAAACTAATGAAAAACTCAAATGCTCAAACTCAAAACTTCATTTTATTCACTAAAATCATGAGTACAAAAGAGTAGCATAACTATATTATTGAAAACTTCGAAGTGTAGGTACAATATTGAATCGTGCAACCTTTAGAGAAGGAGCATTTGATCCTTATCTATACTATCAACTAAGCAAGACAGTCAACTCCACAAACTAGGAGGACACCATTTAGGGAAAATAGAGAAAGTGAAGCAATGGTTACACATGCATGGAATTCGGCCAAACATGCATGTCCAACCGCAGATTTGACACTGCAATAACACACACATTTGCTCAACATCAATAAAGACCACTACAAGGTAGTTATGTTTGATTTGCATGGGGAATCTCCTGCCGTCGACCTCCTTTGACCTTTGAACGATTCCCTCGCTAGACGTTATGGTGCATGCCCAACTGGCAGTGTCTTTCTCAATTTAGCATCCTCAAATTATATCTGCATGGAAATGTTAGTACCCACAATAATTGCATATATGTAACCACCTTAAATAACATTCATTAACCACATGCAGGATTAATATAGATAGTCCATATAACATGCCATTATCATTAAAAGTTTGCAGAAATAGGATTAGGCCCAATGTCTATAGTTTGAGGAAATATCATAAAAGTATCAATAATTAACATCAAAGTCCATGATAACTTCAACAACTAATTCATAAATTCTACCCAAAATTAGACCATAATCTAGACTCATCACTCCCCCCAACCTAAGGTTTTTTTGGTCCTCCAATAGGGGAAGGGATGTTCTTCTGCTTGGTCAATGCTCTAAAATTTGCAATTGACAATTGTCCCACATAAGAGTGTGTTGCGTGTGAATCAGGGTCCCAATAGAATCCTCCCAATCTGTCCAATATGCTCCATCTCTATCTCTTTGCACCAATATCATATTGGTAGAACCTGAAGTTCGGTACATGCCACATTCAGATGGGTGGCTAAAAAGTTAGGGGAAGCCAGAATCGCCCTTTTGTCCTTCCAATGTGAATATATTTGTCAATTCCTTTAAGAGTTGTAGCATAGCTATGGATGGAATGAGGCTCAGCCTGCTTGAGATCATCAGTTAGGTTGTTCCATCTTTGTGAGAGGTATCTCTTCATAGTTTCCTCTTTTTCTTTTTCCTTCGCCTCATATTCACTATAAACTACTTCTATCCAAGGCATAATCCTATTACCATAGCTAGGTCTGAAAATCATTTTGTGCCATTCCCTGAAAATGTCCCTTGGATTCCTTGATTTACCCCTAATGGAAAGGGGAATGTTGGATTCCATTTGCTTATAAGCCCAATATTGATGTCCCCAACTAATCTCATTTTGCACCCAGGACATAAATTCCCTAATTGGACATCCCCAACATACAACAATGAATTCCAATCATGGTCTTGAGTCACAACATAATTATGCAAATAAAACTCACACAACAAATTTTTCATTTCAGGGGAAGCAATCCGATAAGCATTGAAAAATTCAGTAGGGGTCTCAATGGAAGGGTTCAAACTTGAGACAATCCTTGCTAGCCTAAAAGAAAGATATTTCTCCTTCAAATGTAGAGCATAGACCCTTGGAGGGGTCTTACATTCTAAAATATGTGGTACCAAGGCTACCATATCATCCACCTTCTTTAAGGTGGCAATTTCTACATCCTTATCTTCAATCTCTTCATCTCTCTTTTGAATTTCCTTTTCCAACCTGTGTTTTTCCTCCTTCCATTCTTCTTCTCTTCTTTACATCTCTTTCTATAAATGCATGGCTACCTTATGCATTGAAAAATCAGGGGGGTTATGTATTCCTACCAGCATCTTTCCTGGCACTAATGCTTTCTCTTCACTTGGTACTAATTGCAAGGATTCAGGTTGTCCCGTCGATTCTGGCTGCAAGGGTATTGATTGTTTTCCCAATTGTTGTTGTTGCAGGGAATCTTGCTCTTGTTCTTGTTCTAGATTTTGCTGTAGGATCTCTTGCTGCAGGAAATCCTGATTTTCCTCATACTCTTGGTTCTCCACTTGTTCTGCAATGTTGGCAAGATTAGCCAATGTTATGTTTGCAGTTGTCTTAAATATATCCTCTTCCTCGATATTCTCCTACCCCATTGGAGCTTATGTGTCCCCTTGTGATATTTCTCTAGATTTAGGGCTTTCCAGTGGAGGCATACCAAAGGCTGGCCTGGCTGGTCTTGCTTTCTTAGGAGGCCTCTAATGTTTTTCTTTGGTTGCAAGATGAACAGTGTCAGCCTTTCTCTTCTTAGAGCTTAACACCTCTTTTTCTGCTAGCTACCTTTTGGCTTTTCCTTTTCTCATTTCTACCTCTCTCTTCTATGCCCTAGTTTTCATTAGAATGCCAAGTGGAACATCATCATTGGAGTCAGGGAAAGAACTTTCTTTATATGAGTGCTCTGTCCCAGAAGAGCTAATTTCTATGGTTTGTTTTGTTGTGGGAGGGTTTACACTAGGGCCTATGCCAGAGGTTGAAGCACCATAAAAAGGTGGTGGAAAGTTCATGCAAAGGTGGTAGAATGTGAAAACTTTGCATGTGCACTTCCCAACAACATCAAAAAGATTTTTTTTGTTAGAACATGTGCATAACCAATAGAATAACAAAACATGTAAGCCTAGATCATGGGTGTGTCGGCTTTTTTACTATTTTAGAGCAAGCCAAAATGTGCTCGCATTATAACATAAGCACGTTTTGTCTTGCTAGACAAAATGACTATATCTCAACTTCTTCAAAACATGCTCGCATTATGAAAGTGTTAATTTTCTAAAGGTTTCCTCTCTCCCTCTCTCTTTTTATCCATCCATCCCTCCTTAGCCATCTAGGTCACTCACTTAACCCTAAAGCATCAACCCTCAACCCTCAAACCTTAAATCCTAATCCTTATCCCTAAACCCTCAACCCTGGACATTGTGCCTTAAACCCTAATCCCTCAACCATCAACCCTATACCCTTAAACCCTTAATACCTTAACCCTTAAACCCTTAATACCTTAACTCTTAAACCCTTAATCCTAATCTATCTCTCTCTCTATCCCTCCCACCCTACCTAGATAAGTCCAGGCTCTCACTCCAACCCCCTCTCTCCCACTCCCTCTCTCTCTCTCCCTCTCTCTCAGGTCTCTCCCTCCCACCCCTCTCCCTCTCTCTCTCACCCACTCACTCCCTTTATCTCTCTCCCACTCCCTCTCTCTCACTCCCTCTCTCTCCCACTCCCTATCTCTTGCACTCCCTCTCTCTCCCTATCTCTCAGGTCTCTCCCTCCCACCCCCCTCTCTCAGGTCTCTCCCTCTAGAACCCTACCTAGATAACTCTTTCTCTCTCTACCCCTGCCACCCTACCTAGATAAGTCCCTCTCACTCCAACCCCCTCTCTCCCACTCCCCCTCTCTCCCTCTCTTAGGTCTCTCCCTCCCACACCTTCTCCCTCTCTTGGGGTCTCTCTCTTTCTTTCTCAGTCCCTCTATCTCTCTCCCACTCCCTCTCTCTCTCCCTCCCACCCCCCTCTCTCTCTCAAGTCTCTCCTTCTGGCACCTTACATAGATAACTCTCTTTTTTCTCCCTCTCTCCCTCTCTCTCAAGTCTCTCTCTACCACCACCCTCTCTCTTTATCCCTCTATCTCTCCCACCGTACCTAGATAAGTCCCTCTCACTCCCTATGTCTCAGGTTTCTCCCTCCCACCCCCTCTCCCTCTATTAGGTCTCTCTCTCTCTCTCTTAAAATTCTCCCTCCCTCTAAATACATACATACATATAAGCAGAAATACATGTATACATGCATACATACATACTTACATACATACATACACACATACAATCTTACATACATACATACAATGATACATATATATATATATATGTACATACATACATACATACATGCATACATACATACATACATACATGCGTACATACATACATACAAGCATTCATACATATAAACATACATACATGTCATACAAGCATGCATACATACATACATGTCATACAAGCATACATACATACATACATACATTTAATAGACTAGCATTTAACACAAAGCAAGACATAACATGAGCGTGTTATAACGTTCTCACGTTATGTCTTGCTTAGGCAACTCTTGAGCACAAACACAAAAAAAGTGTCAAAACTATGAAATAATGAGAGCATGCTATAACACACTCACACTATTTCTTTCTTTGGGAATCCCTAAGCCTTAGACTTGGTATTTTCTTTGGTTACCAACCCAAAGGCTTGGAGTGCCTTCCCAACATCCAAAGATGTGTTTTTGCATATTCTACAAGATTTCACATAATCATGTTTGTGCTAGCCGTCAGGTTTGCACATGTTTCAAGGTCGAACAAATCAAACACCTAGGCAATGCTAGGCTCTCTCTTAGCTATATAATGATGTAATTTTTTTCACATTCTGACAATGTTGAGCCTTTCATGTTTAATTTCATTTGTTTGTGTGTCCATTTTTTGGAAAAAACCAGTGTTTGGTATTTTTTTCATTATAAATTTAACCATTCATTGAAATTTGAGATAAATTTCATTTTAGAAACTAGACTCCACTCTACAAATATTATAGAAAAATGATTTTCAATTAGTTTTCAAAATTTATAGGGGTAGCACGGCCAAAATTCTTTTTTTTGGTCCACTTTGAAAATTAGTAAAAACTCAAATATTCATTAAAAAATTATAAAAAAAATTGGGCATAAACTATATGTTGTTAGCTAATTTATCACTAAAGCGATTTTAAAAATAATAAAAGAAAGTTAACCTTTTGAGGGAGCCACAAAAGTCACTATGTTATGTTTTTTTGACAAAAACAACACCAATTTCTGTGGCTCCCTCTTTTCAACCCCTTAATCTGTACCATTTAAAAAAAATAGTAGTTTAGAAAGAAGATTCAGAGCACTTGCTACATTGTTTTTGTTGCATCTTAAAATTTTGAGTGTAACTATCCTCAATTTCTCATCCAAGATCAGTATTTCCTAATTTCAGAAAAAAAGTGGCCACTTAAGACCCCTTTTTGGCCCCCCATCCTTTTGCACTTACCCTTATGAGAAGCATGGGAAACTATGATGGGAGCATAATTGTGATGTATGATAAGAGGTGATGTCATGGTCATGGAAGGTGGAATCCAATTTTAAAATGGAATGGACACATTGTAAGAGGAGGAATAATATGAGTAACATATATTTTGGGAGTAACACTAGTAGGTATATGAGTAGAAGGATGAAAGTGAGTGGAGGTAAAAATGAAGGGGACACAAGAAGTACAAGTAGAAGATGTAGGGGTCACACTAGGGGTGACAACATGGAAATAGTGGCCATGGAAGCAATAACTATGTTATGCCCTTACCCCTATAGTTGTATCGAGTTATATGAGTAGTCATCTTGTGGCTACCTTAACTCTTAATTAAGTCATATTATCATTGTTATATTATCATTTAGTTAGTTAGGTCGGCCTAGGGCTTATATAGGGATATCTAAGTCAGCCTAGGTGTTATCCTGGACATAAATAGGTATATATAGGAGGTTGTGAGTCTTGTTTCATCATCATATTGTGAATAGTGTTCTCATTGGAGATATTTGGAGGTTTTACCCCTCAAAGTGGCTTGTTATTCTTAGTTATTATCAAGTATTTGAAGCATATTTCATATCATCTTCTATTGTGCAAGTTATTTCATTACAAGTGGTATCAAAGCATGATCTTGGCATCATTACAATAAGGCATTTTTTCAATTTTGGAGGTCATTTTGTGAATCCCATATCTCTCATTTTTTAGTGAATTTTTTTCTTATTTTTAAAGGGTTTTTGAAGGACATAATAAATAAACTACACGCCAAATTTCATAGGAAATGGACCAGAATTGAGTGAATTATTATAGAATTAGGGTTTCTGCCCAAATTATTTGGAAGGTCTATATCTCATAAATCCTACAAAATTGGTTCTTGATTTTTAGTGGATTTTTGAAGATGTAATAGAGGAGACAAAAAAAAATCTAGATAATTTTAAGTAGAAATAAATGATTTATTAGGAAATTAGGGTTTTCAAAAAATTCACTCTCAAGGCTGAAAATCATCTAATTTTGGGGAGATTTTTCTATTGGAGTGTGACCTAGGCCTTGGTAAGTTACAATTTTATTTTTAGAATATTTGGAATTTATTTGGGTGATTTATTGCAAAATTATCTTTTTAGATCATCTTTACAACAAAAAGTAGCCACAAAAAAAGAAGAAAAAGAAAAAGGAACAAGAAGTAGAATAGGAGAAAGAGAAAGAGAAAGAGAGAGAAATAACAAGAGTAGGAAAAAGAACAAGACTACAAGAGAAATAAAAAGGGAAAGAGAAAGAGAAAGAACAAGAGCAAGAGCAAGAACAAGAGCAAGACAAGAGCAGGAACAAGAAGAAGAAGAACAAGAAGTAATAGCAGCAGAAGAAGTGGAAGTAAAAAAGAGAAAGAGAAAGAACAAGAACAAGAAAAAGAGCAATAAAATATTAGGAACACGAAGTAGTAGTAGAAAAAGAAGTGGAATTAAAAAAGGAGATGAAGAAGAAGAAGAAAAAAAAAGTTAGTATAGAGGAAAATGCTTTTGTAAAGAGGAGGGAAATATTATTCCCTTACCCCTATAGTTGTATCGGGTTATGAGTAGTCAGCTTGTGGCTACCTTAACTCTTAATTAAGTCATATTATCATTATTATATTATCATTTAGTTAGTTAGATCAGCATAAGGCTTATATAGGGTTATCTAAGTCAACCTAGGTGTTATCCTGGGCATAAATAGGTATATATAGGAGGTTACAAGTCTTATTTCATCATCATATTATGAATTGTGTTCTCATTGGAGATATTTGGAGGTTTCCCCCCTTGAATTGGCTTGTTATTCTCAGTTATTATCAAGTACTTGCAACATATTTCATATCATCTTCTATTGTGCAAGTTATTTCATTACAAACTATGTAAGGAAAACTTAAATGAAGCATGGGAGTATATATCATTGAAATGAGACAAAAAAGATCCAATATCATAAAAAATATCAAATGCCAAATGGAACACTCACTAATGTCTTATGTAAAAGAGTAGCCAATTGTTGAGGATATTGAGCATTAGTAGGTGAATCAATAATCAAATTTATCTAATAAGAGTGAGATTTTTCTTAGCTAAATGTGTATTGTGATCAAAATCAATTTGTTCTTCATTATCCTCTAAATTTTTCTCAACATAAGCATAAAATAATACTTCATTATCATTGGATTCAATATCCATGTTAGGTTTTATATGTAAAGGAATATTAGAGTCCCAAGTAGCTCATGACATAAATAAAGCATCATGACTAGGATAAATAAAAGGTATAATGGACCACTCTCAAATAAGAAAACATAAGAAGTAATCAAACCTAAAAATAAAACATGGGAGTGAAAGTGAGGGTCGATAATGTTGGTTTAGACTCTAGGACATGAAGGAATGCCAAGTTCATCAAATAATGTAACAAAAAAGAAATGCTTTCACTATAATTTACCTAGGACAAATAATCAAGCAATGGTAAAAGCCTAGTGTTTATATAGTTGGAATTGATAATGAAAATAAAAACAATTAAATGTGAAATTGAAATAAAATAAATGTGATACTTAGCTTGATAATGATGATAAAAAAGTAATGCACTTGATCCCAAGAATTTATACACCTTTCTTTTTAAATATTAGGGTTCATTGTTAGATGTAAGTTATAACATATCTAATTTGGAAGAATGTAGATTGTTATGATTTGCTTTCCTCAATTTTTTACGTTTTCTAATTATAAGGATACATGATATTCATAAACACTTTTGGGAAATGTCTTCAATTGTGAGGGTCATGTTCTCCTTCGTTAGACCCTTGACATATTGACTTTATACTCTTAAGTGAAAGATCCAAAGCCAACAAGAAAACATGCAATAGATTGAGGACATGTTCTCCTTGGTTAGATCCTTGACATATTGACTTTATGATTCAAAGTGAAAGATCCAAAGACAACAAACAAACATGCAATAGACTGAGGATCATAGGATATGATGTAAATGTTGCTAGATTCTTTTCTTTCTCTAAAATATTAGAGTCTAGATGTACTCAATATAAATGCCCTAGGTTTTTTCAAATAAATAATTGAACATCTTTAAATACAATCACTAAGCACACAAATCAACATAGTGTGCATTAAGTTAGCTCATAACTACTAATAGGCAATAATGAAAGAATTTTGAATTTTAAGAGTGAAAGATTTAAATCCACAATTATAAAAGTGAACTTGAATGAAATCTACATCCACATATCTAATCGAGGATGATGAAAAATAAGGAAAGATTGAAAAATATAATTTTAAAATAAAAAAAGAGATTGAACTGTGAAGTGTGGTGAACCAATTTCACACATAACTATATAATTACATTTACACAATTTTCATGGAATTTCCCCAAATGTTACAATATCATACAGCATGTTGAGTTATAATGTTTTGTCATGCTATCATATTGTTTAATAATCCTTTTCATTACATCAATACTTCGTAATTACGGTATTTTATAATTTAAAGATAAATACCGCTTTGTTAAAATTCCTTACTGTGTTGGGAGTTAAAGTCTGTCAAGCGAATTCTGTGAATAAAACGATTTCATCAATGTATACCCAATTCAAATTATCTATGATACATGAAAACCAACCCCGCATAAATGGCTTGTTGCGTTTTGTTTCAGTTGGTGAGCATACCCAGGAATGAAGAATGAGTAGCAGAATAAGCTTGATCCGCATCTGGCGGCTTTTCTTCTTGCTCTGCAACATTATTATTTGGACAGAGCTGTTCTTCATTTGTGCCAGTCACTACAACAGTACTCGTTGAATCTGGCTGAGAATTATCTCCTGTTTCAGGAAGAATTAGCTGATTGTTATTATAATTATTAATATGTTTTTTTTGAATATTGGCTTCTGCTTTCTCAGAAGGCGAATTGAGAATGGCGTTGCTGTAGAAATCGTCCAATTGCTGAAAATATTGACAGGTAGTGGCCTTGTCGTGGCGTTCTTTGGTATTGTCTTTGGCTTTTCTGAAATATTTGTTGATATTTTCCCACTTCTCCTTGCATCTCTTGGGGCTGCGACTGAATCCCATTGTGGCCATTTCGGCTGAGATTTGGTCCCAAAGCTTCGCTTTAGGCTCGGCCTTGTGAAACCTAGGTTCGAATCCGCTTCTCACCTTAATCAGCGCCTCTACTTCCTGCTTAGGCCACCGCTTACATCCAGGGTCCAACGCAGGTTCGCTTTGATTATTGTGATGAATTTGCTGAGGTGTTTGCGGCTGTGGCTGTGGAAGATTTAAAGTTTGGCCTGTGACCTTTTGGAGAAAGGCAACGAGGGCTGAATCTCTTGCAGCGGAGAGGGCTCGATCCCGCGACCTCAGCTCAGCTTCGGCGTTCAGCCTGGCAACCTCTTGGCGTTTCCAGGCCTCCTCGCGCTCAATTCTCTCCTTTTCGAACTTTTCAATAATTTCAATATATTTCTGCTGCATCATTTCCTGCGTCCGCGACACTTTTTCCATGAATTTTTCCAAGAAACTCGTCATTTTCTCCTCGGAAATCCTTTTTCTTTTTCTGTTGCTTGTATCGGAACTATTATTATTATTATTACCAGCATCGTCATCATAGTCGTCCAACGACCCTGACGAAGAGCTTATTGCATTCAAATTTGTGGCAACATTTGACTTTTGCGCTGCTGCTCCTGCTGTGGCTTCAAATGTGCCACTTGATCCCTCATCAGCGCATCCTCTGATATTATTCATGCTGCTTCCTTTTCCGTCAGGGTACAAAGCTTCCAGCTGCTTAAAGAATCTGTAGGCTTTTCGGTGTTGTCGCTCGGAGATTCCTTGTTTGCTTCTTTTGTAGTACTTTGTCACATTTTCGAATTTTTCTTTGCACTTTTTTGCACTTCTATTAAATCCGAGCTCCGCCCAGCCTCCTGAGCACCATTACATTCAACAACAGCATTAATAAATCTGGACTACGCAACATCACAGAAATAGTGCAGAATGCTTTTTATCAAAGTTCATTGCCACGATCGGGGAAAGACGTGACGGGGCAGGTAAAGTTGGGGCTAACCGACTCCAGTGAGTAAGGCTACAACTCAAAGGCCTCATCTCTGTTTCTCAACAGACACCAACACAGCATCTAAGGTGTCTAAATTATGGTATGATGCCATCTTTTCGTGTTAGATCTGGATTACAGCCTATAGGTCACACGGAAACACCAGGCACTTTGAAGAAACAGGACTGTAAGTATTGATCTTAATTTTCATTAGACCAGTTAGGATTGAAACCTATGACCTTCTATTGAGTTTGATAGTTACGCAAACATGCATTTAAAGTTAAAAATCTGGAGAAAATTTTAGTTTATTAATAAAGTTGAATGATTCAAAAATAATTCCGAGAAATCAAATTCCACATAATTCTTAAAAATAAAAAAATAAAAATCTTACTGATACAAAATCGCCATTCTCTTTAGTTTAAGGCCGACTTTATGATATTTGGCAAAAATGAATATCCCTCATACTTAACTCTAAGATTTCCAAATTGTTTCTACTGAAAATTCCTTTCAACAGCTTTCTCTCCACTCATATAATTTTCTGTTTTTACTAACGGAACAAAAACATTTAAATCTTGATTAACAAAAACAACAGCACTACCTTGAAACCTCTTCCCATACAGGAGCTTTGAAGATTGCATCACGGAAAGCGGCGTCCATTTGAGATCGGACAGTGAGAAGCGAGAGGGTTTCGTGACGGTGCCATCGCTTGCTTCCTCTTTCAGAGTCCCGAAACGGATGATTATCATCCTGGGGCAGGGGGTCAAACCCATCTCCATCACTCTTACTCACATGATTAGGAGGACTGCTGGAAATGGGCGAGGCCATCAATAGGCTGGACGGGTTTCGATCTCTTGACTCATTGTTTTCGTATTGTTTGGTTCGGTTCGAGAGTAAGCAAGGGGGATGCTGCTGTGGAGGCACACCAACATTGTTAACACTTGATTGGGGTGCATCTTCCATTAGTTTCTTTCCCAAATATCCAGCCAAAGTGAAGAGGGCAAAAACCTTTCATTTATTGCAGGTAAAATTCATCAAACATTCCTGGCACGGTACGTAATTGAACAAAAGCTGAGGGTGAGCCTGCACCGACTTAAAACGCGCGTCACATGTTGGAGTCGGGTGCATGGCATTACGTGCCTTACTCGTACACTCAATTTTAAGAGTTTTCTACTCCCACGCTACCCGTTTTCCACGCTTCAAAACTTAGCATACTTCACACTCACTTTTCTAGAAAACCAATATTTTTATGGTATTTTAACTTGACCTTTTCATTTTTAAAACCCATTACTGCTTGACACGCATTTCTTCAACAACCCTTTTTTATAAACTTACCCTGATCTAGGTAGGGACTGTACAATTTGAAATAGTCCATGTGCTTTTTTAAACTTGAGTGTGTTAAAAGGATTGTTAGAACACTTGATTAGATGTTTCTTGGTGAGAAATGTTTTTAAAGTAAATGGTTTTAAAAGACTTTGTATTTTGTATTTGTCATATATCGGCTCATAGTTTTGACATTATATTATGTGGAAAATTATATTAGACTTTGAATCTTTGATATGTATTAAATTCATGAGTGAGTCTATGGATATTAACTAGATGTATTTTAAATTTGATGCGTATGTTAGATTTTATGATGATGTAATGCACATGTTTTGTTTTGATTATGGTTTATGGGCTAACATTATTAATGGAAATTTAAGTGTAAGGGTGTGTAGGCACATTTCGAAGGCAAGAGCATGGTCGAGGTAGGGGTGTTTAGTCAATTGACATCAGAGAATATGATGGAAATCTTGCACACACCATGTAGATTCATATGTTTTGCATTTTGCATATAGTTGGTCAAGTGTATTTTGTGAGAGTATGCTTTGTGGTTGTTTGGAAATGGAGACAATTAGTTATGATGCATTAATTAGTAAAATTAAAATAAAATTGAGTAAATAAAAGGACTGAATATGTTTATCTTGATGTTGTGTGTTATGTTTACCTTAATCGTAAATCATTTATTTTATAATGATAATATAATAAAATATTATTACTATCCTATTTGTAAATATAAAAAGTTCGAGAAATTTAAATTTTACATGATTAGTAAAAATAAATAAATAAATTACATAGTTAATCGATTTACAAGTTTTCAATTTAATAGAAAATTAAATAATTTTTAATTTAAAGAAGTTAACTAAATAGATTTATTTAAAAACATGCAAATTGTGATTTATTTGAAAATTAGAATGGCAGTTCAACTAGAACTACATGAATTAAAAATTGACTAATGGCATGTTAAATGTGGGAGAGTTCTTGTCAAACTGTTACTCTTTGAATGCAAACTACCATCCAAGCTATGAAGAAGAGGAAAACTAGAAGTTTTTATTTATGGCATTAATGATTTGAGGCATGAGAAGGGAGTTCTTCTAAATGGTTGGTTATTAATTAATGGAAACGTGAAAAGGAAGGACAATTTTTTAGTTTTGAACAAGACTCTTCAAAGGAACATGGTTGAAAGAGGCGATAAGAAGAAGACTTTCTAATATTTTTGAGGGAGATAGCAACAAGGAAGAAACATTGTGAGATTGAATATAAGTAGATAATAGAAAATAGAAGAGAATTGGCCATGGAGATTAGCAAGTAGGTCAATCTCGAAGTAGAGAAGGGTCGCCAGAGTGTTGCAAGAGAAGATTGTAGCTCCCCATTAGAAAAAAGCGCTTCCAGTAGGTAGGCATCATGTCATTTTGAAATAGATTTGTTGTGATTTAGTTAAATAAATTCCATATTTGACCTGTGTAAAGTATAGCTTGGCGATCGATACTTTTATGAAGTCTTTTGTATTTAAATTTGTGCATGTTTTGGATCCTCCAACCACCATATTAAAATAAATTAGATGCTTTTTAAAAGTGTTACACATGTAACAAAAAAATGGAAATAAATTCAGATTCATCATAACATTAACCACACATATGCTATTTGAACATTGTATGAAGTAGCTCTATGTTATCCTTGGATTTCGCTTGCTTAATTCGTCAGATAACTCCTACAAAACTTGTCTATTCCATAGTCCACATCCTCTAAGTGTGCAAATTGAGACAAATTTTGATTGGTCTCGTGCGTATTCTAGCCCCTCAAAAAGTTATTTTGGTTTGGATCATCTTTTTACCTTTTGGAAAAATTACAAAAGTCATTTTATGAGTTAGCCTTTTTCCCTTTGAGTGCAGTGTTGCTATTTTTCAGTGCACTTGCATATTTTGGTTAAACTATAGATCTCATGTAGTTGCAGAGAAATTCTCTGCAACTACACTCCTAGTCTCACACATTCGACCATTAATGTTCTATAATGATGGTTTATTTATTTTAAACCCCATTTTATTTTCATTTTACCATTAATTTTTTTTGCTTCCGCGTTGTTCTCATGCCTTCTATTTCCTCTTGCTCATCGTTGTATGATTGTGTCAAATTCCTATTATTATCGATTGAGGTTTTATATCGTTCAAGGTTTATGTTTTTAGGATTAGGTTTTTGTTTGTTTTTACCTACATTTTCTAGTTAAAAATTGGTGTTGCTCAGAATTTTATCTCTGAATAACAGAATTGATCTTTTAGACCATTGTTTTTCAGAGATTAAAATTCAAACAACTTCTTACCACAATACCTTTAGGTTGTTCGAGGAATTTTCCCCAACAACACCCTAAGTCATTAGGTGTTCAAAGAAAAATTCCCCACACAACTTACCCATTTCTCATGTGCATGTTGTCCCATGTACTTCAGAGAATTTTCTTTGAAGTGCATCAAAGAGGTTTACCCCCATGTACTTTAGAGAATTTCTCCAAATTGCATATCCTTTTTTGCATTTTTCGTGCAAATCATAAAACTTTCTCCGATTTGCACCAAGGTGATACCCTTGACAAATGCAAATCGAAGAAAATTCTCCGACTTGCATATTTTATATGACCTACCCTAAGTGTAGTTCGGAGAATTTTCTTCGAACTACACCTAAAATCATACCATCATGTAGAGGTGGGGAATTTTTCCACCTTTACACCAAAAAAAAAGAAATTCCCATGTAGTTCACAAATTTTTCTCCAAACTACACCAAAACACTGTTGAAATGTAAAAGTGTATATTTTCTCCACAACTGCATGAACCATGGCACTTGAAATTTTCTAACTCTGGAAGGTTTTAAAATTCATTTTTGTAGTCTCTTTCCAAATCTTTGATCTATCTCCTAAGAAGAAAAATATTAAGTACAAATACCAAGGAGTGTTCCCGATGACCTCTACGGAGTCTAATGTGGACCATATTAGAGACACAGAGATCAGGCATGTAGACATGTTTTTGGAGAGAGTGAACAAACAACTTGTTGCCTCAAGCATCAAGTTGTTCTTGATAGTAGCATCCATTTGGTTTTTATCTTTCCACTGTCAACTCAGAACCCAGAGTTCGTGTTGGCAGCAATTGCTAATTTTAATAAGTAAAAGCATAATAGATGCAAATGGAAAAGTAGTGATAAGATTGGATGAGGAATTCTTTGATAAGATTTTCATGTGCTCAAACATTAATGATTATTTTGAAATCACCATGGAGTCAACACAAGATCATTATGACAAGAATATATAGAAGTATAAGAAAATCATTAACACCCAATGGTGGCTCAAGACTCCCAGGCCTACAATATTAAGGTGGCCAAAGAACATCTTCTGGAGTGAGTTCATTGAAGAGGTAGGTGATCTGATAACTCTCCCAAGCAGATTCAAAGGGCTTGCTACATCCAATACCTTTCAAGAATGGATCTATCAGTACATATATGTCATAAAGAGGGGTACTCAAAAGATCTTTTGGCGTAAGCAAATTAGTAGCTCAATTTGTGAACAACTCTCAAAAGTGTCAACCTCGTTGAAGTTCTATATGAATTCATATTTAGTATATGGTGCTGCTTCCATGAGAAATTTTCTTGGCCTAACTTCAAAAGGTGATAGAAGAAAAATTCTAGTGTATGAATATTACTCACAAGTATCATTGAAAGAAAGCATTAAGCACTTTAGAAGGGTAAATGATGCCTTATTTTATAAGTACATTTACATATTTGAGAAGGAGCTTGAAAAGAAAGGAGTCTCTGATGAAGCTTACAAACAAGTGAAAAGGTTTGGATGTATATTTCTACAATTCCCTACTTTCACCTATATTAGGGTTGGTTGTTTTGATGGGTAACCATACATGTTACCAAGGTATCTAGGTGAAAAATTGATATTGATGGAGTTGTGTAGACAGATAATGGTTGTGCATAGAAAACAAGTAGAAGCTCATAGAGTTGGTTTCAAGTTTCCAGTCACCATTGGCAGATATTCAATATTTACAACTCCAAGAGACAAAGCAATGGAAATTGAAATGTAGTGGGTGAATATAAATAAGTATAAGAAAAGAAACAACTTTGAGTACCAAGAAGCAATGAAGCATTTAAGAGAGATATCCTCAAGGAATTGATAAAATATCTACAAGAAACCCAAGATACAAGCATTGATAAAGGATTAGATATCATTGTCAAGATAGGGGAGCTTCCATGTCAGATACTTGATGGCAGTTAGAAAAATTTTCCCGTGGATACAATTTTTCATGAATTTAATACACTAATTCATACTGAGATAGAATCAAAAGCTTTCTCACTATCTTCTATTGATAAATTAGTGGACTTCCAAGTTTTTTTGGATGAGTTGAAGATAATTTTGGATAGGCATAGAAAGTTACATGTCAACATAGAGGACTCTATCACACGAGTTCTAGCCATCTCCAATTACACACTAGGGCCAAATGACATAGAAGCTTAGGCAGCTTTGAAAAGATATGAATATTTTTTGGAAAAATAAGAAACAAGAAGAGAATGTGTCTGTGGACACGTAGTTTATTTTCAAAGTTTTTCACTATGCAGTTTGTAGTTTGTAAATGACATTTTAAATGTCTTTTTGTAATATGCAATTGCATGTAAAAGGAGTACAGTCCCAAATCAAATTGGACTCTAACCTAAATAAATCAAAGTAGTTGTAGATTTCCTATTTTTGCTCATAGTTTCTCTCTATAAATAAAAGGGGGCTTTTTGTAAGTATTATCTTTTAGCTATTGCAGTGAAATGTTGCCGCATTGAGTACATTGAAATTTTTTGTTCAAAAGTGTAAATCATTTTCAATCAATATGAGGAAGTCAAGTTGATGTTCAATCTTTGTCTTGAATCAAGCTTGTGATGCATTGGAATTGTTCTTAAGTTTTCTATTGCATTCTCTCGTGTATGTGATTGAATCATGGCATGGAATCAAATATTCTAGAAGGCATTCTAAATCTTATTTTATAGTATTTTAGCTACGATATATCATCTTTTTAGTTGTGTTTATGCCCGTGATTGGAAAGTAACTTTGAAGAATTTGGGTTGCAAGTTATCGTTTATGATTGTTTGATCTTATCTTGGCATAGGGTGAAGACTTTGGGCTGCATCATATTCGATAGCTTTTCTTTTTTCCAATTGACATAGGAAGCAACAAAAGAATTTGTGCTTTTGTAGGTTTCTTGGTGTTAACACTTGTTCGTATCATCTCAATTACTCTTTCGTTTAACTATTAAATTGAGTATCAATTATTATTGCTCCAATTAGTAGTTTTTGGTTCATTACATATTATAAGCATCACAAGATTGTTATAATAAGTTTGTAAGAGAACATCTATTTTGAAATAAGAGAATTAGATGATATGGAAATACCCTATAGATAATTTTAGTGTAAATAAGATTAGTGAATTATTGGTCAATTATAGTTACCAATAAGAAGGGAGCCTCCCATTTTTGAGAGAAGATATTTTATCTCATCATACTATGGTTGATATAACCATTTTTTCATCAGTTGCTTGATAACAAAATATTCAGCCAACACTCTAAAAGGTCGTGATCCTTTCACTGGGGTTCGACCCCAAGTTTTCATGCATTCCTATCAACTATGTTGCTATGACTTGCTATAGTGCCACTTGCCATCATTAATCATGCATGCCTTCATAATTAATTCACTGGTTAAACTCTCTCTACCACAACATGATTCTATCATTTGAGTTTATCACATGGTTTTGTTGGTGAGTTGACCAGTTGTACAAACTTTTGACTATTCCAATTTGAATACAATCAGAATTATCTTCTATTATTACTACATATTCTTGTTTGAATTTATTCATCAAACCACACTCTTTCTCATAGCCTCTTGCAAATCCACCAATGACTCACTTATTATTTCCATCAAACACAATGGCTTAGGTTGATCCAAAAATTTACTTGGAGAATCATTTCCATGAAGGAAGCATCAAATTCTCAGTTTCCAGTGATTTGAACCTCCCTTCAAAATATTTTTAATGTATTTTGTAGTTTTGCATATTAGTTGATTGAACACCTCAATGGTTTGCTCCCTCAGGAAATGTAAAGGTTGCTAAATGTGCATAAATCAAATTTAACGAAATGGCTTTTGAAACTGATGAGAAAATTCCAAAGGCGGGCCACAAAAGTTATAATATATTTCGTGAAATATAACAATGCATGTCACTTATATTATCATTCTAAAAAATAATAATATATACACTAAGTATAGGTAGTGTCTGGTGCAGGAGCACCCTTGCAAAATTTGGCTTGATTTTGCATTTTGGAGTCTAGAATAGGGTTGATTCATCTCATGATGATAATAAAGTCTATTTCACCAATTTTTGATGTAATTAAGGTCACTTAGGGTCCTAGAGGGGTTGAATCTAAAGTTGTCAATAATGTAGCAACTTTGCAAAAGTTGAACTATCCATTTTTTTTGTCATTTTGTTGGTTAGTTGGAAGATGAACGGTCATATTTTCAAATGTTAGTTGTAGACCATTGGTATTTCATTTAATACATGTTAAAAGGCCTCTAACATCATTGAGGTAGATTGGTTTCTTGAAGTTTTGGAGAAATAAAGCATTTTTACCCTGATTTTGTGTGATTTTTTATGTTCTTTCGCATTTTCAGACTATGTACGACTTCATATAGTAAGATAATCATGTGAAATAAATGTGAAGTAGTGTATATTTGTATTATCTTTCTTTTGAATCCATTTGGAGTGATTTTCATACAGATTTGAGAGAGATAAAGGAATTTTTTTGAAAGTTGCTTGGATTGCTAGGGTTTCTAGGGTTTTGTAACAAAAGCATGACAAAATAGGCCATTCCACTATAGGGAAATTCTATAGTTTGGTGGAATGGGAATTTTATATGCATTCTTTCATATTTTCTTAGTTGTAGGGCAAGGTGATAGTGTTAGAGGAGATTTAGCATGTGCCCTAGTCTAGCAAGTTTGATTGCTAAGCTTGAATTTACTGGTTTTTGCTTGGGATAGTAGAAAATTGAAGTGTTTTGATGAATCTAATGGGGGAATTGTGACCTATGTGACTATTTGGGTCTATTGATGAAGTGTTTTAGGTTTGGTGATAAATATTTTGAGTACCTCCTTTGGAAAAGAGGCCTAATTTGGCCTAAGAATAGCGTTGAAGAATAATTTTGTGCAAAATGTTTCAAAACCTGTTGCACTAGGTTGATATGTTGAATGGGAGACAAATGGGTCTTTGAAAGTGTTGGATTCAAGTCCCTAAATGGCCTTTTCTAAAATATATAAGAGGAGAAGTGGGTTTGTTGACCTATAAGCAGTTTGGTGAGATTGTGAAGGAAGTAACCCTAGGTTGGGTTTTGAAGCTTGAAGATCAGTTGAACATGGTATGGTTAGTTGATGTGTATATCACCTTGCTCTGCATCAGGTGGTATCAGAGCTTAGGCTGTGATCATTTGCAAGAAGTTTGGGATTTGGAAGAAGAAAATTTCTAAGTCAAGGTATTGGAGATGCCTCCAAAAGGTAATTCAGTTGTTGTTGCTAGGGAGTTGAGATCCCTAAGAGAGTCTCAAGAAGCCATGGAAGCCAGGATGGAAGCACTAGAGAAGAGAGATAGGAGAGACAAAGGTCTTGTAGAGGAGAGTGACTCTGAAGAGGAGGAAGATGGTGAAGAGGAGAACACCCCAGGAGGATCCCAAGGAAAAATGGATCCAAAAGAGAGGAAATTTCTACAAGTGCTTAGGGCTATGAAGGGAGAGATACAAGATGTGAAGATGGAGCTACCTATGTATGGTGGAAAAATAGATGCCTTAGATAATTATTTTGAGTTCAAAGAGATAGCTGAAGATAAGAAGGTCAAGTTTTCCAAAACCAAGTTGAAGGGACCAACACTAACATGGTGGAATTACATCCAAGAGGAGAGGAAAAAGGTGGGAAATTCTAAGATCAATTTTTGGGACAAGATGGTGGCAAAGGTAAAGAGACAATTCTTACCTACTAATTATGAGATACAAGTGTTTAGGAGATTACAAAATTTGAAGCAAAAGAGTTGGATGTGGCAGCCTACACTAAATAATTTCACAAACTTAGCATAAGGTCAGGCCATTTTGAAAATGAAAAGGAAAATTTTTCTAGATACTTGAATGGTTTTAGGTTTGCATTTCAAGATGAAATCAGCCTTGCCACTCCTAGGACAATAGAGGAGTGTTTTCAAATAGCCATTAAGGCTAAAGAGAAGATCAAGAGGAAGCAGGAAAATCAATCAAGGGGCAGAGGAAAGAATTTTAGGGGTAGAGGTAATCCTAGTGGAAGAGGTTCACAAAGAGGGCCAAATGAACAAAGCACAAGTCAAGAGTCTAGTGGTGAAACAAGAGGAAATTTCAGAGAAAGAAGGCCAGGAGGTAGGGGCATATTTAATGGACAAGGAAGGGGGTCTGATACCTTCTCTAGAAGGTGTTATAACTATAACCAATATGACCATCCTACTTGGAAGTGCCCAGATAAACAGGGTGCAAGCTCTCATAGTGGAGAAAGGAAGACACAACTAGTTCAAGAGGAGGATGAAGAAAGTGTCAACTTGCCTTCTCTTCATGCTACACCAGAAGTAGGAGAGGCTTTGATGATCAAGATAACACTAATTAAAGTTCCAACCACCAAGGAACCCCCTCAAAGGAAAGATTTGTTTCAGACAACATGCAAATCTCAAGGAAAGGTATGCAAAATTATAATTGATTTTGGTTCAACAGATAACATAGTGTCCTTAGAAATGGTAGAGAAGCTCAAAATGAAAAGAATACCTCACCCAAATCACTATAAGATCTCATGGTTCAATAAGGAGTAGAAAGTGCTTGTGATTGAGCAAGTTTGGGTGGAGTTTACCATAGGACCTTATAAAGACAAAATTATCTGTGACATTGTGCCCATGGATGTGTGCCACCTACTACTTGGTAGGCCTTGGCAATTTGATCGGAAGGCTAAGCATGATGGATATAAGAATGAGCATGTAATAGTGAAGGATGGTGTGTCATATACCTTGTCACCTCTGCAAGAAGATGATAGTACAGTTCATGAAGGTCCTAGTGTAATGGTTGTCAAAGGAAAGGTGTTCTTGAAAGACCTAGAGAAGGAAGAAGTTGGTTTTGCAATTGTAGGAAAGACAATCTATAATGCTGCAATAGATCAAGTAGATGTCCCAAGTGAAGTGCAGGCCTTGTTAGAAAAGTATGAACATATTGAGACAAGAGAGTTACCAAGTGCATTACCTCCTATTAAAGATGTGAGTCATCACATTGACTTGATACCAGGTGCAAGTCTGCCAAACAAGGCAACCTACAAGATGAACCCTCAACAAAATGAGGAGATCAGAAAACAAGTTCAGGAGTTATTAGATAAAGGACTGATAAGGGAGAGTTTAAGTCCCTGTGATGTGCCAACAGTATTAGCACCTAAGAAGGATGGAGATTGGAGACTTTGTACAGACTCAAAAGCAATAAATAAGATCATCATTAGATATAGATCCCCTATACCCTGGATGGAGGACTTGATGGATAGTTTGGCTGGTGCAAGGTATTTCTCTAAGATTGATTTGAAAAGTTGATACCATCAAATCAGAATAAGGGAAGGAGATGAGTGGAAGATCGCCTTTAAGATCAATGAAGGCTTATATGAATGGCTAGTGATGCCATTTGGATTGTCAAACGCCCCGAGTACATTCATGAGGCTGATGAATGATGTGTTGAGGAGCTTCATAGGAAGATTTGTGGTGGTGTACCTAGATGAAATCCTTGTGTATAGTAAAACAAGAGAAGATCACTTGGAACACCCTAATAAGGTCTTGAATAAGCTCAATGAGGAGAAGTTAATGATCAACCTCAAGAAGTGTGAGTTTATGAAGAGGGAACTTGTCTATCTTGGGTTTGTGATATCAGAGGGAGCTTTGAGGATGGATCCTACAAAATTTGAATCCACACTCAATTGGCCAACACCTACTTCAATGGAAGAAGTTAGGATATTTCATGGGTTAGCCAGTTTTTATAGAAAGTTCATCAAGAAATTTAGTCACATATGTGCACCAATGATTGAAACCATCAAGGGGGTGAAGAAGAATAAGTTTTGTTGGATTGCAGATGTAGACAAGAGCTTTGAATACTTGAAGTCAAGAGTGGCACAAATGCATATCCTCAATCTACCTTATTTTGATAAAGTGTTTATTGTGGAATGTGATGCAAGTGGGTTTTCTATAGGTGTAGTTTTGAGCCAAGATGGGAAACAAGTTTCCTTTTTCAATGAGAAACTAAATGATGCTAAGAGAAATTATCCATCATATGACCTTGAAATTTATGCTATGGTTCAGTCTCTCAAGAAATGGAGACATTATCTCTTTCCAAAGGAGTTTGTTGTGTTTATAGATAACCATGCATTGAGTTACTTGAATAGCCAAGAAAAGTTGAGTCATAGGCACATTAAGTGGATGGAGTACTTGCAGGCCTATACATTTTCAATCAAGCACAAGAAAGGACAAGCAAACAAGGTTTTTTATTCCTTGAGTAGAAGATATATGATGTTGCAAGAGTTACAACTTCAAATCATTGGAATAGACTCTCTAAAAGGTATGTATGAGCATGATGATGACTTCAAAGATGCATATATTGTTTGCAGTCAATTTCAAGATAGTTTTCACAGTGAATATGCATATTTTGTGTTGAAAAATGGTTTTTTGTTCAAAGGGTCTCAGTTGTGTGTGCCTAAATGCTCCATGAGGGAAAATTTGATAAGGGAAAAGCATTGTGGAAGTTTGAGTGGGCATTTTGGTTTTGACAAAACTTTGGAGCAGGTTAAGAGGTTCTATTATTGGCCTAGAATGCATGTTGATTTCAAAAAGGTTTGTAGAAGGATGTGGAGTTTTCCAAAGAACCAAAGGGACAAGTTCTAATGCAGGTTTGTATCAACCTTTACCTGTTCCTAACCGTCCATGGTAGTCAATCAGCATGGACTTTGTTTTGGGTCTACCTAAAACACAAAGAGGGAATGATAGTGTTTATGTTGTGGATATATTCAATAAGATGGCCCATTTCATTTCATGTAGAAGTACTAATGATGCATCTCATATTGCTAGTTTTTTTTTCAAAGAAATTGTGAGGATTTATGGACTTCCCTTGAGTATTGTGTCTAATAGAGATTCAAATTTTATAGGTCATTTTTGGAGGACCTTGTAGAAAAAGTTGGGTACTAATCTACAATTTAGTTCAACATACCATCCACAAAAAGATGGAAAAACTAAGGTTGCTAACAGGTTTCTTGGAAACTTGTTGAGATGTCTAACTAAGGAGCATGGTGAGTCATGGGAAATTTTACTTCCTCAAGCAGAGTATGCATACAATGACTCCATAAACAGAAGTATAGGAAGAATTCCTTTTGAAGCAGTCTATGGGATGAATCCAAGGGGTATTTGTGAACTTAGAGACCTAAGAGACATGGAGAAAAGGAGTGCAGTAGGGGAAGACTTTTCCATTGCTATGAAAGATATTCATGAGCAAGTCAAGGAGAACTTGAGAAAGAGTGTGGAGAGGTATAAGGTGAAGGCAGATTTGAAAAGAAAAGATGTTCAGTACAAGGTTGGTGATTTGGTGCTTGCACATCTCAGGAAAGAAAGACTTCCAAAAGGAAAATACAATAAACTAATGATGAAGAAGATTGGCCCTTGCAGGATAGTGCACAAGTTTGGTCATAATGCTTATGAAATTGAGCTACCTCCAGGAGTTTCCATTTCACCCATTTTCAATGTTGCTAATTTGTATCCTTTTAAAGGTGTTGTGAATGTAGGTGATGCTACAGGTACTCTAGATGCTGAAGATGATGAATGGGTCAAGGATTTAGCTCCTAGTCAATTGATGAAGCTTGAAGGCATAGTAGATACAAGGGAGGTCAAAAGAACTAGGAAGAAGGTGTATAATGAGTACTTAGTTAAATGGAAAGATAAACCAATTGAATATTCTTAGTGGATGATAGAAGTTGATATCAAACATGGTATATCAGTCCAAGAACTCATTTCATCAAGAGGATGAAACCTTTTCCTCCCCGGTTGAATGGTGCAGGAGCACCCTTGTAAGTTTTGGCTTGATTTTGCATTTTGGAGTCTAGAATAGGGTTGATTCATCTCATGATGATAATAAGGTCTATTTGACCAATTTTTGATGTAATTAAGGTCACTTAGGGTCCTAGAGGGGTTGAGTTTAAAGTTGTCAATAATGTAGCAACTTTGCAAAAGTTGAACTATGCAATTTTTTGTCATTTTGTTGGTTAGTTGGAAGATGAATGATCATATTTTCAAATGTTAGTTGTAGACCATTTTTATTTCATGTAATACATGTTAAAATTCCTCTAACATCATCGAGGTAGGTTGGTTGCTTGAATTTTTGGAGAAATAATGCATTTTTTAGCCTATTTTTGTGTTCTTTCACACTTTCAAACTCTATACGGCTTCGTACAGTAAGATAATAATGTGAAATAAACATGAAGTGGTGTATCTCTATATTAGCTTTATTTTGAATCCATCTGGAGTGATTTTCATATAGATTTGAGAGAGATAAAGGAATATTTTTGAAAGTTGCTTGAATTGCTAGGGTTTCTAGGGTATTGTAACAAAAGCATGACAAAATAGGCCATTATACAGTAGGGAAATTATATAGTTTAGTGGAATGGGCCTTTTAGATGTGTTCTTTCAGATTTTCTTAGTTGTAGGGCAGGGTGATAGTGTTAGAGGACATTTAGCACGTGCCCTAGTCTAGCAAGTTTGATTGCTAGGCTTGAATTTACTGGTTTTTGCTTGGGACAGTAGAAATTGGAGTGTTTTGATGAATCTAATGGAGGAATTATGACGTATGTGATTGGTTGGGTCTATTGATGAAGTGTTTCAGGTTTGGTGATAAATATTTTGAGTACCTCCTTTGGAAAAGAGGCCTAATTTAGCCTAAGAATAGCTTTGAAGAATAGTTTTGTGTAAAATGTTTCAAAACAACCTATTGCACTAGGTTGATATGTTGAATGGGAGACAAATAGGTCTCTGAAAGTGTTGGATTCAAGTCCCTATACGATCTTCTCTAAAAGATATAAGAGGAGAAGTGGGTTTGTTGACCTATAAGCAGTTTGGTGAGATTGTGAAGGAGGTAACCCTAGGTTGGGTTTTGAAGCTTGAAGACTAGTTGAACCTAGTTAGTTGATGTGTATATCACCTTGCTTTGCATCAGTGTCACAGTCCAAAATTTTGATCATTTAATTTATCCTTATTATTTACATTATCAAATCTTTCCATCCTTAGGGACATATTGTAGTTAATCAATTAAAAAGGGGGTTTTATTAAATAAATTTGAGAAAAGTGTATATCTATGTTGAACTTTATTTAGCCTTTAGTTTATGTTGAGAATAGTGGTTGACTATAGTGTAATCTTATTTATTTTGATGTACATAAGAAATGTGAGTATCATTAAAGGTCAAATGCCTGTCAAATTATGTATCCACCATTATATATGTAGACAAAATATAATTAATGGAAGATGTCAATGTAGGTACTTTCTTGAAAGGATAAGGGTATTTATTTTATATTTGTGAAAACTAAGTATGTTATGATTAATGTTGTTATAATGCAAAAAACAACGAAGGGGTGGGGGGTGAATTAGTTGTATACTTTTAAAACATAAGAAACCCTTATTGACATTCAAATATGCATTAGTTCTTAAACCCTTATCCACTATTAAACCCTTAACATGCATTAAAAAAATGTACACATGTAAAACAGTATTGCATACACATCAAACACATGAAAACACCAAATTTACGTGGAAAACCCAAGAAGGGAAAAGCCATGGTGAGGATTAGCTCACTAATATATGAATTGCAAGACTGAATATAATAAGGCTCATTGCCAAGGGCTCACTGCCCAAAAAGATAAACAAAGGCTCACTATCGGTGGCTCATTGCCAAAGGACTCACTATCCAGAAGAAAGAAGAAAGAAGGGGTGGCTCATTGCCAATTTGAATTGCTAAAAATGCATCTCTCATATGTTAAAGGTACAATTCCATTGAAGCACAATCAACACATCAAATAGACTGAAATGTAAAAACCTTCTGCTCACCACATTAGGAAGTCATAAGCATTAAGGCTCACACTCAGATCAACACACTTGATCACATTCACATTTTTACATCACACACACTTTGCACTTGATTCATACAAAAAATTTACCTTGCATTTATACCCTCCATGACCTAAAACAATATTAATTAGGTCACCCTTAATGAAATGTATACACCTCTATCGTGTAACACCAAATAGGCCAACACCAAACACTTCCACAATATAAAGAAATGAATCCAAACCACACCACTTCTTAATTGGGACCCAAATCTACACAAACACACTTCTCAACACTTCCTCAATCAATGATTATCCTCTGCAATTAGTGCTAGCACACCAAGTCGACCAAACCTACACTAACACTAACAAGCGACACCAAACAGACCTCTCAAGGTTCGAAAACATCTCATAAACCACATAGCAACACTCCATGCTATTCATACATCTCAAAATACTCAAAAACTAGACATATTGGCATAGACATCCAACACATTAGACAACCTTACAAAAAGGTTGAACACTTGAAACTTCAAGGGAAGATAGATACAAATATGATAAACATGTTCCCAGATCCAAAACACCAAAAAATTCACTACAAAGAAATGCGGAGCAATCTCATTTCTTCTAGACAACACTACTTCATAGTTCACACACTAGTGAACACAACTTCTACCACTTGATTCAGAACCTATAACTCTCAAAATAACACATATGAACACCTCTAATCATTAAATCCAAACCACATGGGAATATTGGTGCAAGAGCACACATAGGTTGCCATAGGTTGTTTAGAAGGTCTGTCTAGGACAACTTTGTCTAGGACAACTAAGAAATTTAATTTAGTTCATTTTATGTGAGCCTTAATGGAATTTTTGGTTGGGTTTTGATCAGATGAAGGTCATGTTGACCATAGAATAGGTGTCATAAGGTTCTAGCTCAAAATGAGGTTTTGGAGTTTTAGGATTCTTGCAAAATATTTGAAAATGTTGCTCAATTGGAGCTACAAGTAGCCAAGAAGAGTCCAAGGGAGAGGATAACTGAATTGGTGACCTATTTATGGGATGCCTCAGCATTGGAGTGAGGTTGGAAGCATTTGAGATTGTTTGAAGTTTTGTTTGAATTCAAGGAAGCAATTGTGTTTTAGGGTGAATTTTCTGGTTTTTGCATTGAAGTGATGTTTTAATGGATTAATCATGGTGCTATAATTTGTGTAGGATGTAGTGTAGTTTTTCTTCAAGAATTGTGTGGCATTAGTTAGTTTCCTTATTCAATTTCAAGCATTGTTTGTAAATAGTTTTGATTTCATACTGTTGTTGGTCTAAACCAGGCAGTTTGTAAGAATGGAGTGTTAGTTCACTTTCCCACCGTACAAATTGTACGACCCTTTGGGAACGGTGACTAGACTCCATGGATGTACATATAGTAGGGTTTAGGGTCTTTGAAAGCACAGGAACTACTGTGGAAGTCTTGCCCTAGGCGAGCCAGGGAGTGTCCAGCTAGGGAAGACCTTAGTGCAGAGCACTTAATTTGCAGGGGTGTCAATTTCTTGACAAATTACCTTTTGGAGAAGGCAGGTATGAGTCTTTCCAAGACATGGTAAGTAGGAAGAAACTCCATCAATCCATCTGGTGAGGAAAGTACTTAACAGTTTGCAGAGAAGCCAAGAAAGGGCTTTTAAAAAAAAAAACCTATTATTGCTCATTTTCAGGTTAGGGCTTTGTACGGTCAGTTGTGACCCAAGACCCCAAAAATCCTTGAGAGGTGGGCATATGTACTAGGAATACCAGGAAAAGTTTGGGGTGTCCTTTGGAAAGACTTGGGAAAAACCCTGATTTCTTAGAGAAGGAGACCTAATAGGGCTAGTAGCCTTATAGGCCTAATAGAAGGGTTTGGTGAAAGCAACCTACAGATGGAGCTAGGTGGACCCGTAATACACTTAGTGGGATGAATTGATGACTTAGGAGCACCTCCACACCCCTGTAAAACTAAATTCATTAATTTGGAGGATTAGTAGCCTTTAGGGTGGATTAAGGGCTAAGGCAAGTGTTTCAAGATTGCACCAAGTCTTGACTTGGAAGGAGGATCTATGTTGATAGTTGGGTTGGAAAGGGAAAACCAGGGGACCCTAAGATGGAAGAAGGTCCTATAGGTTGCAGGTGGTGGAGTGAGACACCCTAGAGGTCTTCCAAGCAAGACCCAGAGCGTGAATCAGTGATTGATTAATCCAACTTCCCTATCAGATATCTTCAACCATGAAGAAATGCAAAGCAAAACACTTCAAACACCATTCTATCACACTGAACTCTCTTTTATTCAAATTTTCTCAAAAGCACTTGGAAACCAAGCACCAAAAACATCAACTCAACTTTTGCAACACCTTCTCAACATCTCAACCACACAAGAGGTTGATATCCACAAGCACTTTACTCATCATTTCTACATTAGAGGTTGACACCAGTGTTTATACTAATGAAAACATAATGCAACCAACACACTTACTTCCTTAGGGGTTGACATTAATGTAACAACGCTCTGTTGACATCAATGACAACACAAGTTTCTAGAAACCTCCAAACTTCCAACAATATTCCCCTTTTTCATTGATGAAACACCTAATATGAAAAACCATCAATAACAATAACACATATTACACATTAGTGCACATTGCTCCCCCTCACACAAGTATTTATTATCTCCTCTTCACATGATTTTTTAGCTAACTTTCTCCCCCTTTGACATCAATGGAAAATGAAAACACATACCTTCTTTTACTCAAACAACACATTTCCATATTCTCTCCCTCTATGGTCTTCAGACCATATCAATTTTTATACTATGGTTTTTTTAACCAATTCAACTTTTTCTCTCCCTTTAACAACATACAAAGGGAAACACCTACATACACCACTCATTCTTGTGCACTATCTTCCTGCAAACTCACTTTCCTGCACAATCCCCCTTACAGGCACACAATATGCTCCACAAAACTATATCAACCAACAATCACTTACTACCTACTCCCCTTGAGAGGTAGCCTTCAACATTAGTCCAAGACCAAGAGATATATCTTGAAATGTTTCCTAGAAAGATGCACTCACTTATGCATCTAATTGAAAGAAGGATGGGAAATAACCACTATCTTTTCCCAGAGTTACTCAAAAGTATTTTTTGGAAGATCCTTTTGTGAAAATATTAGCAACCCGATCCTTACTAGGCACACACTCCAACTTCACCTTATTTTCTACAACTTTCTCTCTCAAGAAGTGATACCAGATTGAGATATGTTTTGTTCTTGAATGCATTACTGGATTCTTTGAAATATTTATTGAACTTGTATTGTCACACATGGTAGGAATAGGTTCATCATATGAAACTCTAATATCTTTCAATGTTTGCTTCATCCATAACACCTATGTGCAACATGATGTTGCAGTGTATTCTACTTTTGCAGTAGATAATGACACTGAATCCTACTTCTTGCTTAGCCATGAAACCAACCTACTTCCAAGAAAGAAAGCTCCACCAAGTTTGTACTTTTTCTATCATATGTGCATCCAGCCCAATCTGCATCTATATATGCACTCAAAGAGAAGTCAATATCCTTAGGATACCACAAATCATAATCCAAAGTGCCCTTCAAATTTTGAATATCCTTTTCATTGTTACAACATGAGATTCTTTGGGATCTTCTTGAAATCTATCTACAAGACAAACTGAAGGCATGATATCTAGTCTAGTAGTAGTAAGATATAATAGTCCACTAATCATTGATCTATACTTGCTCTGATATGTCTAAGGAGATTCATCATTCTTGCTTAACTTACAACAAGTAACCATAGGAGTACACACCAGTTTACACTCATCCATTCCAAACTTCAAAAATTCCTTAACATACTTAGATTGTGATATGAATATACCTTTCTCTGATTGACTGATCTACAAACCAAGGAAGAAATTCATCTCCCCACACATTGACATCTCAAACTCTTTATGTATTTCCTTTGCAAAATTCTTGCACATATATTTATTTCCTCCAAAGATTATGTCATCAACATATACCACCACAATCAAGATTTGTTCTCCTTCAACTTTGAAATACAAATTGTTATCTATTGTACCTTTTCTGAATCCTTGCTACAACAAGTACTTATCTAACCTTGCATACCAAGCTTTGGGAGATTACTTCAATCCATGCAATGATTTATTCAATCTACAAACCATATTTGCATCTTTTGATAATTGAAAAACTTCTGGTTGTTCAATGTATACCTCTTCTTCCAATTCACCATTCCAAAATGTAGACTTCACATCCACCTGATACTTTGAAATCCTTATGTGTTGCAAAAGATAAAAACATCCTGATAGCTTCCATTCTTGCAACTAGAGAAAAAATTTCCTCAAAATCTATACCTTCAACCTATGAGTAAACCTCACACACAAGTCTAGCCTTTTTTCTAACAATGTTTCCATCTTCATTCAGCTTGTTCCAGAATACCCACTTAGTACCAATCACATTCTTATCTGTCAATCTTGAAACCAATTCCCAAGTCATATTCTTCTCTATTTGTTCTAACTCTTCTTCATTGCTTTGAACCAGTTTTCATCTTTGCATGCCTTAGTCACTATCTTTGGTTCTACCTCAGAAAGGAAACAAAAATTTACTTGTTCCTCTATCATAGCAGCTTTTCTTCTTGTTAGCATTTCTTTTCTCATATCTCCAATGATCTGATATTCTAAATGATTCTTCTACACATACTTAGGATTTTTAGGATTCTTTTTTGGAGCTTCTTCCTCTTCCTCTTCAACTGTCAACTCTTTTCCTTTGTCTTCAACCTTTTCTTCTTCACTGCAACAAGATTCATCAAATTCATAGCCTTCCATCAGTACTGAACTTTGATGTGATTCTTCATCCACTTTGACACTTGCACTCTCAACAATCTTCTTCGACCTTTTATTGTAGCACTGATAGGCCTTGCTTCTTGTAGAGTATCCAAGGAATATTCCTTCATCAAATATTGCATCAAACTTTCCTAAGTTTTCTTCATCTCTTTTGATATAACATTTGCTTCTTAAAATTCTAAAATATTTCACAGTAGGGGGTTTACCATACCATAAATCATAGGGATTTTTTGAATTGTTTTCTCTTTCTTGATCTCTGTTAAGAATGTAGACTATAGTATGAATTGATTCTCTCCAATAAACATATGAAATATTATCTTCCTTTATCATTTTCCTACTTGCTTCTTGAATTGTTCTATTTTTCCTTTCCACAACTCCATTTTCCAAGGAGTTCTAGGGGCTGAGAAATGCCTCTTTATTCCATGACCTTCACAAAAATTGTTAAAATCATTTGAAGTAAACTCACCACCTCTATCAGACCTTAAACATTTGATTTTTAGATTCATTTCATTCTCAACCATAGCCTTAAATGCTTTAAACTTGTCTAGAGATTCTGATTTTTCTTTGAGAAATGTAACCCAAGCCATTCTAGAATAATCATCAATTAATAACATGAAACACATGTCACCACATGAGCTTCTAATTCTGGTAGGTCCACACAGATTTGTATGCACTAAATCCAAGTGACTTGTGGTAGAATATTCTTTTTTCTTGAATCTTGCCTTTGTTAACTTTCCATCTTGACATTCTTTGTAGATTGCATTGATAGGCTTTGTGATCTTTGGAAAATATCTCATAGCATCAATAGAGATTATCCTTGCCAGGCTACCAAAATTGATGTGACCCATTCTTCTATGATATAGAAAATTTTTATTTTTTTGAGACATAAAGAACTTTACACAATTACCTTTGAGTTGATAGACATTACTTCCTTTCCTTGTTCCAACAACAACCAAAATACCAAAACTTCCTTTGTTGATTTCACAACCACCATTCTGAAATACAAGATTATATCATTTGCTACACATTTTTCCTACACTTAGAAGATTATGTTAGAGGCCCTTGACATAAAGAACATGTATCATCACCGAACTCAACAAGAGCACCATCATACTTTTGAAGCTTAACAAACTTACTCTTATCACCTGTCAAATGATTTGAGCATCCACTGTCAATGATCTAGTAATTCTTCTCCTTTCTAGCATGAAAATAAGTGAACATAGTTCCTTCAATGTTATGACCAATTTTTAGAGTAGTTTCCTTCACAATCTTTCAAGATCAGAATAATTAGTTCCAATATTTAAAGCCATGAACAAGCATTCATCACTATCTTCATTCTGATAATCTAATTCTTCATCATCAAAAACACCAATGTCTTTTTCAATATAATAATGCTTCTTGAGAAATTTACCCTTTTGATCCTTCTATTTGTCATTAGTAACTTTGATTAGACATTTAGATGAATAATGACCTGTCTTTCCACAATTGAAACATTTGAAAGGTAGCTTACCTTAGTATTTTCCAGTACCATTTTTCAATCTTCTCACAAATTTTGCTTCCACCTTATCAAGATCATCTAGATCTGATCCATCATCCTTTTCCACTTTGCAGACTTTAAAAATAGTTTATTTGCTTGTAGTATCTTGACCAAATTCTCTCATTTCAAAAGAAGTTAAAGCACCAAACATTTGATCTCTAGAACAATGATCCAAATTCTTAGCTTCCTCAATAGTAGAAACTTTATGACTAGAAGCTTTAGGCAGATTTCTTAATACCTTTTTACCAACTTCGTGTTCATCCATATTTCCACCAAGACCATTGACAAAATTGACAACTTCATCAAATTTAAGCATATAGGAAAAAATATCTTCATCTTCATACATCCTTAGGGTTTCACATTTGGCTTTGTAGATCTGCATCTCTGTTTGTTTGAAATTGTCATCTCCTTCATATATTCCTTCAAGATTTGTCCAAACATCTTTAGAAAACTTGTAGCTTATAACCTTAATAGGTTCTGAATTAGTAAGACCCCTCAAGATTGAATTTCTTTCTTTTCCATTGTTCTCATATGCCTTGATCTCATCATCAATTGATGGTCCATTTCCAGGCATAGTTTAACATCTTTCAGTAGACTGCCAAACACCAAATCAAAGGGATACTAAGAAAGACTCTATAATAGTTTTCTAGTAGGTATGATTTGTTCCATTGAAAAAGGGAGCTTTGAAACCTTTCTTGTGTGCCATATGGATCTACCTCAAGCGGTTAAGCTTATTCCTGGGAACCACAACTCTGATACCAATTTTTAGAATGCACAAGACAACTAAGAAGGGTGGGATGAATCGGTTGTATACTTTTAAAACATCAAAAACCCTCATTAACACTCAAATCCACATTAGTTCTTAAACCCTTATCCATAATTAAACCCTTAACATGCATTAACAAAGTGTATACATGTAAAAAAATAATGCATACACATCAAACACATGAGAATACTAGATTACGTGGAAAACCCAAGAAGAGAAAAACAAAGGTGAGGATTAGCTCACTAATATATGAATTACAATACCAAATACAATAAGGCTCACTTCCAAGGGCTCACTGCATAGAAAGATAAAGAAAGGCTTTGGTGGCTCACTAAAAAAGGACTAATTTTCTAGAAGAAAGAAGAAAGAAGGGGTGGCTCACTACTAATTTGAACTACTAACAATGCATCTCTCATATACCAAAGGTACAATTCCATTGAAGCACAATCAACACATCA
This sequence comes from Sequoia sempervirens, assembly GCA_007258455.2. Classification (NCBI taxonomy): domain Eukaryota; kingdom Viridiplantae; phylum Streptophyta; class Pinopsida; order Cupressales; family Cupressaceae; genus Sequoia; species Sequoia sempervirens. Next base: position 767,280,458 of record VDFB02281492.1, on the reverse strand, counting down.
AATAGACTAAAATGTAGACACCTTCTACAAACTGCATTAGGAGGTCATAAGCATTAAGGCTCACACTTAGATCAACACACTTGATCACATTCACATCTTTTGCATCACAAACACTTTGCACTTGATCCATACAATAATCTACCTTACATTTATACCTTTCGCGACCTAAAACAATATCAATTAGGTCAGCCTTAATGAAACATATACACCTCTACTGTGTAACACCGAATAGGTCAGTACCAAACACTTCCACAATACAAAGAATTGAAGCCAAAAAATATCACTACTTAATTGGGACCCAAATCTACACAAACATGCTTCTCAAAAATTCCTCAATCAAAGATTATCCTCCATAATTAGTGATAACACACTAGGTTAGCCAAACCTACACTAACATAAACAAGCAAAACCAAACACACCTCTCAAGGCTCAAAAAAATCTCACAGACCACACAACAACACTTCACCCTATTCATACAATTTCTCAAAATACTCCAAAACCATTAGAATATTCTGCACAACCATTGCAACCACCTAAAAATAAAGAACACCATTATGTGCAACCAGACATATTGGCACAAACATCCAACACATCAAACAACCTTGTGGAACAACTCAACACCTAAAACTTCAAGGGACGGTAGATACAAACATGATAAGCACATTCCTAGATCCATAACACCAAAAACCTAATTGCAAATGCAGAGCAATCTCATTTCTCCCAACGTGAGTCAAAACCCGAAACTCTAGAAATAACACCTCGAAATACCTCTAATCATCATGTCCAAATTGTATGGGAATATCTTCAACTATGAATAAATGTGGAGCAAAACATTGAACACCACTTTATCACACTAAACTCTCTTTTATTCCAATTTTCTCAAAAGCACTTGGAAACCAAGCACCACAAACATCAGCTCAACATCTGCAACACCTTAGCATCTTAACTACACAAGAGGTTAATATCCACAAGCACTTTATTCATCATTGCTACATTAGAGGTTGACACCAGTGATTATACTAATGACAACACACTTACTTCCTCGGGGGTTGACATTAATGCAACAATACTCTATTGACATCAATGACAACACAAGTTTCCAACAATCTCCAAACTTACAATAAATGTTATTTTAGAGAAATATTGTATTCTTTATGTCTAAGGAATGTTACCTTCTAGGACAGGTGTCAAATATGGGTAATTAGGGAGTGTAGATTTTTCTTTTTCCAGATCTACTTTTATTTTTTTATATACAACATTATTCTTTGCCAAGCTATTTAGAGCATTAACATAGATGGATTTCTTTATATATATTTGGTCTCTGTCATATCCTTGTATCTATCATAGCATGTTCTAGTATAATAGAAATGCATGCAGATATTCTAGGAATGCACCATATTCCATCTTGTTTGACGATTTATTTTTGCTAAGCATTTTGTGTAGGTTCGATGGTTCTTCATGTTAGAAATAACTCTTTGAGGAAGTGTAAGCTTCATTGTTGGGTGGAAAAAGTGCATAGATCATGTTCTCATCCTTGAGTTACAAGATGATTATTGGATTGGACTTTCAAAGATTCTAGTATTTATGTACATTACTTGTATTTTCATTATATTATTATTACTTGTTGGCAATGGACTGCCTAAGTCAATTATTATATCACATTATCACATGTATTTATGATTTATGTAAGGATGATATGTCATATGATGGAATGGCATGAATGGATATCTATTTCTCTTGTATTGATGTAAATACTATTACTTTTTGTTAATTTGAATAAATTGACGTTTATATGGAATCAATACCTTATAGTATTTTTATGTTTTATGTCAATTTATATACATCATATAATTGTAGCATGTGATTTTATTTATTAAGTATATGACTTCATTTTTATCTCAAACTCAACAATGAATTGTCATTATAGATCAACTCAACATTCACCATTACGCATTCCACAATTTTGATCACCTTAGACTAATCTATATGGTTTGACCTAATAGACACCACATTCAAATTCACCTTTTTATACTCAGAAGTTGATCATTTCATAAGATAGTTGTTATCCTATGGACTCGTTCATAAAATAATTCAAATTAAAAACCATGGACATATATTTAAGGACATTTCCTAGGTCATTTAAATCTATCTAGAGATCGTTGAATCAAATAATTCTAATGTGATTCAAGATCATTCAAAGTTACTTATTCACTTAAGCACTATGCTAGTTCACAATTCCACTAGCATTGCATTTGTGTCACTTGTTTGGTGTTTTTTTTTATTATAAGTGACTAAAAATTAATAGACATACATGACAAGTTTTATGATGACCCTATGGCCTAACACTTGACTTGTGCATTAATAAAATATTTTCTCAATTAATTCAAACTTGATGGAAGTGTTAAGTTGACCTATAGGATCTTCCTTTCCTTTTATTTTGTGATTATTAGTAGTTTTATATGTGTTTCTACCTTACCATTTATAAAAAATAATTTTGGGTATTAATTAACAAGATTTATCTAATGATTCACAATTCCCTCATCAATTCTATCACTAGAAAAATTAGTGATTTGCTTGTTATTTTTACCCAGGTGAAATTTAAATATATACTATTATTGAGCTAATTTTGGCTTTGACAACTCTTGATCTATTTGTAGTTGAATGCACCTAGCACAGAAAAATTGTAGCCCCCTTCATTAATTATGGATCTACTATTATTAACAGATTGGAAAAAATCTTTGTAAGCGTCTTTTTGGTCTTTATATTTCAAAATATTTGGACTTGCCTCTCTTCACAAACACATAGTGGGTCATTGCATAAATTGGAGGATAAAAAGTGGCCAAATCATTGATTTTTAACAAAATATGCCCATGTTATGATAAAGAAAACATAACACACATATAATGCATGAACACTATGTAACACACATCTATAGTATAGATATATAGGAAAATAAATAGGTATCATTATTTTTGTAGTTGAGAGGTAAAAAAAAATCACATTAATTACATTTGTAAGCTTGAACATCCAAAGTTATTTTGTAATGCAACATCATACAATAGGTAAGTAATTAGAATTTTCATTTTTTTTGTTATCAAACTTTGTTTACTGTTGTCGGTTGAATTTGCTCCTTTGTTGAACATGGGGTTCAACAATCCAAGGATACAATGGGAATGATCTCAAGGTGTGGAACCTTGTGATTAGAGAAGGCTAGTTCCTTCTAAGCATAGATGCAATGTGTTGATCCAACCCAACACATATTAAAGTAAAATATAACCCTATTCTAATGAATTTCATAGGAAATTCGGTAGCGAGAATGCAAAAAATGATAGAATAGTGATGCACCATGAATTATTTTGAGTTTCCTCCTTGCTCAAAATAGCACAAGGAACATGTAAAAATTGCCTGAAATCTATGGAGGTAAGTAATTTGATAGATATTAGGAGGGAGGGAAATCCACAACTAATTCCTACAAAATAGTTATACACAACATATATATCTAGAGAAGTAGTAAAATCATTCATATATGAAGGTAAAAAGGCATTACACAACAAATTAAAAGTGAGTCAAAATAAGGTAATTTTATCAATTCAAAGGCATTGAAAATAGTATTAGAAAATGTAAAAATGTATAAGAGAATAACTCTTCTTTTGTTGTCCATGATTTTCAAACTAAGAAGGAACCTCTTTGAAAATGAGGGTTGCGGGAATTTTATTCTCTTGAAGGGAGGTATACAAGTTGCCAAATATTTGTCACATGTTGTAGAGAGAACATTGTACCCTAGCCATTATTATTGCTAATGCTCTCTAGTACATTACTGGTTCATGGGGTTGAGTGTAAAAATCAAGAAAAATGCCCAAAAAAATTGTTAAAACAACAACTTCAAGATGACAAGACAATATTTGGGTCTACAAATAGTAACTAGGGTATGGGTGAGCATCCCTCCCATTTTTGGATATTTGTTAATCTACATAAATATTTTTGCACACCCTTCAAATTTATTTACTAGTTGTCAGTCGTTGAAATGCATCAATGCCAAAATTTTGGATATTTTGGTCCCTTTATGAGGTGTTGAAGTGTAACAAAAATTTTGTGGGAGTGTTTCCATTTGAACCAAATTTGTAGGAAAATGCATTTGAACTGAACCTACAAAGAAGTCCCTTTGAACTAGACCTATAGAGAAATCCATTAGAGATAAACTTGCTAACTTCCCAATATTTTGATGTTCGGTTCTAATGAAAGGTTTGAATGATCACATAAACAAAAGGACAAGGTGATGCCATCATGGATTGGGGTTGCTTGAGATGGGATGATGTCAACATGACATCAACAAAGTACTTCTTGTGGGAACAAGCAATTGAATTGGTTTTGTGTGGAATTCTAATCAAATTGAATAAGAGGGAAACTTTGAAGGGTTCAATTTAGTTGGCTATTGAAAATCCATAGAAGGGGTTGATGATGTAAGGACTATGTAAGCATGAGTGACTGGTGGGGAAATACAATTAAACTAGTTAGGAAAGAAACTTTTGAAAGGTATGGTTCAATTGGCTAGGTAATATTTGTTGAAAGGGATGATATCAACATGTTGTTAGTGTTATCACTTAGAAGCGCACCCTTGCTAAGTTTTAAAACTTGGCCTACTAGTGAAACATGGGATGATCTCCCTGAGTGTGGGCTTAGATGATGGAGATCAAAATCTAGAGAGGGTTGGTTCCCTTTGAGACTTCACCTAATTAACCTATCCTACTAGTGCATGCTAAGCAAAAGGGTGAAATGAAACATAAAATGAAACCTAAGACTAATAAGGTGATGCAACAAAATGATCTCAAAGCCTATACTACCATTTAGAAAACAAAACAATCAACAATTTAAACCCAAAACATACACAACTCATAATTTTATGTCTTTACAAAAGTGTTTCATAACTAGGTTTAGTATGTCAAAGATAGTGTTTAGAAGGAGCTATGAATACTATCACAATTTAAAATCTATTCTTAATTGGTTATCACAAGTTATGACCTGTAAAAATAGATACTCTCTGAACAAAGGAAATGAAAATAAGACATAAATAAAGGGGAAAAGACATCACCACAAGATTACATCAACCATTTTGAAGAGATTTGGACAATGAACAACTCTAAGAAGGTAAAAAGCTTATCTTGATAAAAAAAATTGTTACATACAGATTTGCATGCTTGAAAATGGGGTTACAAATATGCTCCAGCTTGAAGGAACTTTCATTTAACAAGTTACAATGCATTTCCAAGAGAGAAAGAACTGAGTGAAAATCTACCTTTAGGCTTCCTTTAAACTAATCAACAACTTGCTAGATAATAGGAACATGTTTTGAGAAAGGAAATCCAAGTGTTCACATAAGCTTGCTAGGTTAAAACTCCTTGGCCATCCAAAAAATATCATCCCTACTTTCTAGCCCCCTAAAATACTCCAAAAAGGTGTTTGAATGAAGAAAACTTCATGCTTTTACCTTAGCCATCATCCAAAACTCACCGAATAACTCCTATATGCTTGGACATGATCCAAACTAGGTCAAATTTCCCTATATCCTCTCATCTATTTTCCATCTTACTCAACTTCCTCCTAAATTCTAGCCACTATCCATAATTGCCCTTCAATTCATCTAAATTGTCTTGAATTTCTCTCTAACTTCATAAGGCATGTGGAAAAAGGTTCGAAATAGTAAAAAGTATCCTAGGAGTGCATGGGATAATCTTAATGGGTTAAAAACTATCTAATATTCCTTTCATTTATGTTTCTTTCACCCCTATCTTTCACCAAAACATTAAAACTATCATTTGTAAATTTGTAACCATCACCTCTCAATCTATTATCCATTCCACTGATGTAAGAAAATCATTGTAACATTGGGATCTCTATCATGTGCTTATGTCTAAGATCTCACAAGAATTTCATTTCCTTACCATGACTGTCCTTGATATATTTATCTTGAAGACATTGTGCACTTGAGCATACCTTCATTGTCTCCTTGAAATCCTTCAAAGACTATCATATGCATGAGAGTTGACTGTTCTTTTAACATTGAATGCCTATTGTCCTATATTTCTCACTATCCAATCATATATTCGTAAATGTGAAAGCTCCAAATGAAGGCTATATCATTGTTCAAAAAGATCTACTAAGATTGTCCATTCATTGCCATCTCTAGCTTCATGCATAGTCCATTGTCCTTCATTTTCTCTAGAGATTGCCTTTCATGTAAGAAGACTTCAACTATGATCCTTTTGACTATGGTCATGAAACTCCAACTCTTCATCACTAACATCCAACACTTACATCATCTTACTAACGAGCTTACCTCTAAAACTTCCTTTTGTCTTCCTTTATCCTCATACCTCACAGTTCAATAGTGTACTATTATAAGTTGTCTCTAAATTGCTAACTCCATCATTTCCACATTTCCTTCACCAGATAATATTTTGACACTAGATGTAAACGTCATACCTTGTCATTTCACTTATCTTTTTGGATTTTCCCTCATATTCATACAACATTTGTTAGTTATTGTAGACATGTAAAATTGACCTAACACTTATCACACACCTTAAATGACATTTTTGCATCATCGACGTCATTATTATTGAATATCATTGCATTTCATGTCAAAAGCATCAAAAACCCTAAATACCTCTATTAATTGAATAATACAACACTATTTAATTAATTCACTTTTTCACCATTTTTGATGAATTAAATAAATTTCATTTATTTAATAAAGTCCTAAACCCCTAATTTCAGCTATTAATTGAATAATACGACATTATTTAATTAATTCACTTTTTCATCAAATTCAACCAATTAAATAAATTTCATTTATTTAATAAAGTCCTAATCTAACTTTATTCCTCCTGATTAATTAAATAATGTCAATTATTTAATTATGTCGCTAATTCACTTTATTCCCCTAAGTTGATTAAATGATTAAAACATAATAATTTAATTACAACACTTCCCCCCAAATTTGAATAATTTGAATAAACTATTCAAAAACATCGTAAAAAATCAAATCAAACTAATGCAACTTTGTTTGTAAAAGTCAAACTTGATTTGCATGTTCAACTCCAAAAAAAATTAATTAATTAAATCAATTAATTAATTGTCCTCACCCACTATCCCGATTGAGTAAATTATGAACCACAGATTTCTCAATCTATTTCCTGACCGATCAATCTATATTCTTGATAGATCAATCTATTTGCATAGATTATGCCCATCTAAATCCTCTCTACATCTTTTGATTATCGATCAATATATTCTACTACGCGATCCTAATCGTTCATTTGAAATCAAAAATTCTATATAACAAACCTCTTTCCTCACAAAAAAGGATCGAAGAATCAACCTCTTTTGCACAACAAAGTACTACAAAGATCATAATCAACATTGACAAAGCTTCAACCAACATCTTTGATCAAACATGTGCATCGTTCTTCAAGTTCTCGCACACAAGAGTGGAGGCTTCACATTGATACAAAAAGCCCAACACATCTTCATGAACACACTCTGACATGGGATGGTAACCTTTCATTTTTTTTTTAATTCATTTTAATAGCATAGGATCTCATTATTTGTTTTCAATAGCTTAGAAAGCTTCATTTCATGAGTGAAGGAATGAATCTTGATTTTTATTTTTGATTTAGATTAGTTTCTATTCAATGCAATTATCTTGTTTGCACTTACGATTTTTCCCCGACACATTTTGGCACACCTGATGGGACCACGGTCCTTAGTACTAATGATTTTTTGAGTTTAAATTGAAGTTGCAGGTTTTGGAAGTGCTCTCAAAAAATCTTGATGTATAGGTTCTAGAAGATTTTCGCATTTGCTTTCACGGTTCTAGCACTTTTGACAGTGATTTATGCACTTTTGACAGTGATTCTAGCAATTTTGACATTTTCTAGTGCCTTTTCTCTCTGACAGAGGGTACTTTTGACATTTTTTGATGCTCTTGCTCTCTGACAGAGGCCGCTATTGCTTGTTTTTCCTGTGCTTTTTCCTTGTTAACTTATGTCCGAGATCAGCAAGTTAAAATTTTATTTCTAATGCTAATAGGTGCCTGATTTGAATGTGTGGCAGGTACTAATGTCGTTTATGTAAGATTTATAGTAGTAAAATTGATGGTTATCGAAAAAACAACTAACACATTTGTTACAGGGAAGACGAGTAGTCGAAGAAATTTTAATTTTCAAAGCTTTTCCTAAGTTAGAAAATTTTAAAATTTTGATGCTTAAAAAGAACCCCACAAATGAACACTTCATTTTTGGTGCTCTAAAATGAATCATTTTCAAGCTTTCTAAGTTAGAAAATTTCATTTGGTGCTTAAAAAGAACCCCACAAATGAACACTTCATTTTTGGTGCTCTAAAATGAATCATTTCCAAGCTTTCTAAGTTATAAAATCTCATTTGATACTTAAAAAGAACCCCACAAACGAACACTTCATTTTTGGAGCCCTTAAAATGAACCCTTTCCAAGCTTTCTAAGTTAGAAAATCTTCATTTGGTGCTTAAAAAGAACCCTACAAACAAAACACTTTCAAATTGGTGCTCTAAAAATGGATGTTTTGAAGTTTTCAATTGGTTTTGTTTTTAATTTTTGATTTTGGTTGACCAAAAGCGCTTTCACTTTTGTTGATGAATGCACATTTCATTTTTGTTGACCATTAAGACAAGGTTTAGAATGAACATTTCAGTTTTGGGCTTAAAATGAAAAAAACAATTTTTTTCTTGCACCTTTGCTATCTCATTGATTGATATCTAGAATACTTCTATTGGGTGTTTTTAAAAAGAACCATTGCTATCTTGTACATATCTTGTTTTCACTTTATTTTTGGGATAGCACTGCTCGAGGCGCTTAAAAAGAATCAAATTGTAATGAAGTGCATGATGTGTTTGGAAAACAAAAGTGTTTTATCCTCTCCCCTCACGTCATTGTGGTGATCTTGGGTGATGAAAAGACAATTTTGAGTTTCGCACTTTGGTCATTTTTACATTTTATCCTTAGAAAGAGGGCTTGCTTTGAGACACATCCTGCACTGGAGAACTCATTGTAGGGTTTTGAAGCACGTTTACCAACGAACTATATCAAAGGTTGTAAAATCGTAAGAGAGTAACTTCAATCCTAAGGTGTCAACGTGTTGCACCTAATCATATTCCTTAAGTGGAAGGGGATAGTTAAAGAGTCTTAAGTGACCAATAGGTAGTAGTGAAATGATGGGTTTTTTCAGTTTGTTATCATTAAAAACCTTTTGTTTTAGAGGCAAACCAGTCCTACCAATGATTTCTTTAAAGTGGTGCATCAAAATTTAGTTCCAAGAAGTTACTTGTCGTGTCCAATTTTTGGTAGAAATATGGAGATTAAGAGTTCATTCTTAACAAATCTCTATATTTTCCCATAAATTTGCATGTAAACTCACCTCTTCTACTACAAAGGGCATGAGACAAGCCTACTAAAAAGAATATACCTGCTTCTTAAGGTGTAAATATTGTCTTCTAAAAATAGCCATTTACCATAAAAAAATATTTGACATCAAACTTTATGCTTGATTTTAAAATGAACACATCCAAACAAGCACTTAACATGGTTCTAAAATGACAAACCCTTTTGACTTAGTGTGAATCCTTTGAAAAGAGCCATCTATTTGCACTCCTAGAAGATATTGTAAAACAGTATCTTTGAAGGTTTTTGGATATCTAGGCTCATGTTTCAAGTCGTATTAGGGAAAAAGTAAACCTTGGAAACTATAACTTTATCATTTCTACCTCTACGAACTTTGAGCTTTCACGAAGGGAAACATGCTTAAGGTATAGACATCTAGGTCACACAATTTTTTTATTATGGTCTTACAAAATATCACTTACCAAGTCTGAAAATAGATCAAACAAAATTAGCCAAAATTGAAAAAATCATCCAAGCTACTAAAATTGGAAAACAAGATTGAACAAAGGTTTCTTTTGATACTATTTTTGGTGCACTTGAACAAAAAAAAAGCCCCACTCACCAAAAACAACTCGCTTTTTCCCTGTCTCCTGATAGTCATTGATGAAAAACTATTGCATTTGATAAAACCAACACACTTGCTACAAAACCAGTGCACTTGCTGCAAAACTGGCCACACTTGAAAAATCTTTTTTAGCCCACTTATAAGAAATTTGCTCACACTTGCCAAAATAGCTCGCTTTTGACCGTGTGAATCACCAAATTTGAAAATACCCAAAGAAACTGCACTTGAAATTTCTATGCACACTTGCTTTCCAAAATTTAGTGCTCTTGAAAATAATTGGCTCACAGTTGACCACATTGGTCACTTTTGTTCATAAACTTGTCACTTTTGCTCAAAAACCATCACTTTTTCTCTATCCTACTGAAAGTGAGAAAAACAAACCAAAGCTAGTTACAAGATCCTTCTTGAAACAAAACAATTGGAAGCCCAAGATAGGTCATATAGTCCTTCATCCATCTTCAAACTCCATCCTAATTTTGGAAATCAAAATCAAAACAAACAAACTTGAATTATTCCCTCACTTGCACTTCTAAGATATCAACATTTACTTGAACCTCAAGGGTAGTTCAAGTAAGTTTTTCCGCAACATATCCTCTAGAAGAAGTGAGATATCAATCTAGGCCTTTCAACATTTTAAGTTCAAAGAATAGTGTCACCCCAAAACAACACTCAAACCTTACGGTCTTGAGCTTCATAACAACCATATCAAAACATCAATACTTTCACCTTATGACCATTTGGCGACCAATTGCTCTAGTTCAACAACTGAACCTTACACCAGCTATCATACAACCAAAATTTGAACTAATTAAAGGAGAAAAAATAGATATAGTCAGTAGTTTGAGAAGCTTTATATTTGAGACAAAAGAAACACCCAACCAATGGAGAAACACAACAAGCATCTTAGATAAAGAGGAAGAGAAAGAAAACCTAGCAACCAGAAAACTCGTGTCACCACCTCCTGTGTGGTAGTAGGTATCCATCCTTCATGATCTTCGGCACAACCAAAATACTTAAATGAAAATCCATATTCTGACTTTCAAAGAACGGTCCTAGTCTAAATTTTTCCAAAAGGCACATCTTGAGAACTTACCGCAACTGAGACGACCGACTAAGACATTTCTATTTACACTTTTCAATGGGAGAACTAGACTTGAATACTCAATAGAAAATTCCCAAGAAAAAAAACAATTTCCCTTTCTTTAAAATAGAAAATCCCAAAAATAAACGAAATTTCCTTTTCCTTAAAATAGAAAATCCAAAAAAAAAAGCATTTTTCATTCCATAGTTAGGAGTCCCAAAATGCTCACAAAAGCTTGGCAGTTGTTTATGACAACTACAAGGTCACAACATAGAAAGAACATGGAAGAAAAAAATAATAATTCCAACATACCATCAACAAACACCACAAATGACAAAGGTGGCCCATGGGGCTATAGGCCAAGTGACCTTGAAACACCTCAAAAGAGGCCCACGTACAAAGAAACATTTAGTGAGGAAGAGATAAATCACAAATGCCAAGAAGTGATGGAACAATCAAACCTAGACCCAAAAGGAGTGGTTATAGAAGAGGTGGATGTTGAGGAGGAAATAAATGATGAAGAACTATTTCAACATTCCAACAACCCCAAGGTGCTTAAACTGATGGAAAAACTGCTAAAAAAGGACCCAAATTCTTACTTCTTCAAATTAGCACAAAGTGGTGCTAAATTTCTAATAGAATTTAATGTGGAGGCTCTCAAATGTCCTAACCTTATTCCCTTAGGGGATAACTCAGTTGTGAGACAAATATTTGAACCCACGAAGATTCCAAAAATGCTATCCATATTCTCACAAAATAATGGTCAACCCATGGAAAACCCATTGTATAGAAAACCAACTCAAATCAAACAAGCGGCAGTGGCCCAATAGTATCAAGGAGGTCCATCCCAATATGTATTGCAAAACAAAAATCCTCCTCGAGGACAATACGTACCTCAAAACACATCATATATTGACCCTTCCCAAAATGTATCAAATCAACAAGGGAAATTTCCACAATCGTACCATCAACAAGGTGGGCCACAGGGTCCCCTTCCTAGTCAACAGTACCATCAACAAGGTGGGCCAAATGGTCCCCTTCCTAGTCAACAATACAATTAACAAAATGGGCCACATGGTCCCCTTCATAGCCAATGGTACCAACTACCAAGTATGCCACATAGTACCCTTTCAAATCAACAAGGTGGGTCATACAACCCCCTTCCCAATTCATCCTACCAACAAGGCGACCTACTAATGCACCATGAGGGAAACCTTCAGTTTAGTTCATCCCATCAACAAGGTAACCCACCAATGCACCATCAGGGAAACCTTCAATATACTTCGTCCCAACAACAAGGTGTGCCACAGGGAACCCTTCTTTATTCATCCCATCAACAAGGTAACCCACCAACACACCATCAAGGAAGCCTTTAGTATACTTCATCCCAACAACAGGGTGTGCACAGGGCACCCTTCTTCATTCATCCCATCAACAAGGTAGCTCGCCAAGACACCATCAGGGAATCCTTCAACATACTTCATCCCAACAACAAGGTTTTCCATAGGGCACCCTTCTTCCATTGTCCCATCAACAAGGTAACCCACCAACACACCATCAGGGAAGCCTTCAACATAGTTCACACCAACAACAAGGTGTACCACAAGGTACCCTTACCAACTCATCTCACTAGCAAGGTAACCCGCCAACATACCATCAGGGAAACCTTTAGTATAGTTTTACCCAACAACAAGGAGCCAACCCTCCTTACATACAACAAGGATCTAACCCTCCTTACATCCAATAAGGAGCTAACCCTCCTTACATTCAACAAGGATTTAACCCTCTTTACACACAACAAGGAGCTAACCTTCCTTATGTCCAATAAGGAGCTAACCCTCCTTACATTCAACAAGTAGCTAACTCTCCTTACATTCAATAAAGAGCCAATCCTCCTTACATCCAACAAGGTTGAGTTAACCCTCCTTCCACCCAACATGGTTACCAAGGTACTGTAACTTCACAATACCCAATCTATGACCAAAAAATGGTAGGAAAACAAGGTTGTTATGCATAAGATCCCCAAATATGTGTACTAGAAACATAGATGGAAATGAAACTACAAGCTATAAATCAAAAGATATCATATATGGAGATAGGGAGACAAAATAAAACTTATACCCTTCGGGATATATGTCTATTTCCTTTCAATCATTCCATCACTATGCTTCCCTTTCCAAAGAATTTTGAAATACCCAAGTTTGACAAATACAAAGGAGAGGGAGACCTAGTAGAACACGTACGAGACTTCTTGGTAGCATACATTGAAGCATGGAACAATGACTCTTACCTCATGAGGCTCTCTCCATGAATTCTTATTGGTCATGCGATGGAGTGGTTCACCCATCTACAACCAGGAATAAGAAGCTTTTATTAACTGGCTACCCAATTTGTAACCCACTTCTCATTCAATATAGAACAAGAGGTCACCATCACGGATCTATACAAGATTAAGCAAAGTCAAGGTGAATCTTTCACCTCATACCTTCAATGATGGTGACATAAGGCTAGTCAATGCAAATCACCTATTCTTGACAAGGAATTGGTTGACATATTCACTTCAAATGTCCAAGCAAAAGTCAACTACCAACTTGTCATGCTATGCCCTACAAAATTTGAAGAGGCCATTGAAAAAGGATTTCACATAGAAAGGGTCCTCGTAGCAAGAGGGGTGATCAATCTCAACAACCTAAGAGACAAATCCTCTAGTTCAAATGAGAATATAAAAATCTAGGCTAAGAACAAAAATGTTACAAATGATGGGGCAGTAGATGCTAGAGTAGTATGGAATATACAAAATTCTAATGTACCTCAAAACAAACCTCAAGTGGCACAAATAAACTATGCTCCTAATAATGCACAAAACAACCAACTTACCTATCCCCAAAATAATCAAGCAGTCAACCAACAGATGAATCAGGGAGGGAAACAAAGGCAATACGATAACCCAAGAAGGAAGTTCACTGTATTAGGAGAGTCACTTGAGATAGTCATGTGTTTGCTAGTGCAACAAAACCTCATCAAGGTCAACGATCACCCAAATTATGAGGAGACAAGATTCAAAACACCATGGTACAATGAGAAGGACTTGTGTGAATTCCACAAAATCGAAGGACACAAAACAAACAATTGCATGAGACTCAAGTACCTCATCCAAGACTTGATAGATAAAGGAGAAGTGGATGTTGAACATCATCTCAAAAACAAGGACCTTCAGATATACACAAACCCAATCCAAAACCATGCTAAAAGGAATGACAAAGGAAAGGACCAAGACTACCACAATGCTAACTACATGTATGGTGACACAATTCTAGGTACCCTCTCTCAATCAGATGGAACTAGGGTAGATGTAGTGACTATACGGGGTGGAGGAAATGACTGTAATGTAACTACCCATCAAGGGAGAGTCACAATACAAGAAGGCCCAACCAAACCCATAATTAAGTCATCAAATGATTACAGTATTGTGGAGCAACTGAAGAATACTCCTTAATCTCATTCCTAGAACTGCTAAAACTATCACCCACACATAGGGAGATATTGGAAAAAGCATTGGAAGCATCGGTCCCTAATGACCTCGATCCTTATAATTAGTTCCAAGCCATGGTTGAAAAAATCATGGCCAATAACCATTTAGTATTTTCCAAGAAAGACCTTCCACAAAAGTTACTCCACAACCAATCCCTCTATATAGAGATTGGTATCCTCAAGAACATGGTAAAGAGAGTGTTGATAGATGCTAGTGTAGGTCTAAACATATGTACCTTGAAAATTGTCAAATAGTTGGGGTGCTCTAACGATGTGATAGATAAATCAAGGAGCATTACTATAAGATCCTACGATGACCTTGAAAGGAATTCAGAAGGAACAGTCAAGCTACCAATACAGATAGGACCAGCCACTATGGAAACCACATGTCAAGTACTTGACTTAGAATTACCATATAACCTACTCTTGGGACACCCTAGATTATGCATAGCAAGCAGTTCCTTCAACCTTCCAAAAATATCTAAAGTTCCCTCACAAAGGAAAAGAGGTGACATTATATGTTGATCCCGAACCTTTCCACTTTTGTACAAAGGTGGAGGAAAAGTACAATAAAATCTGGCATATACCCAACAATGACATATCCTTCCATTCATTTTCATATGTTGACCCTTCCACACTACCATCAATCTCAATCAAACTAGCATCAAGTGAGTAGTCGAAAATAGAAACCTACTTGACAGGGGTAATGGGGATTACCACTTTAATCAATCATTTTTTGTGCAAGGGCACCAAAAAAACATATGTAAATAAGGTCTTGTGATAGGTTTTAGGGGTTTTTGAGTCATATTTTATGGAATGAGGCCATAATAGACCATTTAGAATGTAATTTGAGTCATTAGAGGTTCACTTTGTAAAATTTGTGCATGTTTTCAAAAGTTGTCATATTGCAATGTTGCAAAAATTGCAAAAAATTGTAAAATGTGGAAGTCCAACGGTCATATGGAGTTCAAAAGGTAGTTGGGTCATTTTTTTAGTTAGTTTTGGTGTGTAAAAGTTTAAATCGGCCTCACAAATCTTGAGGCATGGTTGGAATGTTGATTGGTGAAGTTGAATCAATAAAACACCATAGTTTTCTCTATAATTTTTGGCAATTTCACTATTACAGACCTTTGTACAGTTTCGTACTGAGGAGTTTTGGTCTATGGTGCATTGAATTTGGTAGGGGCATGTATTAACTCCACCTTGGCTTTGATTTTATTGGTTTCCATTAAATTTGAAGCAATTTATAAGCCTTTTTCTGAGTACAGGCAGGGAACCTTGTAGTTGAGGGTTTGGTAGAGTAAAATGGGGATTTAAGCCATTCCACCTAGTGTAATTGGTTCTAACTTGGTGGAATGGATCCTTTAGATGTAGGTTTTATTTTTTTGTAGGTTTCAAGAGTAGGGAAGGTTGTTTGAAAAGTGATGGCTAAGAGTGGAAGTTTGCATAAAATGCATTGGGAAAGTGTGGATGATGATTTGAGAAGCTTGGGTAGACATATTTTGATGAGTTCGAAGCATTGATAAGGTGAAAAGAGGTTGGGAATGATGAGTTTCAATAAACCCTCCTTGAGCATGCCTAGAATGGATTAAATAAGGGTTTAATGGTTTGGTGAATAGGGAAGTGATCTAGAGGATAAAAATTGTTGATTTTGGCTATTTGAGACCTGGTTGAGGTCAATAAGTTGAAATTTGTGGTTGAGAAGGTGTTTTGTTGGTAGGTGCTTTGCAAAATAGGGCTAATTACAGTCATTTCCAGCGTAGCAACAATTATTTGAGTGTGTTGGTCTGAAAGAACTATAGGCACAAATGAGTTATGTTTAAGAATTCCTTAATGGGTGTTTGGAATGCCTAATCTTTTGTGGGTTTGAGGAGTCTTCTGAGAGAAAGGCACAATTTTCTCTATTTGCAATGCTATAAGGAGAATTAGGAAGAATAGTGAAAAGATGCTAAGTTAGGGTTTTAAGGGCAGAAAGATTGATTGAATTTGATCAAATTGAGATTGTTTGAAGGGTTGCCTCCCTACTTTGCATCAATTTTGTATTGGTATGCTCCCACCAACACCCAAGGTTTATGGAGGACTGAAGGAGATCAAATGTTTCCAAGCAGTGACAATGGTAGCCAAACCCACCATTTTCACCAAATGGGGAGACATGAAAGATGAAGAAATATTCAAAGACATGTCATCTATGATCTAAAAAGAGGACCAAAAGGATCTAGAACAACCACAAACCCTTCTAATAGACCCTATCTGTTAGCTAAATAGATGGGATACAGTGGAACAGGTGGCCTTGGGCTACACAAACAAGGTAGCTGGGAGCCTATCATAGTGGAACAAAGAAAGAAAAATGTGGAACTAGGTTATGATTCAAAAGACATGGTTACTCCAAAAACTAGATGTACCTCTTTTAAGAAACAAGTGGCTTTAGTTAGCATTAAGGCATTTGACACATACCATCATATAGATAACGATTTACCCATTGAGGACTTATTTGAAAGATTTTACATTAGTATAGTCCTTACCCAACCTATCGAAACTATCCCCAACATCTATTATTATTTTGAAAAAAACTCTAAAGAGTACAAATGGGATTCCCCTTCCTTTCTCATTGAATATAATTCCCCTGTCTCAAGTGATGATGACCTAGACACCCAATGGGAAAATGATGCCAAATCCATATTAACCATCTCAACAAGCTCTACAAGCTTTGTGGATAATGACGATAGCCTACCCCTCTGCTACCCACAACTAATAGATTGGGACCAACAATAGCATACACCTATTTTGGATTAATTCCAGAATGATGAAGCAATTGCAGAGTTCGTGGGACTTCGACTAGACATACTAGTAGGAGATCACAAAGCAGGGTTCATCATGGAACTTGAACAGGATGTGTATTTCGGTGGAGAGATTGAATCTTCTAATCGCAAAAATGAAAAATAAAATATAAAAATAAAAATGTTATCCCCTAGATAAGACCATAGTGTGGCTTTATCAGATGTTGAAAAGAAGAAAATAAAGGATGTATCCACTAGTAGAAGTTGGAAAATAAATGACTACGTGACTAAAAAATCTAGTCACAACACCTAAAGATGACTAAATTCTACTCATTTTTTGCAACACAACTACAAATGACTAAATAAATGACTAATTTGATCATTATAAGTGACTAATTTGATTGTCGGGTAAAAAACACAACTAAATAATTAATCACACAAATAAAAATTAGACAATATGATATTAAAGTGGATAATTAAAAGAAATATTTTGAATTGAGGGAGTGGGTTGTATTATAATATAATATGATATTATATAATATTATATTATATTATATAATAATATAATATTGTATTATATAATATTATAATATTGTATTATATAATATTATATTATAATATTATATTATATTTATATAATACTATAATATATTTAATAATATTTATTATACAATAAGCGGGAGATTTATGTATTCTACCTTATTTATTTTGGATTCCATTTTGAAATCTTTTTTAGTGGCAAAAAATACACTAATCACTATCAAATCTTGGCCCTAATTTCATTTTAATAAAGATACTCTAAAACCCTCGTCGAAACCTTATTTTTAGGCTGCAGCTTGCCGAATTGGAGAAGTGAAAGATGAATACCAACGAAGAAGAGTTTGAAGGAGTGAAATCCAGTAGTGGTGGATAATGGCAGTGGATCCATCTAATCCATCTTATTTGGCGCCTCTCTCACTATTTTTTTTCCTTTGTTCTCTTAATTTTTGCAAAAAAATATTTTTAAGGGCGCCTTGTATGCTTCATTGGGGATTGTTATGCCTTGCATAACCACCCCATTTTAAATTTGATTAAAATAGGACCCTTTTTTTCTTTCGCTCTTTGTGTTTCGCCCCCTTCGATTTTGAGGTTTTGCTTTGCCTTGGCATGCGCTTAATATGTTTATCTTGCTTGCCCAAGTGTTTTCCCCAAGTTGCATATTGAAAATCTTATGTTTTGGGCGAAGTTCGGGTTTTTACCCTAGTTCAGGATTTTCCGGTCTGTCCAGATTTTCCCAAATTTCTTTCAAACTCCAGTTTCAATGCTGTTGTTCAGGTTTTTGAGCCAGCTCAAGATTTTCCACCCTGTTCGGATTTTCCCATATTACGCTCGAAGTCTAGCTCGACCTGTTTTACATTGCAGTTTGGAGATTTTTGGCCTTCAAGAAATTCTGCCTGGGTCAGATTTTTCTAGATTTTCGTTTGGCCGTCGGGTTTTTGAGTTTGGTCAATTTTTGGAGCTTTATGCCATTTTGCTTTATCATTTGTGTTCTCCTAAGTTGAGATGTTCAAACTTGTTGTGCTTTAAAACTTTATGGTCTTGCTTGGAGTTCGAATTCCTGTGTGTTTGGGCATTTCATGGCTTGCCCTCTGTGTTCATGGTTAAAATCTAGGGTTTCATGCCTAGGGCGTCGCCATCTCGTCTTGTTTTGCTTTCTATTGGGCCTAGAATTCAAGGAAGATCTGTTGAAGGTTCAGATTTAGCTGGTCCGGTGCCTGGGGTCCTCAAATTTGTGACCTTCGGTCAATTTGAGTGAATTCGTGTTGGATTGTTGATTTTTTGGGTTTTTTGTCGACCTCGAGATTTTCTTTCCCAGTCGAATTTTCCTGGTTTCCTTCAGTTTTTTGAAGTGCGAAGTTCTAAGTCATCTGCAGAATTCCGGTCCAGCCGGATTTTTCCAAAT
The DNA here is from genome assembly GCA_007258455.2 of Sequoia sempervirens. Classification (NCBI taxonomy): domain Eukaryota; kingdom Viridiplantae; phylum Streptophyta; class Pinopsida; order Cupressales; family Cupressaceae; genus Sequoia; species Sequoia sempervirens. The sequence continues at coordinate 767,261,089 of VDFB02281492.1, read as the reverse complement.
TCTGTGCTATGCTTTGTGGAATTTAAGAAATTGGATAAAATTGATGAATCTAATGATGAATGCTTAAACATATCTTGCTTTAGCTTGATGAATTTCAGTGTTGATGCTTAATGGCTAATTTAATGGTTTTATCATGATTTTAAGCTAACAATTGGATGAAAATGTTGTCAACATTTGGATTCTCACATTGGTGTTTGATGAATGTAGGTTGAGACTGGGACCATACGATGGGGCTGCTGAAGAATGATATTAATGCTATTGAATGGAAAACTAGGGTTTCTCCTATGCCATTTGCGGATAGCTTGCAGAGGACATTCTTGGTGATGAAGGCCATAATGGAACAAGGTATGGGCGAAGTGAGGGAGGCAGTTAATGTAAAGCTGCATCAAAAGTCGTGCTTCCTCATTGTTTCACTTTGCCTCTTCTTCACGCATTTTGGTCTGAGTTATGTGGGGATCCTGGGCTGATCTGGTCTATGCCCGTGCATTTAATGCATGTTTGACTTTGTTTTGAATTCTTCTAGGGCTTACTTGTCTTGTGACCAACTTATTGTAAACCCTAACTGGGCCGACGCATATGGCATTTTTTATAAATATGGTGTTTCGCCTCTTTTGTGAGGGTTAGAAAAAGGTTAGAAGAAAAAAGGTTAAGGGATTAGTGAGTGAGCTGAGTGAATTAGGAGAGTAGAGGCAAAAAGGTAGAGGATGGGATATTGAAAAAGAAATTTAGGGTTTTCTTCAGTAAGTTAGACATTTTTTTTTTTGCAGTTCAGCAAGAGGAGGTGATGTATCTTCCTGATTTTCTTAGCATAGATGGAGATAATTTGAAGACATGGGTTTCTGTACACTGGTGATCTTGCCAGATTTGTAAATGTTGTTTATCTATTTCATTGATAGTAGGAGTAGCCAGATTTAAACTTACTTTATATTATGCTCTAGAATGGTATTCATTTTGGGTTATGTTAGCTCTCAAAAATGCAGGTAAGAATACCTCAAGAGGTTGCCAATCTCTTGGTATGTTTTAGGGTAACAAACAAGGTCAAATGGTTTAGACCTTCTACTCTTCAGGTGCTGCTAGACCTAGGTGGTTGTACCTATATGAGTGAGGCAGACTTGACTTGTGATTATTTCTTTTGAAGTGTTTTTCCCACAATGGCAGATGGGAGTGGACAGATATAACTTGATTTGTAATATTGAAACTAAAACATAATATGTTCAGTTAACAGATGTAAAAAATGAATGAAACTAAATGATAAAAATGCAGAGACTAGTGCCTTATTGGGTATGCAGAGTCAAATGAAATCTAAATGAGTAACTTCCTTCTGGAGAACATTCAAATTGTTTGGTATATATGTTAGTTTACAACTTGTATAAATATGCAAGACTACGACTACCAAGTTCTTCTTAATGATCCAGATGAATTTCCCTAATTACTATGATCAATTAAAAGGATTTAATCTCTCTTTGAAAGAACCAGTTAATTAACCACATAGATACATCAAATGTGTATTGATAAATTGATCATAAACTTGTTATATCAATTTAAATAACTAGAAAACATTAACCTTGGAGACAACTACAGTAATACTTTCAATGAACACAACAAACAATTGATACTAGAAGTACACCAACACATTAAATGATTCTCATTGATATCTCCATAATTTCAAACATGCATCATGGTCTCATATTTGTGAAACATTGTATTCTATTGTATCTATTCTATTTGATCTTCTATTCTATATCTTATATCTCTATTTCGTTACCGAAACAAATATTTATACATCAAAAATGCGAAAGGATGCATCCTTTTAGAAATGTCACTTATTAGAAAATAGATTAAAAGATAATCAGGCTCTGTTTAGCCATAAATGAACTTTAGAAAAGTGATCCAAATAATCTCGGCGTTCGTGCGTATCCGCATCTCCAACTGCATTCCGGATTGAGATCTCCATCTTTATCATCTTCTCATTTTGCTCGCTCGCCTCCTCCAATGTCGTGTTTTTAGCAGTAGCAACGTCCATTAGGATTTCATGTAGTATTGATTCATTCTCACCTTTCCATCTGGTTATTTCCTTTAGTTCTCCTCTATCATTAGAGAATGTAGTCAATGTTTTCTTAGCAGAATTTTTCAATCCTTGTGCATCCCCTTGCAATTCTTCATAAAAGTTTCGATGTCTATTTATAAAATGATTTGCAGCTTCAATTGCTACACTATTAGAAACATCTCTCTTGTTCACTTCTTAGGACTTCTCCATAATTTGTTCATTCATCCTTTCATGTTCTTTTAATGTAGCAAACGTATGTGAATATTTTCCCTAGAGTTTATTCAACCAAGATGTTAAAATGTCCTTCCTTTTCTTGATTATTGCCACAAGTGCATCATATTTTCCTTGGGAGTAAGCACTTGATCCTTCCCAATGATCTTTTGGTTGAGAGCTTTCACCTTGGGCAAGCAGCTTGGGTGCCTTCATAGTAACGCCTAACAAATATTTTAGGCGATCATTTTCTCTCAACATCCTTTCGTTGTTCATTTTGTCAATCTCTCTCTCCTTGATCAACATCTGAATTTGTGCTTTGTTCAGTTTTGTAACATTAATTCCAATTTCTGCGGTAGCCACAGGATCAGCTTCTCCAACTTTTAAATTCATAACATGCCCGAATGCCTTTTCAATATCAATAACTACTGATTTCCTATGGGGTGGATATAAGGCCCAAATCATTAGTGATCCTTCATCTATATTGTATTTGGATCCTGCATACATTTCTATTACCTTTTCTTGGTCTAGCTTGTGTGTAGCATTACTGTCCTTTAAGAAACTATCAAAGACAAGTGCAGAATTGAGATCTAGCCCTAGAAAGATCATGACACCAGCATTTTCCAACATTTTTCTCCCCTTTTCAGGGGTCATACCTATCATCTCCTCATCTACACACCTCCTCAATTCGTTCAACAATTGCTCTTCATTTCCTGCAGTAACATTATCAAACTTTTCCCTTATTTCTTTTCCCTTTTGTTTATACAAAAATGCTTTAAATTCTGGGGAATTAACAAATTCATCATCTGATACAAATGATTTGTATTCTATATGCCTTGCATCTGCTTCTTCACTCTCTTCAATACTCAACTCTCTGGTTGGGAAAATATAATGCTGAGTTCTTAATCTGGATACTTTACTTGGTTGAATTTATGGCATATTATCCTTGGATGCTTCCTCCCCAGAAGACAACAACTCTGCATCATGTAACCTTTGATTATACCTTTCAACCACCATCTTTGCTTCTTCCTCATCCAAATTCTGGATCATATCATCAAAGTGATAGGGAACATGTTGATACCCTCTAAATTTTATCTTTATTTTAGCAGAATTAATGTATCCTTTTGGGTCGAATTTCTTTCTAGGTGGTCCTCTCTTCATATTGTACTGCAGCAATTTATCAAGGATAAAATTGTATCCTTCCTTGGCCAACACAGTGAAATCACCAAAGCATAGTGTACTAGGCATGAAAGCCTGCTTCCCAGAGGAACTAAGATTCATAACACTGGAATAATCCATCTGTCTGACAATCTTCAAATATGCAATTCTGTTTGGGACTTTTTTTGGAAAAATGAAAGGGGCATCTTCAAACCCATAAACTCTAATCATGGTAGCTCCCTCCAAGCTATACCAATCTCCCCAATTATGATCAATTGGCCCATTGAAATATTTTGGCCGAAGAAATCTCTTTATTTCTTCGGATAATGAATAATCACAAGGATGATTGTACAATCTGTACAATATTTTCACAAAATACTCTTCAAAATGAATAAAACTGGCATTGGAAAACCTACTATCCCAAACAACAATCCACAACTGAACAGGTAATGCTGCACCTTCTTTATTAAACTAAGAAATCCTCATTTCTGGAGGCCATAGTCCCAACTCTTGCCCAAAATATAACACCATATGCATCAATAATGAATAATGCCTGAGATGAAAGGTAGATGATCAACCTTTTATTTCCATCAATCCTGAATCAAGCCCCTTAAAAATGTATGAGGCATAGTCAAATGGCCTAAAATTGTGGTATTGGATATCTGTTGAAATTAACATTGGCACAATTGACATATACTCCAGGGCATCCATTCTCAATACCTGGCCTACTGAGAAGTAATTGTATTTCATATAAGGTTCAAATAATTCCACATGATAAGGAGGTCCATCACTATTTTGTAAAGGAACTGGTTTGCTGCCCTGTTTAATCTTGTGAATTGGCAGCCTCCAACCCTTATAAATTGTGTCCATTCTCGAGAACTCCTTCTCCAATTCTTCACATATGATCTCTTCATTGCAAAACCCTTCCAAATTAAAAACCTCCCCTATTGCCTCTTTTGACAAATGTATTTGTGGTTTTCCGGACGGGTCACATATAGCTTTGTGTTTCGGGTCATAATGATCAGCTAACAGTTTTACCAATTCTGCATTTACAAATACATTAGGGCACACCAGTTTTCCCAAATTAAGCTTCCATGGATTGCATATTGGTTCAAAATGATTTCTTCGATGATAATGAAAGTTGAACAATTCATATCCCCTTATTTGAGTCCAAACATCTCCTATGAATTTACATTTATCATCTAGTTTATCTATTTCTGCCCTAAGCTGCACAAATCGTCTAGCTTTAGGCCTAGAGCCAGGTAATTGGTCAATGAGGTCTTGATTCAATCTTCATTCTGTGCCCTCATGTTCCATTTTATTTTTTTATTTCTTTCCCTTAGTTTGACTGCTTTCACCATGTTTTCTATTTTTTAATTTTCCTGAGCTAGGGGACTCCATTCTTCAAAGTTACAGAAGTTAAAATTTGAGGAGCTAATGTGCAATCACTTACTGTATTCTGCTCAAGATCTTCAGATTGGAAGGATTCCCTAGTTCTTCGTTCACCTTGCTGATACTTCTGCTATCAATTCAACACTAATGCTTTCAATTGAATTCTCCCTATTATGTTTTGTCGCGCCATTAATGTGTCAGTTGAAACACGAGTGAAAACTTATTTGAAACTCACACTGTCACATCAAATGTCTTGTCGGTGAGACATTTTCAAATCTGGGGCGATATCCTTTTGTAACATTCATTAAACCTTTCGCTGAAATATCCTGTAGTCTCCCTGAAACCTTGAGGTCTCACCGACTATTAAAAATTGTACATTGCTCTAATGTCCCATAGTCTCATTGATAGTTATCGCTTTAGTCTTATGTATCGCTGTGACAATTCTGAGTCAGGGAGATGTTCCATAGATTACATTATGTCTTACCAAGATACACCCTATGGTATTTTCTGGTCACTGAGACACAACCACATTTTTGCTGATGAAACCATACTTCGGCATGACTTTCATATTTCTCACTGATGAAATTAGTCTTACTGATGAAGTAAGTTCTATCGGTAAGACTTTGAAACTTGAAAAGACTCCCATCGATGCTGATTGTCTTGCCGAACTTGTTATTCCAATATGCTCTATTTGATGAGACTCTTCCTGAAACACCTCATCAGTGTGATTTATAGTCGATAGGACTACATGACTTCATCCCGATAGTCCTTTGATAGAATCCCTTTGCGCTTTGTCAGCAAGACCTGATGCTTTCGGTAAGACCTCACTCCTATGACTTTTAGATTGGCTGAAATGTTTCCTTGTGCACTGGTCGGTAAGACATATATGAGTTCGTGTGACTCATTCCGATGGTAACCTTTTTGCTGATATGATCTTTTTGTCGCTGAGACAATGAATTGTGTCCTGCGGATAGGTGCTTGCAGATGAAATATTTGGTATGACATTCCTGCACTCTTGCCGATAGACTACAAAAGATACACATTAGTAAGGATGATTTATGGATTGGGGAGACCCTTACCATCTCTTGCCGATATGAATTATATTGTAAAACATTCAGGACTAGATGGATCTTATGGGACCACATGACAAGATATGGGCAAAATGTTCTGAAAAGAAGATTTTTGTGTTTATGGTGAGGACCATTTTGTAAACTCGTGTGTATAAATAACTGTAAAATATTTACAGTTCTAATAGGTTAATAATTTGATTTGAAAATATTTCAAGGAATAAAATTTTATGTTATGTTTTGTTTGAATGATGATTTGCAATCTACTGTTAAAGTTTGCACTGTAAATGAATGAAACTTTGTATCAATTATAGGTTAATTTTATTTTGCAGTTCTAGTTTAGGAATTCCTTGGAAGGTAACAAGTCTGATTAGTTGAATGAATCAACATTCTTTTCAGTTTGAAAACCTTGATCTATCTTTTTCTATTTCTTTAAAACCCCTGGTTAAAGTAGGTTTAGATAGATGTTTGAACTTGCAACAATCTAGGAGCTCAAAACCAACAGGCCCCTTGAATATTACAACCATATTGACCACTTCGTGAAACAACAACGTTGTGAACCAACATCAAGGACCTTGGGAGGTGATCAATGTGATTACTGATAGTCTCTTTTAGGAGAGGTGAGATACTGTTACTTTTATCTTACCTGCATGTCGTGGGTAAACTTGGCACCTCAACAGGACTGGCGCTAGAAGGAGGGCCAGAAGAGAAAAATGGATAACATTGGGTCTTTCCCACCAGAGAGGTCCCATAGAGTTCTTGAATCAACTGAAAAACCCACCACCTTTGATAGAACTTGAGACCCCAATGAGACACAAGATTCACAGGGCAACCATTCTACCACCCTTGTCAGCTCCACTCACTCCACCAAGCTTTTCACCAATACCCAAGTTGATACCCATGAATCCACCACCAAATCCACCTTAATTGCCATTACAGCTGGCTCAACCTCCACCACCACCACCAATGGATTTTTTTGTGAATAATCCCTCCCCATTGGGGCCTATTCCTGGAGGCTTTCATGATATTCCTAAGAATCCTAAGAGATTATGTTTCAAATACATTCATGGTGAATCAAGGAGTGCTGAGGAGCACATAGAAGCTTTTAAGGATGCTTGTAATAGAGCCCAGATAGCTCACCATGATGTGATTTGTAGTTCGTTACCTTATTCCTTAGGGGATATGGCGTACAACTGGTACCTAAATCTTCCACAAGATTTTATTCTGAGTTGGACAGATCTAGAGAATGCTTTCATCAATCAGTTCAGAGTTTATCTGGATCCAACCATTTTGTTCCATCAATTTGCTACTATTAGGAAGGAGCCACATGAATCACTACCCTTGTTTAATACAAGGTTTCAACGAATGTATAGGAGATTGAAGGACCCCTATCTAGTTGCTGAGAATAGTGCCATTCGGGCATATTTTAGAGTTATAGACCCTTTTCTTGGCTTGTTCCTACAAAGGACTTATCAGTTGACAGATATTGATTCTCTGTCTAAAGTTTATCATCTAACCATCAAGCTGCAACAACAAACTAGCTCTCAATAAGGGAACTTGGGAGGGGGTTTTCCTTCTATGGGGTATCAAATACCTAATCCAACCCCTTTATTCAATATTATCCCAGGGATGTCTCCTTCCCATTATGGACCTATGTCTGAGTTGCAGACTCAATCTCCTGTTCCATTCTTTGCCAATGGAGCTCCTGACTTCTCTCAAATATCACAGGCTCATCACAGTCCACATGGTCATCATAATCAAGTTGGAATACCAAATCCTGTCAGTCAGCCACCTGTTGCTAAGAATGCTGAGAGTGAAAGGACAGTTCAACTCATAAATGAGGTGGAGACCCTAAAGAAAACTCTGTCTCAAGTCACAAATGACATGGCTCAGCTTAAATTGAACCCCTCTCTGAACCAAGGTAATTATGGTAATCAAGGTAATTACCCTAATCAGAATAATAATAATCAGGGTAATTATCAGAATAACAATAATCACAGCCAGAGGAATTATCAAGGCCAAAACTTCCCTAACCAAGGCTATCAAAATCTGAATAAAGGATATAACCAGAGGCCTAATAACAACAAACAATGGAACACAGGGCCAAATAATGGTGGGGTTTCTCACAAATATCCAGCTATTGAGGACTGGCCACATACTGCAAATGTGGCTAACCTCAATTTTATGACTAACTGGTGCAGGCTGCATGATACTGCAACTCATTCTGAGGTGAACTATTCTAAAATGGAGAAGATTGTGAAGATGGCACAGGAAGATGCCCAAACATTCCAAGGGAATTCAAGTAAAGGAGCTCAGTGGATACAACAATGGCTTATGACCTATTTAAAGAAGAACCTTCATTCCCAATGCAGAATGAGAATGAACCAGAGGAAGATGTGCATGATGCCCAAGCCTTTCAGACAAAGGGAGGACACTTCCTAAGAAACCAAAATAAGGGTTTGTTCACTACATCAGCATCACCTAACCACATGGTGCCTCCGAATCAGAGTGCTGATAACAACCCTCCTCCACCGAAAGGTCTGCCTGACTTCCCTAGAAAAGGTAATTCATCTGGTGTTTTCAAATATAATTCAAGTTATAACACATAATTTGATATTGTTTTTGAGATGCAGAAACAAAAAACCTCTTTATCATACTTTGACATCCTAAAATGGTACCCTTCCCAATGAGATATAGTGCTGAAAGCTTTGGAAGAAGCTGATAAATCAAAAGGAAAAACCAAGGTGGCACCCGCTGCAGACATGAACACAACTTTGTTCAAAAACAAGGTAGGGACCCCACCATTTCTTTTAAGTTTGAGAATCTGAGGGAATAATCTGCATAATTGTCTACTAGATTCAGGGGCTTTTGGCAATGTTATGCCATTTTCTGTATGCAAGAAATTGGGATTGAATCCTATCCAAACAAATAAGGTCATCCAACTTGATAAAACAGAGGTTAATGTAGTTGGAGAATTGAGAAATATAAATGTACAAGTAGGGTCTGACCCTAGGATTCAAACCAATATCGATATTCAAGTAGCAGACATTCCTGAGACTTACGGTATGCTTTTGAGAAGAGATCTAATGAAGAGTATAGGGGGATATCTCTCCCTCGACTTTTCACATATGTGACTACCATGGAGGGGAATGCCTACGCAGATTAGGATTGAGAGTGAACCTCACCTCAAACATATCATCACTGAGTATGACTATCCTAATGAGGTAGCTTACTTTGAAGCCAAGATAGGGGTTTATAAAAGAGAGGAAATTCTGACTCTTTTGGTTCTTGATTCTAATGATTTTTCAATGCAAGAATTCCCTGATCCCATGATTGGTGTAAACCAACAAGTATTGATTAGGAAGCTACAACAGGATCAGCTAGTCTTAGGGGAAGATATCGATTTGTGGAGTCCTCTACTCCCAAATTGGTGTAGGGTGCACTACCACAATCATTCGGAATTGACCTGCCAAGGGTGCACTACCAAAATCATTCAGAATTGACCTGCCAACCCTGCATCAGTGTTCTAAATCATGTTTTCCAAACTAAAGAAACTAGCCCAAGTCACCTTGGGACCGTTTTAGATCACTTCTCATTTGAAGCCAAAAATGCAATAATGTTAACCAGGGATAATATACCTTCAGAGGAAGTCCCTCCTCAAACTGAACTTACCTTGGTCATAATACCGTACCAACATAGATATGTTGAACAACCCCAGGGTTTGTTTGATACCCCTACACTCACAAGTATACCAAAACCCAAGGGGTTAATCAAAGATACAGATAATTGTCAGAAAGATATCCTAGGATTACATGATATATCTGTGCAGGAATTGGATATTGCACCTGATGAACCTATTGAACACCCATTCCCAATATTTGATGAAAAATATCAAGTGGCCCCACCTATGGTTCATCTTATCCAAGCACCCACAACAAGCTCAAAGAGATCAACCCCAGCTCATAATCAGCTATGGACCCTCATGTTTGATGGATCCAAATCTAAAACAGGGTGTGGTGCTAGAATTGAGTTAACTAGCCCAAAAGGGAAAACATTTTTTGCTTCTTACAGGTTACAGTTTGGATGCACTAACAATATAGCAGAATATGAAGCATTAGCTTGGGGACTGATGTTCGTACATCAGAAGAAAGTTACTGCCTTGATGGTTAAAAGAGATTCAGAAGTGATTATCAAGAAAGTATGCAGCCAATACACATGTCACAATAAAAGGCTGGCAGCTTATAGAAATCGAGTGTGGAACCTGATTGAAGACTTTGATGCTTTTGGGATTAGTTTAATCCCTAGAGAGGAGAATAAAATAGTTGATTCATTAACTGTTGCCACAAGTACCCTGGAGCCCATGCAAGGCTCCAAGCTCAAGAGATTCTCAGTAGAATTGATATCTACCCCGGTTGTCCCTGATAATGTCAGTAACTTTCAAGTCTTCGACAATGATCGACGTATCCTTATTTTTCTAGCAAGCTCATATGTTTTCGAGGGAGAGATCATTGATGAGTCCGACAGGGATCAAGGAGACTAGAACCCCGAAGACTGCTATACATAAGGTGTCCTCAATTTAAAAAGTAATAGAATTCCCAAGAGAATGGTGGCCTTAGAAAGAATTTTTTATTCAAATCCAAGGGCTCGGGAAAAGGTATCAACCGAAGATAAGGGAGGTGAATATGAAATTGTTAACTTAGCTGACTCTATCCCTTAAAAGAATGTTTACATAGGGAAATCCTGCCCTGAAGCAATTAGAGAAGATATATTGAGGGAACTGAAGAAAGATATTGCTGCAATAGCTTGGGGATATGAAGATCTCAAAACATTTGATACTTCTATGATAACTCATACTATTCCTTTGAAGCCTGAAGCTAGACCATTTCGGCAGAAACAACGTCCTGTCAACGCCCTGATTGAACCACTGATCTTTAAGGAAGTTCAAAAATTACTTTCTACAAGAATAATCTTCCTTGTACGACATTCAACATGGGTGGCTAACTTGGTTCCAGTTCATAAAAAGAATGGGGAGATCAGGCCTTCTCTGGACAAAGTCTTGCAAACTGTCAATGGGTCTCAAATGATGTCGTTCCTGGATGGTTATTCTGGGTACAATCAAGTGACCGTTAATTATGAATATAGGATGAAGACAACCTTCACTACTAAGTGGGGAACATTTGCTTACAGGAGGATGCCATTTGGTTTGATAAACGCTAGAGCAACCTTTTAGTGTCCTATGGATGTAGCGTTCAAATATTTGATTGGCAAGTGCATCATCATTTATATGGACGACCTGATAGTATTCTTTAAAGATAGGCTAAACCATGCTGTAGACTTGGCTAAAGTTCTTGAAAGATGTATCCAATATGGTGTTTCTTTGAATCCTAAAAAGTGTGTGTTTGGAGTTTCTGAAGGGAAACTTTTGGGACACATAATCTCAGAAAGAGGGATATTGATAGATCCAGACTGAGTTGAGTCTATTATGAAGTTAACCATGCCAGGAAATAAGAAGGAGATGAGATCTTTCTTTGGAAAGATCAACTTTGTGAGGAAGTTTATCACAGGTTTTGCAGAAATTGTTAAACCTTTGAACGAAATGATGAAGAAAGATGCTAGAATAGAATGGAGTAATGAGGCAAAGGCTGCTTTTTCTCAGGTTAAGCAATCCATTTTAGAGGCACCAGTCCTCACCAGTCCTGACTACTTGAATCCATTTTATATTTATTCTTTTTCTTCTTAACACTCATGTGCAGCTATCCTGACACAACGAAGAGAGGAGAGGGATGAAAGGCCAATTGCCTTCATGAGCTCTCCGTTTAAGAATGCTGAAGTCAAGTACCCACCTCTTGAGAAACAATCTTTTGTGTTGGTTAGAGCTATCAAGAAGTTCAGGCATTATATCCTTCAAAGTCAGATCATTGTTGTGGTTCCTGATGCTGCTGTGAAGTCTCTACTTATGCAGAGCGAGTTGGGAGAACAAAGGGGGAAATGGATGGCTATTTTGCAGGAGTTCGATTTGGAGATTCACCCTACGAAACTTGTTTGAGGTCAAGGCCTATCTAAAGAAATAGCAGATGCTAGTAAGAACATTACTTGTTAGCAGTACACAACACAGTCCTTTTCTAATGACTCTTGGTATGCCAATATTATTTATTTCATGCTCAATAATCGGTGCCCATAGGGAATGAATACAACTCAGAGGAGAGCACTAAGAATGAAAAGCTCCCATTATATGCTCAAAGGAGGATTGTTATACAGAAAGAATTTTGAGGGGGTTTATCTACAATGCCTTGATCAACAAGAAGCTAAGCACGCAATTGTTGAATTTCATGGGAAACATGGCACAGGTCATGGTTCTACGGATTCTTTAGCACATAAAATCTTTAGATCTGGTTATTATTGGCCATGTGTGTTTAAGGATGCCCACCAACATGTAAGAACATGTCATATATGTCAAACTTCTGCATCAAGAGAGTGTCATCCATCCATGCCATTGCAGCCTGTTTATGAGGTAAGGCCATTTGCCCAATGGGCACTTGATTTTATTGGGGTAATTAACCCAAATTCTTCTGCAGGACATAAATTCATTTTGACTACCACGGATTACTGCACAAGATGGATAGAAGCTATACCTTGCAAGAATAGCACAACAAAGGTAGTAATCAAGTTCCTCATTGAATGCATCACAACCAGGTTTGGAGTACCCTTTGCGTTGGTATGTGACAATGGCCCTGCCTTTTCTTCTGCCGAGTTCATTTCATGGGCTTATGATCATAGGATTTTTTTAAAGTATTCTTCAAACTATTATCTGCAAGGAAATGGAGTTGCAAAATCAACTAATAAGAATTTCCTAGGAGTAATCAAAAAATTGTTAGAGAACAATCCTAGAGACTGTCATACCTAGTTAAGATTTGCATTATGGGCAGATAGGACTAGGATCAAGGCTGCGTTGAAGACTTCACCGTTTAAGCTAGTGTATGGCCAAGAGCCTATGTTCCCTATTCACTTGCAAATACCTATCATGAAATTTATGTAGAAATTTTACTCTAGTGATGATAGGATTGAAGTAAGGTTAGTTGGCTTGCAAAATTAGAAGAGCAGAGAGATGTTGCTTTGCAGCAATTCTTTAGGCACCAGGTTGTTGTCAAACATTGGTTTGAAAAAAGAGCCAAAGTCAAGGCTTTTAGGATATCAGACCTTTTCTTACTGTGGGATAAAGCCAATGAAAAGAAGGGTGACCACTAGAAGTTTGATAAGCTCTGGTTGGGTCCCTATCAAATTGCTCAAATCCTAGGAGAAAATGCTTTCTGACTGAGTAGTTTAACAAGAGAACCTGTTTCATTGCCTGTCAATGGACAGTTTCTCAAACATTTTTTTGGGTCATAAAAGGTCTGGTATTTTGTTGGGCTGTATATATGTAAATAGTTTGTTGTTTTGTTGGTTTTGTCTTTTCCTTGTGTTTTTTTTCTTGCTTTCTGTTCCTTTGTTTTTTTTTTTTGTGGGGACCTTCATTTTATTCAATTGAGTAAGGAGGTTGTTATCTGATGTATACTTTGGTTACAAAGAGAGAATTTGGTTTAGATATTTTCAAGTTTTCTGATTGGATAATTTTGTTCTAAATTCGTTATTTTATGTCCATTGTCAATGAGAGTTGTGGAAAGTCATTGAGAACAAGGTGTAAAGTAAGCAATCTTCACTAACTATGATTGAATCTATCACAAATCATCAGAAACATCTCCTTTTGTAATGGTATATTTTTCTTAAGACGATGGTGTTGCAAGATTTGAGTGAAAAATATGATTCCCCAGATGTTGTTATGAGGTCCATGGTAGTTTTCAACCCAGTATAGATGTTGGACATCTGACATATTGAGAAAGAATTGAATGAAGGAAAAAGAGAACTATCTAAGAAAAGAAAACTCAATATTGAATGGGTGATTCCAGTATCTCTACCAAGGCTATGGACGCCTGACTGGCAATGGAGCAATGCTGTGAGAAAACTAGAGGTATCTCCATCAGAGCTATGGACGCTTGACTAGCAGCGGAACAATGGCCAAGATATCATTGCACAACAGTTAAAGGGAATCAATTCATGTAGTTCAAATCCTACGCATAATTGTTCAAAAGATAAGGAAAACTTTGTAAAAAGGGTGATGCACCATCAAGCACACACATAGATTCAGGGGTAGCCAATGTTGATTTACATTTGAGATTCTAGCTCAACCTTGTTTACTGAAACTGACCTAACTGGAATTGTGATGTCCATAAACCAGGAGTTCTGGGTAATTGAATCCCTCAATTTCTTGAAAATAGTTAAACCATTTCCCCAGCCAAGTCGCCAATTGTTATGCCTTGCATAACCACCCCATTTTAAATTTGATTAAAATAGGACCCTTTTTTTCTTTCGCTCTTTGTGTTTCGCCCCATTCGATTTTGAGGTTTTGCTTTGCCTTGGCATGTGCTTAATATGTTTATCTTGCTTACCCAAGTGTTTTCCCCAAGTTGCATATTGAAAATCTTATGTTTTGGGCAAAATTTGGGTTTTTACCCTGGTTCAGGATTTTTCGGTCCGTCCAAATTTTCCTAGATTTGTTTCAAACTCCGGTTTCAATGTTGTTCGTGTTTTTGAGCCAGCTCGAAATTGTCCACCCCATCTGGATTTTCCCAGATTGCACTCAAAGTCCACCTCAGCTTGTTTTACACTACAATTCGAAGATTTTTGGCCTCCGCGGAATTCCGCCAGGGTTGTATTTTTTCGGATTTCCGTCTGGCTATCGGGTTTCCGAGTTTGGTCAATTTTCGAAGCTTTATGCCATTTTGCTTTATCATTTGTGTTCTCCTGAGTTGAGATGTTCAAACTTGATGTGCTTTAAAACGTTATGGTCTTGCTTAGAGTTCAAATTCCTATGTGTTTGGGAATTTCATGGCTTGCCCTATGCGTTCATGGTTAAAATCTAGGGTTTCATGCCTAGGGCGTCACCATCTTGTCTTCTTTTGCTTTCATTTAGGCCTAGAATTCAAGGAAGATCTATTGAAGGTTCATATTTAGCTGGTCCCATGCTCAGGGTCCTCAAATTTGTGACCTTTGGTCAATTTGAGCGAATTCGTGTTGGATTGTTGATTTTTGGGTTTTCTGTCGACCTCGGGATTTTCCTGCCTGGTCGAATTTTCCCAGTTTCCTTCAGTTTTTTGAAGTGCGAAGTTCTGAGTCATCCGTGGAATTCTGGTCCACCCGAATTTTTCTGAATTCTCTGCTATGCTTTGTGGAATTTAAGAAATTGGATAAAATTGATGAATTAATGATGGATGCTTAAACATATCTTGCTTTAGCTTGATGAATTTCAGTGTTGATGCTTAATGGCTAATTTAATGGTTTTATCATGATTTTAAGCTAACACTTGGATGAAAATGTTGTCAACATTTGGATTCTCACATTGGTGTTTGATGAATGTAGGTTGAGAATGGGACCATACGATTGGGCAGCTGAAGAATGATATTAATGCTATTGAATAGTGAACTAGGGTTTCTCCTATGCCACTTGCGGGTAGTTGCATAGGATGTTCTTGGTGATTAAGGCCATAATTGAACAAGGTATGGGCGAAGTGAGGGAGGCATTTAATGTAAAGTTGCATCGAAAGTCATGCTTCCTCATTGTTTCGCTTTGCCTCTTCTTCACACGTTTTGGTCTGAGTTATGTGGGGACCCTAGGTCGATTTGGTCGGTGCCTGTGCATTTAATGCACATTTGACTTTGTTTCGAATTCTTCTAGCGCTGACTTGTTCTATGACTAACTTAGTGTAAACCCTAACTGGGCCGACGCATCTGGCATTTTTTATAAATATGGTGTTTCGCCTCTTTTGTGAGGGTTATAAAAAGGTTAGAAGAAAAAAGGTTAAGGGATTAGTTAGCGAGCTAGGTGAATTAGGAGAGTAGAGGCAGAAAGGTAGAGGATGGGATATCGAAAAGCAAGTTAGGGTTTTCTTAAGTAAGTTAGACATTTTTATTTTTTTTGCAGTTCAGTAGGAGGAGGAGGAGGTGATGTATCTTCCTGATTTTCTTAGCATAGATGGAGATAATTTGAAGAAATGGGTTTTTGTACATTGGTGATCTTGCCAGATTTGTAAATGTTGCTTATCTGTTTCATTGATAGTAGGAGCAGCCAGATTTAAACCTACTTTATATTATGCTCTAGAATGGTATTCATTTTGGGTTAATCATTTGATTTGAAAAGCTTTCAAGGAATAAAATTTTATCTTATGTTTTGTTTGAATGATGATTTGTAATCTACTGTTAAAGTTTGCACTATGAATGAATGAAACTTTGTATCAATTACAGGGTAATTTTATTTTGCAGTTCTAGTTTAGGAATTCCTTGGAAGGTAACAAGTCTGATTAGTTGAATGAATCAACATTCTTTTCAGTTTGAAAACCTTGATCTATCTTTTTATATTTCTTTAAAACCCTTGGTTAAAGTAGGTTTAGATAGATGTTTGATCTTGCAACAATCCAGGAGCTCAAAACCAGCAGGCCCCTTGAATATTACAGCCATATTGACCACTTCGTGAAATAGCAATGTTGTGAACCAACATCAAGGACCTTGGGAGGTGATCAGTGTGATTACTGATTGTCTCTTTCAAGAGAGGTGAGATACTGTTACTTTTATCTTACCTGCATGTCATGGGTCAACTTGGCACCTCAACAGGGCTCTTCGCCGAACTTTCATTTTAATAAACATACTCTAAAACCCTCATCAAAACCTTATATTCAGGTTACAACTTGCCATATGTGAGAAGTGAAAGGTGAATACCAGCAAGGAAGAGTTTTGAGGAGCTGAAACTAATAGCAGTGGGGAAAGAAGCAAAACACAACTGCATTATCGTTTGCAAAAAATGGGTAAAGGATGTCATAATGTAAAAACCTAAATGTGCTATCTTGGCCATAATTTAATTTTAATAAACATACTCTAAAACCCTCATCGAAACCTTATTTTCAAGCTGCAGCTCGCCATATTGGAGATTTGAAAGGTGAATAATAGGGAGGAAGAGTTTGAAGGAGCCGAAACCAATAGCGGCAAGGAAAGCAACAAAAAATAGTTGCATTATCGGCTACAAAAAATGGGTAAAGGATGCCATAATGTAAGAACCTAAATGTGATGCAACTCCTCTCATGTCTTTTATTAACAAATAAATGTAATTAATATTAAATATTCCTTAAATAATCACATGAACCTATTGGGAAACTATTTTTTTATGAAATCTAGTGAATACAATATTGTTATTTTAGGATATTTTAATAGATTTTACATAACATAAATAACATGGTATGTGGGGAATTTGACTGCAGGATATTGATGGAAGTGAGGTTGCTCTGAGCAAGTACAAGGGAAAGGTTCTCTTGGCTTCTCAATGGTAATCTACCAGAAATTCAATTACCTCCAAATATGTTAGCAAATTGAAATAAGCATTTTTTAATAAAAAAATTCATATATTTGTTTTCATCACTCACTTGGGACAACTTCTTTTCTATTGGGTCTAGTTTGAAGAATTATTGTTTAGAAAATTAAAACTTCGGCAATCTGTAATAGTTATTAGAAGCAAGCTTCACAAAAGAAATTGATGTTTTAGGATCTTGGCCATAATTTCATTTTAATAAGCATACTCTAAAACCCTTGTCAAAACCTTATTTTCAGGCTGCAACTAACCAAATTGGAGAACCATGGATCACTTCAAAAGTTTAAGGAAAAATTATGCTATTCTAGGGGTGGAATCTTTGATAGATTTAGAAATACAAACGATGGTGCAAGAGGGAGATTTAGATGGCGACAAAGATCTAAATGAGCACAAATTTTGTGTTCTTATGGTTCAACTCATCCCTTCTTTCATGGAGAAGGCTGAAAATTGGCTCTAGGAAGCCCTAGTCCATGAATTGGGAGAAACATTGAAAGATTGTAAAGCTTAAAATTCAAATAAATATTTATTCTCAATTATTTTGTTACAAATCCTAACCTTCCTTTCATCCCTTTTTTAATGCGATGGGAATGGAAACTTCACATCTAAGCTGCATTAGGATTTTATCAACACTAAATACCTAACATATGCAATGGAAATCCTCTGTTTTATTTTGAGGGGGCAATCTTATGGAATTAACAGAATATAGTTACAGATTACATGAATATTTTTAAAAAAATAAGAGTTCTATTTTGATATTTGTAAATATGAAGTTGGTTTTGGAGGGAGGGAGTTGAAAAGTTTTTTCAACAATAAGGTTAAATTTGTGAGGATTAATTAAGCTAGATTTGATTTGTAACTTGTATCACTGATTCACCCAAATAAATGACTAAACCATGACTAAAAAAATGACTACCATGACTAAAATAAATGACTACCATGACTAAATAAATGACTACACTGACTAAAATAAATGATTGCAATGACTAAATAAATGACTACAATGACTAAATATATGACTACCATGACTAAATAAATGACTACCATGAATAAATAAATAACTACCATGACTAAATAAATGACTACCATGACTAAATAAATGATCAGTTAACAACAATAAATGACTAAATTAAAAACTAAATATACTACCAAATTGATCAATAAAAAAAATAATAAATGACTAAAAATGGTTTAGTCATGAATTTGGTCATGTTATAAATGACTGGAAATAAACTACTAATGGTCACATGACCAATTTTTAGTTGTTTTTTTAGTCATTTATTGTTGTTTTTCTACTACTAATCCAAAGGTGAAAACCTTTCTGAGGCACCCAAGGATGGAGGGTTCAATCTCCCCATATTTGAATACCAAAAAATATCAACGCTCCTAGTGGAAGAAGCAAAGTCCATAAATGTTGGCATAACAAAGAACCCAAAAATCGCATACCACACGGCATCACTTGATCCTGAAGAGAAAGAAAATTTCATCGCATTCATCAATGACATAAAGGTAAACTTTGCTTGGACCTATGTTGAAATGCTTGGACTAGATCTGGCATTAGTGGTACATCATTTAGTTGTAGTCCCTGGAGCAAAACCTATCAAGTAGAAGTTAAGATGCATCCTCAAATAACATTATTGGTAAATGTATAACTAAAGAAATTACTAGATGTGGGTTTCATCAGACCCATATTGATTATTCAGAATGGATATCGAATCTAGTACTAGTGTCAAAACCCACTAGGGGCATAAGGATCTGCATGGACTTTCGAGACCTAAACAAAGCTTGTCCAAAGGAAAAATTTTCGTTGCCAAGCATTGAAATGATAGTGGATCTAACGGCAAGGCATTAGATGCTATCTTTAATGGATGGTTTCCCTAGGTATAACCAAATAAAAATATCCCCTGATGATCAACACAAAACAAAATTTACTTGTGCCTGGGGGACCTTCTGCTCGAATGTAATTCCCTTTGGTCTAAAGAACATAGGAGCAACATATAAAAGGTAAATGAAAACCATATTCCATGATATACTACATACAATGATGGAAGACTATGGGGATGATATTCTAGCAAATTTTGTCAAAAGGGAAGATCACTTGTCAAATCTTGAAAGGGTGTTTGATAGACTAGAATAGTATAACCTGCGACTCAACTCGAAAAAATGTGTGTTTGAAGTAACATCCAAAAAGCTACTAGGGTATATAGTGTTAAGAAGGGGAATTGAAGTGGATCCTATGAAAGTAAAATCAATACAAGAGATGCCTCCACCAAAGACATTAAAGCAACTAAGAATTTTACAAGGAAACCTACAATCTATCAGGTGATTTATCGCGTAACTAGTAGACAAATGTCACCCTTTCACTCATCTCCTACACAAGGACATCACTTTCAAGTGGGATGGGAGATGCGACCAGGCATTCTAGAAAGTCAAAGAATACCTACTTACTCCTCCAGTACTCATGTTTCCTATCCCAAAAAAGGAAATGATACTTTATGTATCTACCACACAAGCAGCGTTGGGAGCTCTCCTAGTCCAGCTAGATATTAATAACAAAGAAAGAGAAGTTTACTACATCAGCCAAACACTGGTGGGCTATGAGTTGAACTAATCACCCATAGAAAGATTGTGTCTCTCAGTCATATTTACGACACAAAAGCTGAGACACTATATCTTAAAAAGAAAGGTAAAGTTGATTTCCAAGATAGACCCACTAAAATATCTACTAGCAAAAGCATCCTTAACAGATAGAATTGCTAAATGGGTAATGATTCTGAGTGAATTCATCATAGAGTGTGGATAGAAGATCCATCAAGGGACAAATAATAGTAGACTAACTAGCAGAGGCACTGATAGAGGATCATTAGCCTCTCACAGTAGAATTCCCAAATGAGAGCATATTGCTGACAGAATAGACAGGTCATTGAACCTTGTATTTTGATGGGTCCCACACTCAACTTGGCTTTGGAGCAAGTATTCTATTTCTCAAACCACAGGGAGATAGTCTACCCAAGGCATACAAAATTTATTTCCCTTGCACAAACAATATCCCAGAGTATGAAGCTCTAATCACAGGGTTGAAGATGGTTATTGAATGGAGGATAAAGGAACTACAGGTCTTCAAAGATTCTCAATTGGTGATCAGACAAGTGAATGATGAGTACCAAACAAAAGATGACAAGCTGATTCAGTATAAAAGGATGGTGGATAGCTTCAAGGAATATTTTTTCACAATAACCTTTGAACAGATTCCTCGGATCAACAACAAAGTTGTCGATGCCATGGCAAAAATAGGCTCTCTTCTTGATATTCCATAGAATGTTACCAAGTATGAGTTCCTTGTGGAGCAACTACTCATACCAACATTTGACATCCCAAAATTAGAATTAGTATGTGTTGTTGTTGGTCCTAATTCCCCATGGTACCAAGACACATTTGATTACATCCAGCATGGTATCATACCACTTGACCTAACAAACACCCAAAAGAAGACCTTTACCCATAGAACTTCCCGATTCACGATCATAGGAGATACCCTATATCATCACAGTCTAGATGGTATGTTACTTCAATGTCTTAATCCATAAGAAGTGAAAACGGCCTTACAAGAGGTACACGAAGGTATTTGTGGGTCACATTCTAGCGGACCTAACCTAGTGCAAAAGTTGATGAGAATAGAGTACTATTGGCCCTCCATGGAGCAAGATTGTATTCAGTGTTCCCAAAAGTGTCATCAATGCCAACAACATAGTGACCTCATTCATTCACCAACACAAGATTTGAGACCCATCACAACCCCATGGTCATTTTCACAATGGGGATTCGACCTGGTAGGTTAGATTTCTCTTGTTTCCTCTAACAAACATAAGTTTATAATTACTGCAATGGAGTACTTCACCAAATGGATAGAAGCAATTCCAATGACCTACATCACTAGAAAATAGATTTCAAAATTCATTTTGAATTATCTAGTTTGTAGGTATGGAATTCCCCAAATAATTATAACAGACAATGGCACCCTATTCAAGAATCAAGACATCCGAGAACTGTGTTCCAAATTCTCTATCCAGCATAGATTCTTCATGCCCTATTACCCCCAAGGAAATGGTCAGGTTAAAGCATCCCTGAAAGTACTAAAGAAGACTGTTAATGACATCAGTCATGATTGGAATTTGAAAGTAAACCCAACCCTATGGGCTTATCGAACCAACATTTGAACACCTGTAGGTGCCACACCATTTTCCTTGGTCTATGGATCAGAAGCCATCTTACCTATTGAGGTCAAAATACCCTCATTGTGAATCTCATTAAAAGGCATGGTCAACAATGAAGAGTATTGAGTATCCCAATTAAATGAGTTGGAGCTCCTAGATGAAAGTAATTTGAGCGCATTAAACCATCTTTGGGTTTATCAAAATTGGCTCAAACAAAGCTATGAAAAAAGTATCAAGGATAAAAACTTTCAGGTGGGTGACTTAGTCCTCAAAGAGAATTAGAAGGTACAACTGAATCAAGATGACAAAGGAAAATTTGAACCCAATTGGTTAGGCTCATTTATCATCATAGCAAGCTATAGTTTTGGAGCTTACCAATTAGCTACTCCTGAAGGAAAACCCTTGGAAAAACCACTGAACAACAACCACCTCAAGAAGTTCTATACATGAAGCACATCAGAATACCTCACACAAAAGGGTAAAAATTCAAAAAAATAAAAAAATATAAAAGAGCAAAAAATTCAAAAAGCAAGAAAATAGTAAAGAGAAATAAAACATTCTTCTAGTGAAAACCACTTTGTGGCACTTCTAGCACAGGTACCATAGTGAAAAACTAGCAAACATG
This sequence comes from Sequoia sempervirens, assembly GCA_007258455.2. Taxonomy (NCBI): domain Eukaryota; kingdom Viridiplantae; phylum Streptophyta; class Pinopsida; order Cupressales; family Cupressaceae; genus Sequoia; species Sequoia sempervirens. The sequence goes on along the minus strand of VDFB02281492.1, from coordinate 767,238,931 downwards.
TGTTATGTTTGAATAAAAATTTCATCATTATCTATCGATACCATCCACAACATACACTCATTCATTCCATAATAAACCATTGTCCAACCATGGCTTGTTACTAATCTAAGAAAGTAGTCTTGTCTCCAACTAGGGGCAACTTCCCAAAGCTGGTCATAGATTAGATATTTATGTGTCCTATCATGGTCAAAACAACAAAATCAAAAACATCTAGAAAACAACAAAATCAAAAACATCCAAAAAACAACAAAATTAAAAGCAATCAAAAAATAATAAAAATAAAAACAACTTTGGATTATTCCTTCGCTCAACAAATCTAAGATATCAGCATTTGCTTGAACCTCACAACTAGTTCAAGTAGATTTCCCGCAACATATCCTCTAGAAACAAAAGTGGAATATCAATCCAAGTTACCAATGTTGTTTGAATCCCAAAAATAGTTTGCTTTGAGTCAATCATTCGAACTACATGGTCTCTGTGTGTACAACATAGGCAAGGCTTAATAGCCCCCAAGGCCATAGGTCAGCCCCTTTAGGTTTCTATCATGCTTTATTTCAACTTAGTCAAAAAAAATGAAATCTAAAAACGTTCACAAACCATAAAATTAAAAAACATTAAAAAAATAGAAAATACCAAAAACATGTTCACATCAAACCAATCAAACTACGAGCCTCTGTGTGTACAACATAGGCAAGGCTTATCTTTGATGAGCCCCTGAGGCCCTAGGTTAGTCCCCTGAAAACAACAAAAACATCATAAAACTTAGAAAATAAAAAATTCCTAACTCCATCATCACAATCCGCAATAAACCCTTCACCCAGAATAAACAAATCATCATCTTCACCCTTTCACAAAATAGACAAACAAATAGAGCAAACATCAAAAGCTAGAACTTTCAAGCAAACAATCACGAAGCTTTGATTACAAATACACTTGAACAAGGACAAAGTATTAACTGCCTATCTTTTAGACAAGTCACCAACAACATCTTGAGATATGGGTGCTAGCAAGAAGTTGAGTCCACTTTTTGGCCATTTAGTGGAAGTGTTTTCCCTAATTTTTTAGAATTCAACACATTTAACCTTAAAATTTGAAGCACTTAGAGATGGAATCTTGAAAAATGTCACTAATCATAAAATGTAGTACTTGGAGTCTAGTTTCCAAATATGTAATTTATTTCAATTTACCTAGATGATACAAATTGATTTTCGATAGGAATTTCTAAAAATCACTATTTAAAAGTCACTTTTTTTTACCATACCATGCACGTGTACATCATCCATATTTTGACCTAAATAATCATATTTTTCTAAATCCTTTTGGGAAAATATTTGTAACTCATCGAAGCACACTTTCCATATTTTTTTCTAATTTTTTATTGAATATTTTTTTTGTTAATTTTTTATTGGCCATATTTAGTGTTTTGAAAAATCGTCATGTATGTCATGCATAAGATGACCTAAACTTAAATTTTTTTGATTTTTTTTAAATTGAAAAGAAATTATGTTAATAAAAAGTTATTAAAATACTAAAAAACCCTAATAATTCAAGTTTATGGACCTATTTCATTAGAAGTTAATTGGAAAATAGAAAAAATAATCCAATTGTAAAAAAAAATTATATATGTAGAATCTGCGTTGTCTCATCTATAATGGGTTTTAATTTTGTAAAAAAATTATGCAAAAAATGTCTTCAGACATATGCCCAAAGTCACTATTTTCTTATGGCATTGCCAGGACCTTCAACTTGCAGGTCAAACTAGGTCCAAAGCTTAGGTTCAGGTCCCCAAGCCTTTTCCCCAACCGAAAAAAAAAGCGAAAACTTGATCAAAAATTGAAATTTTAAAAAACGGGATCCTATTTCATAAAAAAAAAAATATGATTTTAAGAAACATGATCCCATTCTTAAAATCATTAGAAAATATTTTTTTATGTTTTTTGAAAATGGGATCTCATTTCTAAAAACCATATAAAATATTTTTTTTATGAAATGAGATCACATTTTAGAATGGGATCCCATTTTTGGCTCGGGGTCCCGAACCTAAATGGGATCATGTTTATTAAAAACGAAATCTTATTTTATTGAAGCCAATTTCGGGTTTTTTTCTAAGGGAAAAACTTCCACGTTTTGTGGACTCAGCTTCCTACATTTACCCATATGCCTTGATAGATCCATTCCTACAATAGACATGATCATTACCAGATAATATCCCCACCCCAAATAGATATGACAAGTGATACTACTACTTTGTTTTTATGTTTTTATAGTCTTATTTTTATGATTTATTTTATTGAATCATTCCCAGGATCTTTCAAGGATGTCCATAAGGATTTAGAGAAGAAGGAATGGGGGCAATTGAGCATCATTTCAGTTTGTTGTTTGTAAGATGTTTTTGTGATACTACCATGGTGAATACTTGCTTTATTGAGTGTATGGAAGTTGTTTAGAAATAGTTCGTGTAGCAAGTGCATGTTAGGTATTCTATACCTCTTTGTCTAACTGGTTTGAAAGGTTTTGACACAACCCAACCATATATTTTAAACAAATCTTTTCATATGTCTGGTATGAGCAAGAATGTTCTTTGTATGTCAAGTCAAAGTCCACACAACAGATAAAATGTCACCTTGGTTATTAATACCCTAGTGCATCATTTCTGTTTTCTACATTGAAAGGGATTGTTAAAAATGTGAAGCTTCCAAGCAAAGTGAAAGCAACTAATCAACAACTAACAACATCACATTTCTATCCATCATCAAATATTTCTTCTAACTAACATTCATCTTGCATCACAATATCATTAGCACCATATTCATCCTGCATCCACAATGTCGTCAAAACATATCATGATGATAATAAAGCAAGGAAAACATCATGTATCATGTATAAGGCATACATCCATTTTATATAAAAATTCATCATATACATAATAAAACATCATATGAAATAAAATATGATCAATCCATCCATCCACATCATATGCATACATCAGAAAAGTACAAAAACATATATAAACATACATCATATGTAGTCATCATCACATAAACACATAATGAAGCTAAATTGAAGAAGGTATATCTCATATATATCATCATCAAAAAAAGAGAATGTCATGGTACATCATCATGGGAACAAGTGTGATAGGATAATACAAATTAATACATATATACGACACCTTGATTGGGCTGATGAATATACATATACAAAATCATGTCTATAATATAAGTCTCTAAATAACATCATAAAGTACAAATATGACACTCCCCAACAAGAAGAGGACTCTAAAGATTAGGCTACAGATCACCCTCTGAATCTGGTTGTCTAATAGAATGCTCACCTGACTTAGCACCACCCCCTGCAACACTAGGCTCTCCAAACCATGGACATCAATGTGCTCTAGAAACAAAGGCCTCATACATAGTCTAATAATATGTTGACATCTATAACAATCGATCTCACTCAGCTCATATACTATCACACTCTATCCTCAGACCATCCTTCTCAGTGGTAACAACCTGTAACTATGTCTCAGTAATGAGATGATGCTTAATCTTTGTGTCTCACTCCACCTAGAAACTATCTCTCTCTTGTCGAGCAGTGTCTATCTCTACTGTCAATATGGAAATTTTTTCCTTTGCAGTCTGTCGTTGCACTATCTTTGTAGCTAATAGTGCATCTCCATCCCCAGGTGGTGGAGGGGGACCTAGAACCTGTCCCTGATCCTACATCTAATCACACTGGGAACCATCCTCTCAAGCCCTACCAAGCTGCTCTGCTAATATCTCTAGGCGTTGTCTCTCTCCTTGTTGACCTATAATGCTTACTCTTCCCACTACAGGATCACCACCAAGATCTATAAATCTCAAAGGAACACATCGTGCCCACCGCTAATCATAATCAAGATTAGTACCTAGATCCACTAAGCCCACTGGAAAACCCCATCTAACTGGGGAAAGAGCTCTAAATGAAGCAACAATATCTTGATCGGCCTACAAACCCTAGACATAGACCTCTATGGTGGTCTAACCAAACTGAGCCTCATAAGTATCTGGAAAGTGACCCTGTCTCTCTCCAAAATTCCTACAAACCCTGTCAGGAAGATATCTCTCCAAAAGAGAGTGCATGTGACCGATCAACCATCTATTATGTCTGCAGTAAACCAATTGCTCCTGATCATCAAGTCATGCCTCACAATCCATATATGGTCTCCACACAAAACCTGTCATATCATTGAATACACGACACTAGTAGGAAAGCTACCCAGTCAATGTATAATGTAGAAAATATCCATAGCGATAAGAGTATGGATCCTCAACAGTATGATCTAATATACCATTAGGTCACATGACTGAGATGTGCTCCTAGACCCATACGTGAAGAAGAGAGACACCGACATAAATAGATTTCCCACCACGATATGCAACCTCCTACATATCTCTATATAGGTGGGCGAGATGGACCTCATGCATATCTAGTCTCATGCTTGAACATCTGCTCAATGCATATACCCCATCCCATAGGAAACTAATAGCCCTGCCTATAGAGAACAACAAGCCTTACACCAAACGACATAGAACAAGGGAAATGAGATCAACACTGCCAACCAAATTTTCTAAAGCTATCTCTGACTATTGAACCTCTAGACATCTCACACCAAGAACATGGCGCATAGCATGAGTCCCATCAAACAAAATATGTAATGTGCTCACCATGAATAGGAATGCAGAGGATCCTCCACACATCCTCAAGAGTAATGGTGACCTCCCTTGTAATTAAATGAAATGAAGAGGTCTTCGAGTGCCACCTCTCCACAATTTTAGTCATCATTACACTATAAAATTTGATGGTGGGCATGTGAAAAATGTGCCGCAACCCGACAACATCTAAGAAATCTTGCTCTAGCTCATGAAACCTGGTGATTGAGTCAAACAAATCCTGTGGTAATTGCTTCCTCGACTGGAGAAAATTAAGGACTACCTACAATCATTCAATCCACAATGTTAAGGATTTGATCTCAAAATGAAAAATAGACCTAAAAATGAGAAACAAATGGACTTAGGGTTCCAAAAAGTCAAAAGCGATCAACAAAGGAAAAAGCGATGAAACTTTTCAAGAGCGCAAAATTCAAAAGTGAAGAAATTTTGCAAAGGAAAAAATTTACCACAAGAGCGACCAAAACTCTGACAAGCAATCAAAAGCACAAAAATTGAGCAAGTGCTAAAAATAAGTATGCAAAAGTAGGTCTAAGGTGCCAAAAGAGAGTAAGTGCATAGAAAAATAGTAGAAGTGCCCATTTCACAATGTCAAAAGTTCCTAAACCAATGCAAAAGTGCCAAAATCCTAAATCTAACACTTTTGACTAGTTTGACTTTGTGCATTAATTATGGAAACATGGAAAGACGAAAGAAAAAATCAAAAGGGTACATACTGGGGCACTAACGCTTGTGGGTCATCCAAACTCTTGAACTAAGTCTGCACGATGTGGGGCTCCCCGAATCCTCGACATAGCCCCTCAACAACTGACAAAATGAGAAAACCAGAGGAAAGAAATCACTATAGGATCAAAATGCAAATGAGATTATTAAAACCCTAATTTTTACTTAGGAAGCCTTTCGAGGATAGAATTAGGACCTCCTGGGAACATTTGAACCAGCAACAAAAGACCTATAAGCTTAATTTTTCATCCTCTACACATTGAAACTGAAATAGAACAGTGTCGTGAGCCTAACCTCAAAATTGACTTTTTTGACCAACCTCTTGAGGGGGTAGCCTAGAGTCCTACCATCATTTTGCTGACCACTGGGGCATAGTGGGGCATATAAAAATTTTCAAAACTTGATCTTAACATTGAATCTTTGAAACAAAGCAACCAATACTTTGTCTCAAAGAGGGGCAAAATGTAGACATGTAAAATTGACCTAATACTTATCACACACCTTAAATGACATTTTCGCAACATCGACATCATTATTATCGAATATCACTACATTTCACGTCAAAAGCATCAAAAAACCTAAATTCCTCTATTAATTGAATAATACGCCATTATTTAATTAATTCACTTTTTCACCATTTTGACGAATTAAATAAATTTCATTTATTTAATAAAGTCCTAAAACCCTAATTTCATCTATTAATTGAATAATATGACATTATTTAATTAATTCACTTTTTCATCAAATTCAACCAATTAAATAAATTTCATTTATTTAAAAAAGTCCTAATCTAACTTTATTCCTCTTGATTAATTAAGTAACATTAATTAGTTAATTATGTCACTAATTCACTTTATTCCCCTAAGTTGATTAAATTCTTAAAACATAATAATTTAATTATGACACTTTCCCCCAAATTTGAATAATTTGAATAAACTATTCAAAAACATCATCAAAAATCAAATCAAACTAATGCAACTTTGTTTGCAAAAGTCAAACTTGATTTGCACGTTCAACTCCAAAAAGAATTAATTAATTATCAACACCCACTTTCTTGATTGAGTAAATTATGAACCACTGATTTCTCAATCTATTTCCTGATAGATTAATCTATTTCCTGATTGATCAATTTATTTCCTGACTGATCAATCTATATTATTGATAGATCAATCTATTTCTCAATCACACTAAGTATGTAATCTATTTGCATAGATTATGCCCATCTAAATCCTCTCAACATCTTTCGACCGTCGATCAAGATATTCTACTACGTGATCTTGATTGTTCATTCAAAATCACAAATTCTATATAACAAACCTCTTTCCTCACAATAAAGGATCGAAGAATCAAGCTATTTTGCACAAAGAAGTACTGCAAAGATCATAATCAACATTGAAAAAGCTTCAACCAACATCTTCAATCAAACACACGCATCGTTCTTCAAGTTCTTGCATGCAACAATGGAGGCTTCACATTGATATGAACAACCCAACAAATCTTCATGAACACACTCTGACATGAGATGATAACCTTTCATTTGTTTTTGAATTCATTTTGATATCGTAGGATCTCATTCTTGATTTTCAATAGCTTAGAAAGCTTCATTTCATGAGTAAAGGAATGAATCTTGATTTTTGTTTTTGATTTATATTAGTTTCTATTCAATGCAATTATCTTGTTTGCACTTACGATTTTTCCCCCTCACATAGTTATGGCATGATTGTCATCACTATTCTACCCCTTTATTCTCATTCCTCACTATCATGGTGTACAAACCTTCTATAAGGTATAAAAACTATGACAACACCACCTGCACACCTACATGCTACCCCTGCAACAATCTCATAACTATGCCCTTCTTTTATTTTCTTTTGATTGCCTTGTGGTTTGTTTATAACCTTTAGGACTACTATTTTAGAAAAATGATTTAGCAATGACTTTGGCATGTCACTTTAAACCTTTATAACATCCAAAGACTCAATTTACTTGGCATTCTTTTGACTTGTAGTCTTTGCTTGTATTTTCCATCTCTTATACATTGTATAAACTAAGAAACACCTCTATATGTTCTTGTAAGATTAAGGTTCAACAAAACATATTAGAGCCTACCCTTCAATCCCCTTTTGAGTTTAACTATTATGAATTCATGCATATGATAGTTTAGTAGTAATTGTAATATTATGTTGTGAATACTATCCTTTCCCAACAATTTTGATGTTTCCTCTCTCAACTTGTCTTTAAAATTTGCAAGATACCTTTACAAAATGCTTTCACGTGTTCTTACATTCTAATCAACTAAACCATACAAAAAAATTTGTAGATTCAATTGAGTAGATGTAAGCTCAATTTATTTAGTGTTATTGAGATGTGTTACCAATAATTCATCATCCATTTCCAATCTCTTTATCATTCTTTAGGTCTCTGACATCTACAACTCAGCACAACAACACTTGACTTCATGATAGATACAAATTATATAAATCTGCCTACTATTGTTGACTGTTATTCTTCTTTTCTTTCATCCTTGGTAAGATACTACATGGTGCTGGAAAGATCTCTCATTCTATTTGTATCCCAATCCTATGATTTATAGATGAATGATAATATGGGTGGAAGATTGCACGAAGAAATGAGAAACTTTTTTTATAAACTTAAACTAGCATTTTCTAGATAGATCATGAAAAGATTAGTAGAACATTTGATAAGCCTTTATTATTAGAATTTTATCCTCTTGATTATGATTGGGAACCATGAGTAATAATAAGAGATATGAATGTCATTATACAACATGCCAAAACTACCAAAAGATTTAGTTGGGACAAAATACGAAGGAATGTACTATCACATCAAATTTAGTTTTCGTCCTCATGATTTTGACAAAGACCACTAGCATGTGTTGCTAGTGTTTCAATGTGAAGGACTTAGAATTGAAGAGAACTAACATGAGTTTTTAATGTTGCAATTATCAAAAGGACATAGTGTTGGCTTGTGTCCCAACCTTTGACTAGTTGAGGTATGTTTACTTATTGCACCATATATATATATATATAAACACACACTAGTAGAATTTGGCAAATAAATGACTATGTGACTAAAAATTTTACTCACAACTAAAGATGACAAAATTCTACTCATTTTTTGCAACACAACTATAAATGACTAAATAAATGAGTAATTTGATCATCGGGTAAAAAACACAACTAAATAATTAGTCACACAAATAAAAATTAGACAATATGATATTAAAGTGGATAATTAAATAAAATATTTCTAATTGAGAGAGTGGTTGTATTATAATATATAGTGTAATATTATATAATATAATATATATTTTAATATATATATTATATAATATTATATTATTAATATTATAATATTATATTTATATTATAATGTATTTAATATTATATCATAATATAATATTATTATATTATATTATATTATAATATTATTTAAGGGGTGACCCTTTGGTGAAATGGTGGGGTTTCTTTCCTATAGAGCCAACAACCAATGTTCAAACCTTGCGGGGTCGCTCTCTACCGTGTCAACAATGGAGTTTGGTTACCCTGGTGTTAAGGGGAGGCTCCTTGGTGAACTGGTAGGGCTTCTTGCTTGTAGTGCCAACAACCAAGGCCCAAATCTTAATATCTTTTTAAAAAGGAACTCTATTCTGCGATGTCGTCTCTGTAATCTTTCTCGAATGTTGTGGTTAGGGTTACCTATGGCAGCTCGGGGAAGAAGACTGCTACATTTGCTAGACCTGCAGGCTAGTGGTGATGCCCTTTCATAGACGTAGTTAGGAATGGGCCTTTCTCAAAGATGGATGAGGGGAAGAATGCATTGGGGTGGTATGAAAGTCTGAAGCGCCCTCATAACCTGGTTGTTGGAGCTCAACATGGATGGGCCTATGTTCCAAATGGCAAAGGGAAGATGGACGAGAGGACTATTGGATGGAAGGAGCACAGGGGCATTCATGGTGTATGGGGGATGGATCAAAGAGTTTGGGACTAGAGAAGGATTAAAAACCCATGCATTGTGTAGGATACACTCCCTATGTTGCCTTGGAAGGAGAGATAGCAAACGAAGTTGTGGAGAACGAAAAAATATTTTGCAGAGCTAGGGTTGATTGGTAGATTCAGGTGCTTGTAGCCAAGTCTTGCAGAGCTTCATCATTGGATTTCTGAGACATGGCATCCAATATTGGAGGGGGATGTGCAGATTTATCCCAATGTGAAAGGGTTCTTCATGGTTGTGTTTGACAGTGAAAAGGATAGGAAAGCAGTGCTATGTGATTATCAATGGAGCTAGGAGGACAAACACATGCTTATGCTGAAACCATGGCATCCAACTTTCAACCCAAACATAGAATCTTTGGGGTTGGTTCCTTTGTGGGTAAGACTTCCTAGCCTCCCTTTACACTTCTAGTTTGAATCGTTCTTTGAAGCCATAAGCAGCACATTGGGGAAATTTTTAGGAGTTGATGAGGGTTCAATCAATTTTCTCCACACCACATTTGCACGCATCTTGATTGAAATGGACATTACAAAAGACCTCCCTGTGGGGGTATCTTTGAAATAATCTAGGGGGGTTTGGTTTCAGCAGCTTGATTATGAAGGATCTTTCCATTTCGTTTCCGTAGTTGTTTCAACACATGCCATATTGTTGAGCATTGCTCCAAGAGAAAGCAATTTAATCAAGCAACTTGGTGGAAAGAAGTTGCCCCACATCACTATTTGGTAGAAAAAGAAGATTTGGCTAGTAAAGCCCCAGATAAGAACCCATTTTCTACAGCTTCATGTGAACACCCATAGAAGGAACAAGTGCTTGCAACGGGTTTGTCATCTGGGTTGGAATAGGGTAGTGTTCCTAAAGGTGTGTTGGGTGAAATGTTAGAGTGTTTGAGCTTATCTTCTTTAGAGGAGGCATACCAGGTGAGCACATAGGAGAGCCAACATGAACAAAAGATCAGGAAGAAATGTGGCACAAGGTACAAAGGAAAAAGAAGAAGAAGAGGGATACCACTTTCAAAATGATTTTGTGATCCCATGATAAAAGGAAAACTAGAAAATAGGCAACAATAAGATGTATGAATTGTTTTGTTGTAGGTCTCTATACTGTTCTCCAAATCTTAAGTGTGCTTAGTTGTCTGTTGGGGTTTTTTAAATTTTAGCTAGAAGCTTGCTATGGATGTAATTGTTAGTTGTATTACTCTTTAGATGAATAAAAATCTTGCAGGGTTTCCTTGCCTTTACCTAAAAAAACAAATATTATAATTATATAATATTATAATATAATATAATATTATATTTATATTATATTAATAATATTATAATATATTTAATATTATATAATAATATAATATATTTAATAATATTTATTGTGCAAGATAAGCGAGAGATTTATTTATTCTAGTTTATTTACTTTGGAATCCATTTTGAAATCCTCTTTAGTGGGAAACATCAACGACAATCAAATAAACCCTAATCATTGTGCAATAAATAAAATATCAGTCTGATGCATTATGTGGCCATAAATACATTTCTCTCTCTCTCTCTCTCTCTCTCTCTCTCTCTCTCTCTGTGTTGTGGACATAGACCCCTACTACGCGCAAATTGTAGACTCTTGCAGCATGTGATATTTGTGTGAATATTTCAAAGGGTATGATAAACCACGTCAATATGCAGGTTGCATGTGAATCAAAAGGATCCTCGTGTTTGAGCACAAGCCCACGCCTTTCTTTTTGCAGTCCATTGAGCTTTTAAGCAGGTTGTTTACCTGGAGCCCACGACATAGTGAGTCTAACAAGCTTATGCCTAGTGTGCAATTATTTGGCATTTGCAAGCCACACAAATTGGAGAAATGAAAGGTGAATACTAGCAAGGAAGAGTTTAGAGGATCAAAAACCAATAGCAGCGAGGAAAGCAACAAAAAGTGATGGAAAACATAAGGTAAAGGATGCCATAATGTAAAAACCTAAATGTGCTCATTATCGAATCTTGGCCATAATTTCATTTTAATAAACATACTCTAAAACCCTTGTCAAAACCTTATTTTTAGGCTGCAGCTCACCAAATTGGATAAGTGAAAGGTGAATTCTAGTGAGGAAGAGTTTGGAGGATCTGAGACTAATAGCAACAAGGAAAGTAGCAAAAAATGATGAAAAACATAAGGTAAAGGATGCCATAATGTAAAAACCTAAATGTGTTCATTATTGGATCTTGGTTGTAATTTCATTTTAATAAACATACTCTAAAACCCTCATCCAAACCTTATTTTTAGGTTGCAACTTGCCAAATTGGAGAAGTGAAAGGTGCATACCAGCGGGGAAGAGTTTGAATGTAATTTTGTGTTACCTAGGGTTTATTGCATATTGTTTGAAGGGTTTATTATTGTCAAGTTTTTGTTTCAAAGGGTCTAATGTATATTGGTTGGTGATTGCACCTAGGGAATTTTGACCTAGCAATGTCTCAATAATATTTTCCAATGGTTTACTATGATAGGTATTTGAAATTGATTGTATGCAATTATGAAACTATTTTTGATGGTTTTCTAGTTATGACAACGTTTGAAAATAGTTGCAAATATGGGTTGTGTGATCAACCACCATGAACACAATATAAGTTTGATGAACTTTGATCTAGGGCTTCTTGATAACTATGAAAAAGTGATGAGCACTATGTTAAAGTATTAAAAAGATGAAAGCTTTCTTGAGTTTCAAATCTAATTGAAATACTCAAGAAATGAAGTGAAAAGGAAATGCTCTGATACAAATTCACTATTTAATAGGCATGAGTTGAGATGGATGTTTTTTTGAATAAGGAGAAATACATTTTATAGTATTTATTGTGTTGTAGGTGCAAAAGTAAAGGTTCTTGAGTTTCAAATCCAAATGAAACTTTCAAGAAAATAAATTCATTTATATAGAGTGATTCTTTGTTTTAATGCCTTTTTTAATTCTTCAATTCTTCAATAAATGATGTAAAACAGTTAGTGTGACAAGTTTCAAGTGAGGCACATCATTATATGTTTTGACTTGCCAGTGAGGCTAAAATTAGTGAGATTTCCGCTTAGCCAATGAGACTATAAGCAATGAGGTTTTGCTTTTCTAGTGAGGCAGTTGTCAGTGAGACATTGAATGTAACCAGTGAGGTTTTGATTTGCCAGTGATGCTTAATGAAGTAAATTTTTAGAGTGGTTTTTTCTCCCTGTATAGGGTTTTCAACTCATAAATATTGTGTTGTGTCTCCTCTTGATTTGTGATATGTTTGTGTCTAATCAATCATATTTGTTCAAACATTTTAGTCTTCATTTCATGGTGCTTCTCTCAACATTTGAATATCTATCATACTTGAAGTTTATATGCATAAATTTGTGAGGATTAATTAAGTTAGATTTGATTTGTAACTTGAATCACTGATTCACCCAAATAAATGACTAAACCATGACTAAAATAAATGAATACCATGACTAAACAAATGACTATCATGACTAAACAAATGACTACAATGACTAAATAAATGACTACCATGACTAAATAAATGACTACCATGAATAAATAAATGACTATGATGACTAAATAAATGACTACCATGACTAAATAAATGACCAATTAACAACAATCAATGACTAAATTAACAACTAAATATACTACCAAATTGATCGATCAAAACAACCAATAAATGACTAAAAATGGTTTAGAAATGAATTTGGTCGTGTTATAAATGACTAGCAATAAACTACTAATGGTCACGTGACCAAGTTTAGTCACATATGTGCAATTTTTAGTAGTTTTTTAAGCCATTTATTGCTGTATTTCTACTATATATATATATTTTAGGACCTATTTTTTCTAGTTGTGCATTATAGGTCTTTTTATATTGTGTTATCTTTATTTTGTAGTGTTGTGTGATTATTATTTATAGTTTATGGCCTAGTAATGGAAACTCTATAATATCATAACAAATTGATCATTAAAGAAAGTTATTAATTATATGAGGTGTTTGGATTTTTATTTCTTATTGACTATTGATGCTACTTATCTCCATGTGGATGACTACTATTCAAACAAGATTCTAAATATTTACCTACCGCCTTGTCCACTATGCATTTAACCTACCATTCTCGATGTTCAATGTTTGCAAGTTAATTTCAAACTTTCATTTAAAATTCATTATCAACTTGGTTGGTTGTAATGTACTAACCCTTCTATGAAGTAAAAATTTCTATTTTTACACTAAACAAGTAATTAAACAAGTAACAAACCATTGCAATAAAAAAAATTCTTTTCTTTACTGATAATTTCCAATCAAGATGCATAACATATTACAACATGATTTTCTTTTCATTTCATATAATACATCAATGTAAGAAAGCGTACATTTACAAACATAGCTCAATGAGCTTTAGAACAAATAGTTGTAAGATGGTCTAGGATCCTTTTAAATATTGGTTCTTTTGTCACCTATTGTGGAGGAGAAGCATCACTTAGACACTTTTCCACCAACCATGGACTCACAATGCGGTCCTCCACACATCTATCATTTGATAGATGACCCTTTCCTTTGACGAAGAGATTGGTAGAGTATCCAATAACGACAACCAACTAAGCATAGTGTTGTGTCCTCCATAACTAGAACTTGTAATCCCACAGTCTCTATCTAGCATGTATTACTGGATCATGGTGAACTAACAGTGGAGTCAAAGGTCATCACACTACTTTTTCCAAAGTGTTTCATTCAGTATGTTCTACTAAGGCTCATTTATCACATACACTACTCAGGGCCGATTTGACTTAAGGCTATCTTAAGCTACACATAGGTATTTCCTTCAATCGATAGTCCATCATCCCAGATAACCTACAACCATATTAATCTACTTGGAATAACCTACTTAACTAGTAAGTACACAAGCTAGGTATTTTCGTTCAATGGATATTCCTTCATTCCAAAGATAACCTATATACTTGGTTAACCCTACTTACTCATAAGTATTTAAACTCCCTCCTATACTAGATTGTCTCTCTGAGGAGTAAACACAAGCTTTCCTAGTTAAATCAATAACTTAGCTAATTACACCATATGTGTTTTTCATGTTCAATCATACCTAGTATATAATACCTATTATAAACACCCATCTCCTATTATTGAGTACTTAAAAACATAATATGAAAACAACATAATAGCTTCAACTTAATTTTTAAAACAATATACTTTCTCTAATGCATATATTGGAAAAGACATCTCCACCATGCATGAAAGACACATCAATCTAAGTAAAATAACAAAGAAGAAGAGATCCTCATGCCTGTTATCACTTATCCAACTAAAGATGAAAATGCAACCCTCTCCAACAACAATTAGCTTGTTAATCAACTTCTCACAAAAAACTCTATCTCACTTGTTGATAGCTTACTTCTCTCAAAAAGAAATGTTACCTCTTACTCACAATAGAACACTCTTTATACCTCACTCATAAAATAAGACAAGTATGGCTAGTAATAACTCAGAAATAATGATTTGCAAAGATATATAATCTCTTGGGAAAAAATGTGTCCATCACAAATGAAATGGTTCAGTTGTTTATAGAGCAACCAAGTAACCTCATAGCCTATAGTTTAGGCATGCTAATGGACAACAAACTTCATGCAAAGAAACACATGAAATCAATTAGAAAGGTTGTGAATTCTCAAGCTAATACTCAGCTTATTCACCTACAGGTCGACTTGCTTTATGACAACAATCTGAAGAATTATTCAATCAACATATGCATAATTCAAATTGTCACATAGAAAAGACTTCTACAACAATTTAGTTTCAAAGGTGGCACCAATTCCAATTCCTTTTCCTTCATATTTGGCGTGGTAAAACTCAGTCAATTCCCATTTTATGATAGCAAGTTTTCATCGATCCATATGGAAAATGAGTCAACTTGGCAGTTTAATCCGTTAGACAAAGTCAAGCATAATCTCAATAAAGGCATCAACCAATTCAAGCACATAATAGAAAAAAATATCAAATGTAATGCAACGACTTAAATCACATGTCATCTAGAATGATAATCGATTTACACTTAAAAGTCATAAGCTATTAAATCGACTTCATTTGACATAGTCAATATTGACCTCCATTTCATAGTCTCTATTGTTGGAATCAAGCAACACTGAGGGGGGGTGAATCAGTGTTGTGCAATTTTTAACTTTATTAATCTGATCCTTAAAGTGCAAATAACATTCAACCAAAATAAAAATGCATGCACATAAGACAAATAGCCACAACACTATAACACAAGGATTTTTTACATGGAAACCCTGTTAGGGGAAAAACCACAGTGGAGGTCAATCCACAATATTGTTCTAAGTATACTCAAAAGAAAAGTTTACAAAATGAGAATGCACTTCAATTCAGGCACACTGCCTAGAACTCACTACTCAAAAACTGAAAGTCTCACTGCCTTACAAAAGTTTGGAGTACTTCCAAGGATTTGAACTGTAAAGTAGCATCTACAAATGCTTGATTACAGTTCTGATTAGGCTCAACAATCGAATTCTGGATCTTTTGTCTAATTCTACTCTTTTTCTCTGTTCTATTTCAATTTGCACCAAAAATCCTTAATGCACAAGTGAAATTGGGCATGATTGCTCTACCGACCTTTTGAAATTCACAACATACAACAACTCATATAAAAAACATGCACCAAAATGATATAATCGATCACTTATATATATATGTTGCTTAGGATTTAATAGCTTCAATTCAGCTTCAACAAAATAAAAAATATTCACAAACTGTCAACTCAAATCATCCATAATATTCAATGCGCATCCACAAGATTCGGCCACAACATAGTGAGGACCCAAACCAAAATTCTTGAATACAAAAATAATTAATTAATAACTCCTCAACTATCCACGACACACTATATTCACCAAGTCCTTCATACACTGATGAACAAAAAATTAGTTCATCAGATCTTCTAACTTTCACCCAAATTGATACAAGGCACCAAAATTTACAAATAACACATATTATGCATTGAAAAATACTCCCTGAGATCCACAACACAAAATAATAATAGAAATTTTGCATATGAATCAAAGAACACAAATCTACCAGATGCTTTGTTCTAACTTAACATATAATTACTGATCTTCAATCTGTCTGTTGGTGTGAGTAAATGATGACGTGTAGATCAACTAGCTAACAAGGGTTTCCATCAATGACAATACCAGAAAACATGTGCAATGTCTCTTGCCAACAATCTCCCCCTTTGGCATTGATGGAAACACTTAGTGAAAAATGACTAAGTGTCGGACCAGTACCAACAAAAATACACTGCCAACTAAAACTCCAAAAAGATCTTTATCCATAGCTTAAAACTACAACTCCCCCTTAGATGAGTATACATTTTTCACTGTTCTATTCTCCCCCTTTGAAATCAATGGAAAAGATGGGGAATCTGCATACAAAACTCATTTAAATAGACAAAAACTTCAAATTGCATATGTACAAACTTTGTTTCAAAAAACTTACACAAACTTGAAGATGTCTACAAAATTGGTCTTTAACAGGTTAAAGCTTTTGTCCCAACACTTCTTGAGACTTTCCAGAATAGTTATGTGACCACAAAGTAAATAAGATTGCATTTTTGCAGATTCAAGGTTCATTGGATCACTGGCCGCCATAGCATCTTGTGCTTCCTTCAAAGTGTTCAACATGGTCTCCATCTTTGGACCAATTAGGCCTCTAAGTTCACCAGCTCTTTCCAGAACTCTGTTGTTTTCACGATTCAATCTCTTTATTCTGTCATGTAAGGATATAACTTGACCTTCTTGCTCTCCAACATAAACATTTAAAGCATCAAAAGCATCAAAAATAGCAGCTAACTCTTTCTCATGACCCTTAACCTTCTCATTTTCATCAGTAAGTTTTGACAAAGACAAACACGACTTATAAATCCTTCCACCTTCTAATAACACACTTTGAACATTTTTCACATAGGTAGCTAACAGATATTTGTCATTAGCTATCATTCCTTTCAACCTAATGATCTTTCTAGCATCAAATTCCTTCTGAACTTTGACCAAAGCTGACTTCTCAAGTGACTCAAAATGAGTACTTACTGAATTTATAATCTTCTTCAGCTCACCAGAGGAAGAACTAGATGGATTCTTAACATGAGTAGGCATGATCTTCTCCAGAATACCAAATGCAAGATTCAATAACTCACTATCCTCAATGTGAGACTTCAGAATTTCTTCCCTAGCCTTAGCTTGTGCAAATGATGTGACTTTCATTTTTTGAATTGGGGACAAAGTAGACAAATGAATAGGGGTATCTCCCAACTCAAGATCAAATTCTTCCTTTTTCTCTTCTAGAAACTTCTTCACTGCCTCTATAGTGTCTCTTGCTTCCACTGGAACTTCTTTAACTTCAACCTTCTTTTCCTCAACTACAGTTTCCACAACCATAGATTTTTGCTTGTCATTTGGAGCTTCAACTTCTTCAACTGATATCTCCTTTTCTTCAATCGACACAACCTTAGAAGCTTCAGTCTCCATAGGTTCTTTTGTATCATGCACATTAGGAGGAATATGAGTGCCCTCAACTGTAACCTCTTCAATTACGGACTAGATGAAATATTTTCCACATGCTCTTCTTCAGAAACAACATCAATTCTATTCTTTAATAGAACTTCCTTCAAAATACTTTCAGTTTCCTTTTCTTCTTCTTCTTCAGTCCTACCCATCACAAGCTTGTTTATTCTTGTTATTCTTTGAACTCTCTTTTTGCTTCTTTTAGGATTGTCTTCATTTCTTCAATAGAAATTACCATAATTACATTTTCAAGAACCTATTCTCATAGCTGCTCTTCTTTAGTTCTAGCACTAACTCTCCTCATCTCCAAAATTTCATATAATTCCTTAGTCAACTGTGCCATTATCTCAACAAGAGTCATATTGAAATTGTTAAAATATTGTATTGTAGCCTCCTCAAGGACTCTTTGACCAATAGTATCAAAGGTACCATACACACCACATAGGGACTTAAGATTCCCATCCTTGATTATACCTCTTTCAACTTCCTCTACGAACATACCTAGTTTTTCAGGCTTCATCTTCTTCTTTGCTTTCTCCTCTTCACCGGAGGGCTTGTCCTTCATGATTGTTGTTGCTGCTTGGGTGCCCACATAATTTATTTCTCTAACTTCTTCATTAGATTGTGTCTCTTCATCTTCTGAAATAGTTGTATACACTCTTGTGATCTCATCCTTCTTCCTTTTATTGGATGCCTTAACTTGAGCTTTTACATGGGCTGACTTCTTTGCATGATCGGATAGGGGTGCTAAGCTCCTTGTTGATCTAGTTCGAGAAGAAGATGTTGTCAGACTAGCAGATTCAGTTTTAGCAGGCTCTTTTCCTTTTTCGCTTTCATCTTGTTCTCTCATCCTTCTAGCTTCTCTTACAGCTTCTTTAGATATGCCCATGCTATTTGCAAAGACTTCCACTTCTTTCCTTACTCTCCAGACAATCATTGGTTTCTTCAATTGCTCATGGACTTACATATTCTTCTTTGCATATGTTGCAAACCTTTCTTCGGACACATCCAAAGGCTTACTCAACAAATGTTGTGTGTATATCTCCAAGATTCTCTCCTCAACTTCATAACCCATTGGCATAATCCAGATGGTTCTAGGTTACGTCGCTTCCATCAAGCACTGATCAATGTCCACCATAAAAAAAATTGTATCCTTATACTTCTCCACAATAGAAGTAGGAATTTTTTCCCTAGCTTGCATTATATTATGAAAGTTCTTGAAATATCCTCAGATTGTAGTTTTCCTTGCTTGCATATCACCAATTCCATACAAGATATCTCTAATCTGAACAACAATAGCCTTATCGCTTTACCAATGCACTTTACCAACTCTCGGAACTTCATTCATGAAATAAAAGAACAAACATAACAACAGATTACCATATTTAAAGGTATTCTTCTTGTATTTCTTAAGCTTACCAAGATTTTCCATAAGCTGACTTTGAAGAAATTCACATATAAATCATACTCTGCATTCTCTTTTACCATTTGATATGCTACATATGTGGTTGTACCAGATACAAAATTTTCTCGGCTAGAGTGATATATCTTGTAACCAATGACCATCAAGGAAAATTTCACACCCACATCAATGATGTTATCAATTGTCATTGCTCTTCTATCAAATATTGAACCAGTTGCATCAGTGACTGTTTGATTTTTCATAGACTTCAAAATTGGAAATCCACCAAAGGAATTTAAACCTGTAACAACACTTATAGCTTCTTTTGTAATCTTGAAGGGTTGACTCAACCACATGAATTCAACATGAACTCAACTCAAGATGTACCAGACCCATTCGCTTTCATCAAACATGGGAAATTTCACAATCTATGTGAATTTCTTCTCCTCTAGGGTTTTGAATTCAGACTTAACACATAAATCCTATCCAAAAATGTGATTGGAATACAAATGTAGCAACTAGAAACTCCCTAACTCATCAATATTAGCATGAATGTATGCCCTAATATCTTAAATATGCAAAAATTCGTATGAAACAGACGAAAATGCACCTAAGGGCTCAGTCTTAATAGACTTGAAAGGATGCCACTTGAATTTTATACGAGGTCTATCCTTGACTTCAACTACCAAAGGAGTAGCCATTTTCACAAATTCACAAGTTTACAAGTTTTCCTAATAAATACATTTTTTCTGAATTAGGGTTTGAACTTCGAATCACCTTCACACTTGAATTCTCGCCAAATTTTGCCAAAGTTCACTTCAGAGTTCTTCAAACTTCTTCTCAAAATGTAAAGTGATAAGTGAATCTAATAGAAATAACCTTTTATCATTCGCACACCTAACCTTGTTGACATAATAAATGCTTTTGCCCTAACTCATTCGAATACCTTGTTTCCATACACTGTAAAGGATAATTCTTGTGCGGACCTTCAATTTTGCATAAATAATCTCTCCAATTGTTCAATAACATCTATAGAGAATCAATGCAATCACTTAACTCATCCACATCCTGGTGTCGATTACCAGTAGGGGGTTTGAAAGATTTTCTTGACAACTCCCCCTAGGCCAGAGGCCTTAACCTAATTCCCAGAGGAATTACCAGAAGTTGATTCTAGTGCTGGCTCATTTCCTGCAACATAGGGACTCTTCTTTACCCATGTCTTCTTCATCTGCTTCCTGATTTGATCTCTAGTGACTTTCTCTTTTCCTTTTTGATCCTTTTGCATGTTTCTTCTCTGAATTACCAGACCTCTTTTATAGAATCTAGCAATATGACCAGTTTTGTTGCAATTGTAGCACACCACATTTCTTCGTCCAGAACAATTGTTCCACTGACTTTCTCTTGATCTACACTGGTTAGCAATATGGCCAAATCTATTGCATGTATAACATCTAACATTTCTATTACATGTATAACATCTAACATTTCTATAAAAGTTGTTCATCACATTTCTACATTCATTTGACTTATGACCATACTTGTTACAATTAAAGCATTGACTAGATAATGATGGACCACTTGAATTCATTCTACTTCTATATTGGGTTTCCATATGACCAAATTTATTGCAAAATAATAGTTACCATAATTCTTCTGAGCATTAGGTTGTCTTATCGGATACCTTCTAGTGTTGTTCATCTAATTTCCTTGTCTAAACCTCCTTTGTCCATATCTAAAACTTTCTCCTTTCTCATATCCAATACCTCACTTATCACCATTAGTCCTCTGACTTTTGATCAAATCATCAAGTTTGGCTAAGCTAATCTTGAATTTTTCCTTGAATTCATTTGCAGTAGCAAGTTCATCTCTAAGATCAACAATGTGTTTTTCAAGATCTTCCTCATTGTGTTTAGATTTTTCCAACTCAAGTTCCAATTGAATGAATCCATCAGTAATTCGACTACATTCTTCAGATTTCTCTTTCAGGGATTGGGCAAAATTTTCTTCATTATTCTTCTTGTCTTCAATTTCCTTAGTCATCCTCATCATAATAGATTCCATCGCATGCTTCAAAACTGCATTGTCCCTGACAAACTTTTCACATTCTTCTATATTTTCCTTCAGGGCTTGACTCAGTTGTTCATCTACAATGCATTTATTGTCTTCCTGCTTGATATGATCATAGAGTTCCCTTCTCTTCTCCCTGTACTTGTTGATTTTTTCTTTCAATGACTCAATGAATCTCTCAACATTCATGATATTTTCTTGTAATTCCTGAACTTCAGATTTTTCCTGATCAAGATCATCTAAGGCCAACATAAGTTGTTGTTGAAGACTACTTGAATCCATTGAAACACTTTCCAAAATATTCCCCAAGCTTTTAAACTTCTTCCGAGGAACTGAGCTCTGACACCAATTGTTGGAATCAAGCAACATTGAGAGAGGGGGGTGAATCAGTGTTGTGCAATTTTTAACTTTACTAATCTAATCCTTAAAGTGCAGATAATATTCAACCAAAATAAAAATGCATACACATAAGACAAATAACCACAATGCCATAACACAAGGATTTTTTACGTGGAAACCTTGTTAGGGGAAAAACCACGGTGGAGGTCAATCCACAACATTGTTTTGAGTATACTCAAAAGAAAAGTTTACAAAATGAGGATGCACTTGCATTTAGGCACACTACCTAGAGCTCACTGCTCAAAAATTGAAAGGATCATTGCCTTACAAAATTTTGGAGTACTTCCAAGGATTTGAACTGATAAAGTAGCATCTACAAATGACTGATTACAGTTTCAGTTAGGCTCAACAATCAAATTTTGGATCTTCTGTTTCATTCTACTCTTCTACTCTGTTCTGCTTCAATTTGCACAAAAAATCCTTAATGCACAAGTGAAACTGTGCATGATCACTCTATTGACCTTCTGACATTCACAACATACAACAGCTCATATCAAAAACATGCACCAAAATGATGTAATCGATCACTTATATATATATTCGTTGCTTAGGATTTAATTGCTTTAGGTCGGCTTCAACAAAATAAGAAATATTCACAAACTACCAGCTCAAATTATCCATAATATTCAATGCACATCCACAAGAGTCAGCCACAACATAGTGAGGACCCAAACCAAAATGCTCGATTACAAAAGAACTTAAACAATAACTCCTCAACTATTCGTGACACACTATATTCACCAAGGCAGCCTTCATACACTGATGAACAAAAAATTAGTTCACCGGACCTTCTAACTTTCACCCAAATTGATATGAGGCACCTGTTAGAACTATAAAAATCTGGTGCTTTTACATAAGTTTTCATTCATAGACTTCCAGCTTTGGTCCTGCCGTATGCATTTTCCACTCATATTTTGCCATATTGCCCCTTTGAATCCATTGAGTCATGCATTTTTACATTCTGGTTCCTATCGGCATAAGTTTCCCTCTGTCTCCCCGACCCACTATGTTTTTATGCTAATATCTTTTGTTTCAGGTGTTTCGGCGTGACAACATTTGGGTCTCTCTGACCCATTCTTCTTCTGGAAAATGTCTGTTGCCTATCAGCAAGACGTTTCTCTTGTTTCAGCAATTGGAGTTTTCTTTTGCTGGCGGTCATTGGCATATGAATTTGTGGTCGGGCTAACGTCTTACCGAAGTCATGATGTCTCGGTGACAGGTGCAATGTGGGTCTCTTCGACATATGTTATGGCTTTCGAGGTAGTGTCTTACCGAAAATCTCTTGTTTCCCCGACTTTTCATTTTGGTGGTTCATTGGTATATGTTGAATGCCTTCAGTATAGTGTCATAGCGAAGTGAGTTTGTCTCACCGATGAAGCGCAAACAATTTTCTTCCGTATGACTTTCGGTGCTACCCATTTGCTGGCATTGTAAGGTCTTAGCGAGTGACTTTCGGTCTCGCCGACCTTACGTTTGGACTTCCTCAAGGTGGCCGGTTCGACGGTGTTCGGTGTGCTCTGGTATAACAACTTTATCTACAGGACGTCTCGCCAAAGATTGAAAGTTATGGCGACATTCATGGTGGACACTTATCAGCGAAAGAATCTTCAGGTCACACCGACATGAGATTAAGTGGGAGGCTCTCGGAGAAGCTTGGAACGATCTATGTAACCTCTCCCCGACACTGCATTGTCTTAGCGAAGGTGAGTGGGAGTTGGTTTTCAGAGTAAGTGTTGCCTTGTTACAGCGAGTGTGAAACAAAAGTGAATGCCTTTCGGCCTGGCATTTTGATCTCGGTATATGGTCTCCCCGACAGCGATAGACTATGGTGACACTTCTTGTTTTTGGCGTGGCATTAGCCTGGTCATAGTGACACAAAATTAGGGGGAGCCTTCGATGGAGCATTGTGTAGTCTATGTGATATCTCCTCGACCCGGATTGTCACGGCGAAAGCATAACACGTGCACAGCGAACGCGAAGTACAGGGCGCAGGGATAAGCGTTTGAATTGCCTTCGGTAGGATGTTATGTTATGTCTGGCCGACTGTTTGACTGATAAAAATAGAATTTCAAAATCTTGTGGCCGACATGTTGAATGCTTGGAGACCTTTACTGGCCGACTTGAATTGAGCCCAAATCTTGTGGAGGGCAGACATAATATTTTATTTTGATATTTTTCATATGCTGGTGTATAAATAAGCATGTTGTAGTTGTTAATTGGACACCAAAAATTAGATTTCAAAAAACTGCAAGTAGATACAGTAGAATAAAATTATCAGACTAGAGGCTATTATTGCATGATTTCACCATGGAGGTATTTATGAGATTCAGTTGATGTTGCTGCATTTCTCTGGTGTCAATTATCTGTTGAATTGAAATGAAAAATACTGCTAAGTTGTCTCCATGAATGATTTTTCTGGTTGTTTAAATTAACATAACAAGTTTATGTTTGATTTATCGATACACATTTGCTGTATTAGTGTGATCAATCAACTAGTTCTTTCAAGCAAAGATTAAATCCTTTTATTGATCACAGTAATAAGAGAAACTCATTTTGGATTATTGAAGTAGAACTCAGTAGTCATATTGTTGCATGTTTATACAAGTTGTAAACAGAACATATGCCAGATAATTTGTGTCTTCTCCAGAAAGTGTTGCTTATCTTCATCTCATTTGACTTCGCATACCCAACAAGGCACTAGTCTCTGCACTTCGTCATTTTGAATTCATTCAACTTCTTTATATCTTTAAATTGAGCATTTAGGATTTAGATTAGAATATTGTCACTGTGTTCAAATTGGATTTCATTTGTTCACCTCAAGTTGCCATTGTGGAAAAATTACTTTTAAAAGATAATTACAAGTCAAGACTGCATTATTCAGAGAGGTACACCCACCCAGGTCTTGCGGCACCTAAAGCGTAGAAGGTTGAATTCTTTGAATCTTGTCTGTTACCCTAAAGCGTATCAAGAGATTGGCAGCCTCTTGAGGCATTCAACCTGCGTTTTTGAGAGCTAACAAATTGGTGACTCTACTGGGGAACAAAAAAAGTCAAAGCCTTAATCATAGAGTCAGAAATCAGAAACAGACTCCGCTGGGAACTAGAAATATTAGATATTTTTCTCATTTTTTGATAAAAGTGAGTGGCGTCTCTGACAGAAAATTTGTAGCTGTTCATCATGAATGGAAGAAGGTCTCAGTACAAATGGAGCCCCTGCTGACAGCAGTAAGTGGACACATAAAAATGATAGAGCTGATAAGGGAAAAGGAATAAATGAGGATATGTGTCTAACAGATAAAGATAAGACATTGAGAGCACATAATTGCTTTGATACATGGAGAGATGATTCAAGTGCAGAACTTTATACCCCTGAAGATCGAAGAAATCCCTTCCCTTCTATTGATCCTTAGAAACAGGCTGATTTTGAAGCTAGATTAGAAGCTGAACAGATTAGAATTTAGTATGAATATGATCAAAGGATGCAAGGTAATCACAAAATTCCTAAAGAGAACCATGAGCTCTCAATTTTTGATGAAGTAAAAGCACAGTTGGAACTACAAGAGAAAAAGATAAAGGAGCTAGAAGCCAAATTGCAGAAAACCCAGATTGTTGATCAGACGGCTGGTGGCCCAAAGTATGTCCCACCTCACAAGCAGGGTGATCATGGCGCAGGGCCCTCCAATCAACAAAATGCTCCTCACAATTAGATAGGGAATCACCACAAGCAGCCAAATTGTCAACCTCACATTCCTACACAGCATACAGGTATGTATCCACCTCCTGGTCAGAATTATACTCCACATTATAATGCACAGTATAACAATCACATGCCTCAGTATTAGCATCCGCCTATGCCTCCCCCTCACTAGCATGCAACCATGATCAGACAATTTGATTTAGCGAGTTTTTAGTTGTATCCTTACCCCATGGATGGCAGTTGGAGGAATATGGTGCCCAAGTTTATAGGAAGTAATGCAATCACAGCTGAAGAACATTTAAGGAGTTTTAATGTTTTCATTTAGGACATAGATATGCCTTATGAATATTTACACATGAAGCTGTTCATGATGTCACTTCTTGAAGATGCCAAGGATTGGTTCAACAGCCTGCCAGCATTCTTGATTAATTCTCTCCAAGCATTTCAAGAAAAAACTCTTAGAACAATATGGGAATCAAAATGCTCCAGATACAGCTCTTCATGAATTAATGAGAATTCAGAAAAATCATAATGATTCAATTTATGATTTCAACAGAAAATTCAACAAGTTGCATACTAAAGTACCTCCTGGATCAAGGTTGCCAGATTCTGTTGCACTGAGTATCTATTTAAATGCATTTGATCCTAAGATAGGGTATGAACTGAAATGTAGATCCCCGAGAGATCTAGTTGAAGCATAGAAGATCGCTTTGACAATTGAAAACAACAAGAAGGCTGCTGGTATAACTAATAAAAGAGACAACCTGAGGCCTCCTCAGCAAAATAATAATTATCAGTACAGACAAGAGAATACATACAGAAATGAAAACAGAAATGAAAGGCCAATGTTGCATGATATGCCTTACAATACAGACTGGAAAGATGGGAAACCTATATCAGCTAGGCCCAGAAATAAAGAAACTCCAAATCCATTAAGCAAGAAAGGGACTTACATGGTGAGTAATAATTACTTTTGTGAAGTTTGTAATCAGCCACATTCTCCTGACTATTGTGTTGTAGCTCAAAGGATGCAAGAAGAAGGAATGTTGAGGGAAAATAATGGAGAAGATCACACTGTATATTTGATTTCAAATATTTTTCACCATGCTGAGGAAAGAAACTCATCTTCAGAGGATGAGGGCTATGAATATGATGTCTCCAATCAGAAGTATAATGTCCATATGGCTGAACAACAAATTTTTTATGATTCTAATGAAGATTACACAGAGCCACATCCTGTTACAGCGCCTACTCAATGCAATGTGAGGAGACTTACTAAGGATGAAATAGAAAGGATCATTGTTGCTGTAGTTGAGAAAGCCAAAAGTCAATACTGGTTGAGAAACAGAAAAGTAAATGAGCAAGATGGGGTTCCTGGGGGAATTTTTATAAAAGATCAAAAGGCAACATAGGAAAATGTAAAGAAGCCAGAAAACAAGCAGCATGATAAAATTGAACAGAAACCATGCCAAAAAGAGGAAGTAAAGGAATTAAATAAAGAAATACAGATGCCTGACCAGTCCAGTAAAAAGAAAAAGAAGAAAACAAAAGAGAAGTGCAAGAATTAAAGAAGACTGTCAAGGTGGAGAGCTCCTCTTTTGATTTCACTCAGGCATTATCCCAGGTAAAAATGTTTGTTCCACTACTTGAGATGATGAAAATTAAAGAATATAGGGATACTGCTATTCAATTGATAATGAAAGGAGAACATGTGAATGCTGAAAATAAAATAACTGTTAAAGTAGTCAATAGGTAGGAGAAAATAAATAATTCTGAAGTCTGCTTGAGTGATATATTATCAACTCCTCCTCAAGTTGATCCCTTTTTTACTACGATGCTTATTAATGAAAAATTGTTAAGGAACTACATGATAGATCTGGTGCTGCTATAAACATCATGCCTATTGGAGTCATGAAACAACTTGGTATGTGGGTTGATATCACTGGAGGCAAGTGTTATGCAATGGATAACAGACCTATTCCTGTGGTTGGTATTATGAAAGATGTTGAGGTCAAATTGGCTACTTATCCACAAGTGGCTTATAATATAGATATAACGGTTATTGATACTCCTTAATTTGGGATGCTTTTTTCAAGGTAGTGGACTGCAGCTGTAGGTGGAAATGCTTAATTTGATTTATCTTATGCTACAATACCAGTGAATGGTCAGGAAGTCAAGTTATACAGGGAGCCAAGAATGAGCCAGCTTGTTGAATGTGTACCATAGGATCAAATTAATTGTTTTTGTGATGTTGATCTTGGGAATTTTAAAATTGAACCAGCCCAGCCAGAATTAACAAATAGTGATCCAATTGAAAAACATGTTGCATAGAATTGTAATGGCGTATGGAAGATGTACTTCGATGGAGCCTGAAGTCAAGAGGGTAATGGGGCTGGGATTGTATTTGTTTCACCTGAAGGTACTACTTTCAAATATTCATTTCTGTTAGCATTTGAATGTACAAACAATGTGACAGAATATGAAGCTTTATTGACAGGCTTAAACATAGCTGTGAAACACAAGATTAAGTTGCTGGCTGTTTTGGGCGATTCTGAGTTGGTTGTTTCACAAATTAAATCAAAATATGCAGCAAAGTACAAAAGATTAAAACAGTATAGGAATGTTGTATGGGATACCATTGAATTATTTGATGCATTCTCAATTGAGTGGATTGATAGGTCAAAGAATATAATGGCTGATTTCTTAGCAAATGTGGCGCTCAAAAGAGATGATATTACATTGGCTGGGGTATCACAGATTGAGTTTAAGACAAGGCCTGTTGTTCCTGATAACATTTATAACTGGCAAGTTTTTAATGATGATACTAACCTTTTGAAATTCCTCAATTGTATAGATCAATATGAAGCCCAGGAGATTGATTTCAACGCCTTTGTTGAGGAAGTAGATGGAAAAAAAACTGTGTTTGGCAAGGAGATCTTATAGCTCAAAACAAACAAGCTTCCTAAAGGATTAGTGGCACTAGAAAGGGTGTATGACAGAAGTGATCGATCCCTTGTGAGGCAAACACCAGTCAGAAAGGAAGATGTTGAAGAAATTAACTTGGGGACTGAAATAACACCAAGAAAGGTATACATTGGAAAGAAAATCAGCCCTACAATTAGAAGAATGTTGATTGAGTTATTAAGAAAATATAGACATGTTTTTACTTGGTCTTATGAGGATTTGAAAGCATACAAGGAAGATTTATTTCAGCATGAAATACCATTGAAGCCAAACGCCAAGCCTTTTAGACAGAAGCAAAGACCTATAAATCCAACATTGGAGCCTAAAATGCAAGAAGAACTGACAAAACTCAAAGATGGAGGAATTATCAAACCAATTAGACATTCAACGTGGGTTTCAAATCTGGTTCCTATGAGAAAGAAGAATGGTGATATCAAATTATGTGTGGACTTTAGAAATTTGAACATGGCATCTCTCAAGGATAATTATCCTCTACCCAACATGGAGGCTATATTACATAAGGTGACAGGGTGTGAACTGTTATCTATGATGGATGGGTTTTTTGGATACAATCAGGTCAAAGTCAAGGAATCTGAACAATACAAGACAACATTCACTACTCCTTGGGGAACATATGTATACATAAGAATGCCATTTGGTCTCACTAATGCTAGAGTGACTTTCCAAAGAGCCATGGATGTAGCATTTGTTGATTTGATTAATGTTATCATGGTGGTGTACCAAGATGATTTGACTGCTTATTCGAAGAAGGCTGAGGACCATGTGCAACATCTTGAAAAGGTATTTATTAAAGCTCTTGAATATGGTATTAGTTTAAATCCAAAGAAGTGTCATTTTGCAGTCATAGAGGGTAAGCTCTTGGGGCATATTGTTTCAAAAGAGGGAATTAGAATAGATCCTGAGAGGGTTGAAGCTATTGATAAGATTCCTATTCCCAAAACTGTTAAGGCAATACAGTCATTCTTTGGACAAATTAATTTTGTTAGAAGATTTGTTTCTAATTTTGTTGAGATCATCAAGCCCATATCTAAAATGCTGAAGAAAGGACAAAAAATGGACTGGACTGTTGAAGCTTTAGATGCTTTCATGTCTATCAAAAGGGCTATCAAAGAGGCTCCTATTCTTAAGTCTCCAAATTTTACAAAGCCTTTTCAGATTTTTTCATTTGCCTCAATGCATACTATTGTTGTTGTGATGCTACAGAAAAATGAAGGGGGTTATGAACAGCCTGTTTCTTTCTTTAGTAAATCATACAGGGGTCTGAATTGAAGTATGACATAATGGAAAAGTAGGCCCTTGCTCTTGTGAAGGCTACTAAAGCATTCAGACCATATCTTGTTGGAGCAAAAGTAATTGCTTATGTCCCTCATGCTGCTATCAAAGACATTTTAACACAATCTGAAGTCACAGGGAAAAGATGCAAATGGATCAACAAGATTCAAGAATTTGACATGGAAATACAGATCACTAAGTTGGTAAGAGGCCAAGGCTTTTCTAAGCTGATGGCAGAAACTAATATTGAGGAAAATCTAATCTGTAATGTTGAGGAAGTGGCTGCAGTTGCAAGTATTGAACATACTCCATGGTATACTCATGTTATGCATTATCTTAAATTTATGAAATGTCTAGATGGATTAAGTGACAGTAAAAGGAGAAATTTGAAGTTGCAGGCATCCAAATATGTTTTTATGGATGGCGATCTGTTTTGGAAAAATAGGGATGGTATATTGTTGTTATGTTTGGATGAGTCACAGGCTAAGCATGTTTTGAAGGAAATGCATGAAGGAGTTTGTGGAGGTCATTATTCAACAAATACAACTGCACACAAAATTCTCAGGGCTAGGTATTATTGGCCAATGGTTTTTAATGATTCCTTTACACATGTGAGAAAATGTGAGGCTTGCCAAAAGTTTTCTGGAAAATTGAAGTATCAGGGTGCTTTGCCACTTCGACCTCTACAGGCCGATGCCCCTTTTCATCAATGGGGAATTGATTTCATTGGAGAGATACAGGAGAAGTCAAGTGGAGGACATAGGTCGATACTAGTTGCCACTGATTATTTTACAAAATGGGTAGAGGCAATCCCAACCAAGCAGGCTACAAGTAAAGTTGTAACTAATTTCTTGATGGACAACATTATCACTAGATTTGGTACACCATTAAGGATAATCACAGATAATGGGATGTGCTTCAGGTCAGATGAATTAAAAAGCTTTTGTGATAAGTATGGCATTAATATTTCTTATGCAGCGCCTTATCATCCACAAGCCAATGGTCAAGCAGAGTCCAACAATAAGAGTCTCTTGAAGATTATAAAGAGGATGCTGGGACAAAACAAGAAGGCTTGGGATTCAAAGTTAAAACTGGCTGTGTGGGCTGATAGGATCATTGTGAAAAAGGCAATTGGAAAATCTCCATTTGAATTAGTGTATGGAGCATAGGCTAGGATGCCTTTGCAGAATTTGTTACCAGTCTACAAGTTTGTCTTGCAGGAAGATTTGGAAGTTATTGAACCCATGGAAGACAGAATGGAGCAGCTTGCTGAACTTGATGAAGTAAGGAGGGAGGCCCAGAATCAAAACATGAAGTTACAGGCACAGATGAAGTATCTATTTGACAAGTAGGAAAAGAATAGAAAATTTGAAGAAAATGATTTGGTGTTGATGTGGAATGCAAGGTGTCAGGAGAAAGGAAAGCATGGTAAATTTGAAGCTCTTTAGCTGGGACCTTTTGTTGTTACTGGCAAGAAGGGTGAAGACTCATATTATCTATAGAACATGGCTAGTGAAGATCAAGAATTGCCCGTTCATGGGAAATTCTTGAAGCTTTTCTTCTCTTAATCAACACAGAGGGTTGAGGGTTGCCAGTGCATAGACAACTCTTGTTTATCCTCTTTAAAATTATTTTCCATGCACAGTAGTTTAGGTTCTCATTCATCTCCATTTCACTCTCATTTTCCATTTTCCTCCATTCTGCATTCATTTTGCATCCATTTCACTTTCCATTCATTTCCATTGTTTCATCCCATTGCTTCTCACTGGTTCATCATTTTGTGTCTGGTCTGCTCAGCCAAAGATTTGGATCCTTGCAATGATCTAACTATCATTCATCCCCAGACGGAGCCACTATTAGAACTATAAAAATTTGGTGCTTTTACATAAGTTTTCATTCATAGACTTCCAGCTTTGGTCCTGTCGTATGCATTTTCCACTCATATTTTGACATATTACCCCTTTGAATCCATTGAGTCATGCATTTTTACATTCTGGTTCCTATCGGCATAAGTTTCCTTCTGTCTCCCCGACCCACTATGTTTTTCTGCTAATATCTTCTGTTTCAGGGGTTTCGGCGTGACAGCATTTGGGTCTCTTCAACCTGTTCTTCTTCTGGGAAACGTTTGTTGCCTATCGGCAAGACATTTCTCTTGTTTCGGCGATTGGAGTTTTCTTCTGATGGCGGTTATCGGCATATGACTTTGTGGTCGGGCTAACGTCTTACCAAAGTCATGATGTCTCGGCAACAGGTGCACTGTGGGTCTCTTCAGCATATGTTATGGCTTTCGGGGTAGTGTCTTACCGAAAATCTCTTGTTTCCCCAACTTTGCATTTTGGTGGTTCATTGGTATATGTTGAATGCCTTCGGTATAGTGTCACAGCGAAGTGAGTTTGTCTCACTGATGAAGCGCAAACAGTTTTCTTTCATATGACTTTCAGTGCTACCCATTTGCTGGCGTTGTAAGGTCTTGGCAAGTGACCTTCGATCTCGCTGACCTTATGTTTGGACTTCCTCACGGTGGCCGGTTTGATGGTGTTCGGTGTGCTCCGGTATAACAACTTTATCTACAGGACGTCTCGCTGAAGATTGAAAGTTATGGCAACATTCATGGTGGGCACTTGTCGGCGAAAGAATCTTTAGGTCACACCGACATGAGATTAAGTGGGAGGCTCTCGGCGAAGCTTGGAACAATCTATGTAACCTCTCCCCGACACTGCATTGTCTTAGTGAAGGCGAGTGGGAGTTGGTTTTCAGAGTATGTGTTGCCTTGTTACGGTGACTATGAAACAAAAGTGAATGCCTGTCGGCCTGGCATTTTGATCTCTGCATATGGTCTCCACGAGAGCGATAGGCTATGGCGACACTTTTTGTTTTCGGCGTGGCATTAGCCTAGTCACAGCGACACGAAATTAGGGGGAGCCTTCGGTGGAGCATTGTGTAGTCTATGTGATATCTCCTTGACTCGGATTGTCACGGCGAAAGCATAACACATGCACAGCAAACGTGAAGTATAGGGCGCAGGGATAAGCATTTGAATTGCCTTTGGCAGGATGTTATGTTATGTTTGGCCGACTGTTCGACTGATAAAAATAGAATTTCAAAATCTTGTGGCCGACATGTTGAATGCTTGGAGACCGTTGCTGGCCGACTTGAATTGAGCCCAAATCTTGTGGAGGGCCGACATAGTATTTTATTTTGATATTTTTCTCATGCTGGTGTATAAATAAGCATGTTGTAGTTGTTAATTGGACACCAAAAATTAGATTTCAAAAAACTAGAAGTAGATACAGTAGAATAAAATTATCAGACCAGAGGCTATTATTGCATGATTTCACCATGGAGGTATTTATGTGATTCAGTTGATGTTGTTGCATTTCTCTGGGGTCAATTATCTGTTGAATTGAAATGAAAAATACTGCTAAGTTGTCTCCATGAATGATTTTTCTAGTTGTTTAAATCAAACATAAACGATACACATTTGTTGTATTAGTGTGATCAATCAACTGGTTCTTTCAAGCAAAGATTAAATCCTTTTATTGATCATAGTAATAAGAGAAACTCATTTTGGATTATTGAAGTAGAACTCAGTAGTCATATTGTTGCATGTTTATACAAGTTGTAAACAGAACATATGCCAGATAATTTGTGTCTTCTCTAGAAAGTGTTGCTTATCTTGATCTCATTTGACTCCACATACCCAACAAGGCACTAGTCTCTGCATTTCGTCATTTTGAATTCATTCAGCTTCGTTATATCTTTAAATTGAGCATTTAGGATTTAGATTAGAATATTGTCATTGTGTTCAAATTGGATTTCATTTGTTCACCTCAAATTGCCATTGTGGACAAATTGCTTTTAAAAGATAATTACAAGTCAAGATTGCATTATTCAAAGAGGTACACCCACCCAGATCTTGCAGCACTTAAAGCGTAGAAGGTTGAATTCTTTCAATCTTGTCGGTTACCCTAAAGCGTATCAAGAGATTGGCAACCTCTTGAGGCATTCAACCTGCATTTTTGAGAGCTAACAACACCAAGATTTACAGATAACAAAAATTATGCATAGAACAATACTCCCTGAGATCCACAACCCGAAATAATAATAGAAATTTTGCATATGAATCGAAGAACACAAATCTATCGGAGGCTCAGTTCTAACTTAACAGATAATTACTAATCTTCAATCTATTTTCCGCTGTAAGTAAATGACGACATGCGAATCGACTAGTTGACAAGGGTTGCCATCAATGACAACACCAAAAAACATGTGCAATGTCTCTTGCCAACATCTATCGACTACAAAACAACCTTTAATATATCGACTTCAATAAATAAGAGAGTGAATTTTTTAACATATATAAGATGTTAAATATATATTATTATAATGTGTATATAATATATATATATATATATATATTTAAATACTAACAAGTATTTATATATATAAGTATATATATATTTATATATATAATCATTAATATATATTTATATATATCTTATATATATTTATATATATCTAATATATATCTATATATATCGTAAGCCTATAATGTAAGCATATATATATATATAAGTACAAACAAGATAGTATATAATAAACATATTATATTGAATGTATACACACACACACACATATATATATGTATAAATGTATATGCCTCTATGTACAAGTATGTTTAGGTATATCTATATCAATGCATCTGTATGAGCATGTCCATTCGTCAACATACACATGTATTGATATACATATACATATGGATACATGTATATACTCTACACATATATATGTTCACATTTGTTTCACATATATCCAATCATGATTACCATCATATTGATAAGTGTTTATGTGTGGTACATCTATACATATGCATATACGTGTCATTAGATCCTATTGACATGCATGTGAATATAGATAAACATACTTCCACGTACATCCCACTTGCCAATATAATCGTAATAGAACAAGAAATATCTCAAAAGGTCAAATAGATAAATATCACCCAATAATGCATGCAGTAGTAAACAAGACTCTTAAATGTAGACATACAACTAGGGATGACTTACCTATTACCCACAACTAACTCAATTTAATCATTCTAATGTTGTGTGTGTATATGCTCAGATAGTTTACTTTTACCGGTTACCTGACGAAGATCTTCTCCTAAGTGATACTTCCCCTCCGCCTGGAGGAATGAAACAATACCTGCATCCACTAACACATGCACACAACAGTCAATTGTTCATAACATATGCAATATACATAAACATCTCCAAAGTTAGAATAATAATAATTCAATAACCTTTCATTCACTTATATGCAATATTTCACCATGAATAACATCAACTAAGGTAATATCAAATGAGACAACATCAAATGAGATAACATTCATATTGATAACAAGGTACAAGCATAATTTATTCATCTCTAGAATTCACATTACATCCATATTTACCCTATGTAGTAATAGTAAGTAGTAACTACACATTTGGGGTGTAAAATTGGTGGTTGGTGGTTTCATCGCCATTTATTGGTTTGTTCCCAATCTCTCTTGGGAGTTAGTTTATTTTTGCAGGGTATGGATCAAATTTTCTCTTCTTGAGCCCCTATGCATTTTCTTGGCATATTACTTATTTTGAACTTTATCTCTTAGCCCATTAGTGTGTTAATGTTGGGTGGTGTGATGGGTGAGGCTTGAGAAGTTTTTTCTTAGGGGTTTGTTGGTGGTTATGTTGGAATTTTTTCCCCCAGATCTCCAAATCTCCCTCCCTTTTTCCTAACAAGTGGTATCAGAGCCATTTTTTGGTTGCTGGTTTTGGGTATTTCTCCTGTGAAGATTTCTTAGTTTGTTGGGCTGGAGGAAATCTAGAGGAATGGAATGATTTATTGATCCTTTGGTGAGTGGAAGTCTTGTGATATTCAGAGACAGCATGCAGCTTGAAGGATGGTGAAGATGGAAAAGGGAGTTGATCATGTTGTGATCTATGTCTCCTGATTGGTAGCGGTATAACCTTGGTGTATGAGGTGGATTTTCTTGCTCTGTGGCTATGTAGCAGTAAAGCTTTCATATTGGGTGTCTGTCTGAGAGGCTCCTTGATGATATGAAGAAGCCTAGTTTTTTTCTCAGCCATGGAAGAGAGTGCTTATGCTAGGTGGTGTTTCCTGGTGTTGGAAGGCACTGTTTCCTATTAACCTCGAATACATAAAGGCTATGGAGTTAATCATTAGATGATTTGCAAGCTTCTGAAATAGCCTTTCTCCCTTTCTCAGATGCATGTACATGTTGGTGGTTTTAGATTTGGCCTGAAAGGGGCCTGGATTTTCTGAACTGTTGTTTCCTTTTTAAGGATGCTTTGTACTTGCATGGCTCTATGGTTTTGCAGGTTTTACACGGTTAAGCAAAACTTGTGGTCATGTGGAGTTGTTGTTAAGCTTTTTTCTAGACCCTGGTTTTTGGGGTGTTGTTGGATGAGATAGTTGCAGTTCTGCATGCATGCTTTGTGCATGGTTTGAGGAGGTGTGTTTTCTTCTCTGCATGGGAGTGTTGGTACGTGATTTGTCACTCAACATTCTTGTGGTGGTGCTTGTGGGTTCCTTGATTATGGTGCTCGTTGTAGACATGATTGGAAAATCAGGTTTGGTGTGATCTGGTGTTTGAGTCATGTTGTCTACATGGTTATCCTCTTTGATATCTCAGTTTCCAATGTGATAACGAGTTTGCATGTTCGATGTTTGTGATCTACGAGTTATGCGGTTGGTAGATTAGCTACCCATTGGCTTAAATGAGATAACTTGGATGTGGACTATCTTTATCCATGAGGTTGATTCATTGCTGGTGCAGACTTGTTATCTGGCCTTGTCTGTGGTCACTTGTGCATTGGTGTGACTGTTTTGAGATGAGAGGATGGATATTCTTGAGTACCTGAATAGTCAGTTATGGGAACCTGAAGTAGGTGGTCATGATGCTTGGAGAGCTCGGATGTCACGTTTTAGTGGGAGCTCTAGCAGTGACTGTGGGTTCATCACATGGTGGTGAATGGTCTTCTTTAGTGTTGCAGATGTTTCTAGGAGAGCTCTTTGATCTTGTTGCTGCATAAGGGTTCTTTCACATTTGCATGGACATTATTTGAAGATGTGCAACATCTTGGAACCATGGAGGATGCTTGGAGTCTTTGGCTAATGTGTTTGTGGTACTTGACAGGTGATGTTGGTTTTGAGTCTATTTTCTTTATGTCATGGTATACTCTTGGTTGCACACTAGATTTTTGGCATTGTGCATTGTACTTGAGACCATGGTGAAGTCACTTGAAGCATGGTATCTCCTAAGGGGATATGTAGATCATGGTGTCATGATAAATTCCTGATTCAGATGATTGGAGCTTTGACAGTGGTCTGAAAGTCCGAGAAGGCTACATCTTGGTTGAACGTAAGTTCAATAAGAGACCTATGAGGAGATTGCTCTTGGATTAGTCATGATGACTTGTATATCTTGAAGGAGTATTCTCATTCCCACTCTTGGTCTACTTAGTAGTTTATCTGAAAGGTATTTGGCCCACTATATTTTTCAGATGTGTTTTATGTTTACTTTCATGATATGGATCTTGAATTGTTGTCTAATGGTTCTGGAGGATTCATAGTGGAAGTTGTACAGCTTGTTTTATCTCCTTGTTACTTATGAGAATTGGTAGGAGATGATGTATGGGATGATTTCCTGAAATGGGGAATGAACTAGCTTGATCTTCTTTGAGATGCTTACATCCATGTTGTTTTTTAAATTGGTTTGATCTTGGTGATTGAATGGATGGATGTTGTTAAGGCTTCTCTTTTGGGTTGTGAAGAAGATCATTCTTGGCACAGCTGGCTATTAGAAATGTATGTAGGAGGATGTTCTATAGGAATATGATGTGCAGGGCTTCTCTTTGTGGCCGTGAAGGTTTGTGGTGAGAGAAATGTTTCTTGTAGCAATTTGTTGCAGGTTGTGCACATCATTGTGGATATTTCCTTGGTACTACATGGTCACATGTTCTATGTGTTGTTATTGGTAGACTTGCAATGCCTTTTGATCTTTCAGATCTGAATTACTCAGGCAGTGGGAGTTCCTGTATGTGTCTTGTGTTCTTCGACTGGTTGGCACTTGGAGCTTGTATCTGTTGTTAATGAGTTGATTATGGTTTGGCATAAGTTTACTAATGTTGATACCTGTGAGGTATGTGTGATTGGATGGAATAGCACAAGTTGTGGGTGCTATCTTCAGTCACGTGGGTTTATCAGTTGGACGGAGGCAGTCAGTTTGATTGTTGTTCTAGCTGGTGTTTTTTTGTCTTGTTTCTTGAGAATGACTTCACTGGTGTGTTATGTTTGAAGCTTTGAAGTTGATATTACTTTTGTATAGCATTTGAGCACAGTGAAGTGGTAGTAGCATTTGAGCACAGTGAAGTGGTAGTGTTCTCTGATTGATGATATCACTGGGATCTTTTGCTTGTGTTCGTTGGAATGGTGCTTATTCACCTTGGCTTGAATCTTTCTTCCACAAGTGGCATGTTGGAAGATGATAGGGTTTGTTGCTTGAATGGTGGACATCTTGGATGTTGGTGCAGAATTCTTGATGGAGCATGAGAGCATGTTTGAGGTCTATGTGGTTTCTTGGAACGCTGTGATCGGTTGCATTTTGGTTGCTTCGTTGGACAGTGAGTTGCAGTTGGATGCCTAGTCTTGGTTGTAGATTGTCTGGTGGACTGAATTTGTGGAATCCTGTTGATTGGGTGTCTTGTGTGTTGCGGGGTCTGAACTGGTGGAGCTAGTGCGATCTTAGTTTCTGGTTGCTTTGGAGGTGCCTGTGTGATCTTCGTCAAGTGGGAGATTGTTGGAATTGTGTGCCTCAATCCCACAGGCTGAAACCTCTTGTGAGCAATTTCGGTGAGACTATGGAGATGTCTGGCCGACCTACTAGTTGATCTTGACTATCGCTATGACCTCCTGAATGTCTTGGCGATCGACATCTAAAACCTTCAGCGTACCTTTGGACAGTCGGGATGATGTCTCGGCGACGATAGGAAGTCTTGCCGATATCAGCGTGACCTTTGGTCTGTCTGGCTGATGTGGTAATCGGCATGACTTGCTCCTATCGGTATGAAGTCCTGGAGATTGGGAGATGTCTCGTCGACGGAGATACAAGTATTTTTTATCGGGTGCCTAGTGGATGTCGGGGAGACCTATAGCGACTAGGGTTTTTGGGGTGACTTGAACACTCGGTATGAAGTCCCAGCGACTGAAGAGTGTCTCACCGATATGGTCATCGGGGTAACACAAGGGTCTCGAGAAGAACTCTCAGCGACTAATGAATGTCTCGCCGACAACAGGGATTTACTTGGTGCTTTCGCGGTGACAAAAGACTTCGGTGTGAAGTCTTGGCAACTTGGAAAGTCTCGCCGATAGTCTTCGGGATGACATGTTTGCTCGATGTGAGGTATTGGCGAAAGATGAATGTCTTGCCGACTGTCGGGTGCTTCGGTGAAGCTTGAGAAGTCTCGGTGCAACCTCTTGGCGAGTGGTAAAGTCTTGCCGATGGAAATGTAAGAAGTCGATGTGACTTGTGAGCATCGGTATGAGTCTTTCCGATGAGGAAACTCTCGCCGATGGTTGTTGGTATGACTCTTGGCGACTGTTCAATACTCGATATGACTTGAAGATTTTGGAGTAACGTCTTAGTGAAAGCATGTCTTGCCGACTGTTGTTTGGAGTTCGATATAACATGATGAGCTCGTTATGAAGTCTTGGCAAAGAGTGATAGTCTTGCTGACTAATCAACTCTTCGAAATACCTTGTGATCTTTGGTGTGAGGTCTTGGTGACATGGCGAAGTCTCAGCGATAGCTTTCTAGACTCTGTAAAATGTCTTGCCGATAGTGAAGACTCTTGGCGATAATGACGATCTAGTCTTGTAGCATTGGGGAGACACTGTTAGTGTCTCACCGACATGCGACACAAGTTGATCATTGTTGACCGAGTGAAGGTTGTCCTACGTGGTGTGACTTGGATGTATTATCTTCCATGCAAGGAAGTGGAAACATCTACAATGCTGAGCTGGATGATTCGATCGATGTGATCCGACAGTTGGAATCAAACCGTTTCACAGAGGCTGTTGAGAACGAATGTATAAATGTATGCATTGGACATTCTGAAGAATATATGAAGAGCCGAAGAGAAAAAGAGATAGATAGAGAGAGGGCCGAGTGGCTGGCTGAAAGGCCGAGGCCATGAGGCCGAAACAGAGGAAGTGAGAGGCAGGGTTATGCTGCCAAATTCCCTCCTAGTCATGAATCATGATTGATCTCTCTCTTGTTGATCTGCACTGTATACTGTGTGAGGGTATTGTAACAGTGTGAAGGTTGTATGGTCTGATGGTTTGATCAGTTGCTACTAGTTGTATCTAGAATGAACAAGATGTAATCTCTGAAAAGGCTATGAGCCTGAAATTGTATTGTAACCGTTTGTTGCTCAATAATACAATGGTTCGATCTTTGGAGTGTGGGGTTTTTTATCCGAAAGGATTTCCCCACGTAAATCTGTTTGTTTTGGTTTTTGTCTCATCTTTCATGTCTGTTGGTTCTTGTTGTAGAATCTATTAATGCATGTTGTTGAATTTACATGTGCTTTTCTCAGAAGGATCAATGTGGGAAATAAACTGTATGTTTCCGCTTTAGGACATAGTTGTATGTGTCTTTGAGGCAACCTAATCGAAATGAAAGTTACCGAAGGCACTACTGTTATGGAGGTTTCTCTGAGATGCCCCCCTTTTTTCCCTTACAGGTTATCTATCAATTGTCTCCTAGAAATTTACATTCATGGTGTCATGTCCAAAGGTCTTCTTTGGTCTAATCTCATGTGATCCCAAGCAATCTTTATTGGTGATTGATATTTGTATCTAGTTAGTGGTGACATGGTGGCAAAATTTTGAATTTTCCCTCCAATGTTGAAATTTGAATGTTATTTAGTTGCAAGTTAAAGTTGGAAGAAAGGTTGGTCATTTTTTAAAGGCTCCCTTTTAAAAAGGAGGTGAGTGATTGTTGGTCAATTTTTTGAGATGTTATCATAGAATAGATACAAAAGAGAGAGTAGATTTTTCCTTATGCTTCATATGAGTTGAATGAGTTGTTAAATGTGTATGTCCAAGATTCATTGTGTCAATGCTTCATTGTTCATCTAAATCACCTAATGCATGAACATGAAGTATAGTTTTGGTCATTTGAATGTATCCATGATTGTTTGTATGCTTTAAATTACTTGACAAACTATCCTTGTCACATTTTTTGACTTGAGTTTCGATTAGTTTTCTTTCATAGAGGCTCTAAAACTCCTTGTAAATATTTTTATGAGGCCTCCTTTCAATATATTAAAGAAAGTGTATGAATCTACTAGTGGATGTGTACGATATGTTCATGTGAGTCCACAATATCTTCTATTTCTTCATTCTTGCACATAGAGCATAGATTTGTGTAGATTTATTAGTCATTTCCATCTATCATTTCCCAAACTTCTCTTAGCACATACCTCAAGGATGCCCCCTTGTTCTAGCAAAGCCAAAAGAAGGAAACATCCTTATCCACTAGTCTTTTCATGGTGTAATCCAATCATAATTTTTTCATTCACCTCTAATGACACGCCCTTAGCCTTATGTGATATCATAAGTCTTTAGTATTTGTGGATCCACGTGTTTGAGATCCAAAATATTGTCAATTTTGTCAAGAAATGTTTAATTTCAAAATCATCTCTAAGACCCTACAACTTGGAGCTATTTCTTGTCATTTGTTTGTTTGTTTGTAGTTGGAAACCTATCAAGATTCACCAACAAATTAGCATTGTTGTTAGGGACATTTTAAAGGGTTGAAGTTCATTGAAGACACTACTGTTAGGAAAATGTGTGTTGTCCACCTTGCATAATGTTATAATGTATTATTTATTTATTATGTGGTGCACTTAGGGAATCTAGGGATGTGTGCATCACATGGGTCTAGCGTTCTTGGGGCCACTTTATGTGTTGTATGTAACATTGGGTTAAATATTTAATGTGGGGTTGCACATGGGAATAATATTTAATATTGGGAAAACTTAGTACCAATATTAAATGAGGGGTTAATGGTTTTGTAAGCTCATGGTATTAGTCACATGGTATTATGTAATACTACTTGGTGGTATTGTGTGAGCTTGTTTCTATAAAAGCAAACACATGGGTAGTTGTCTAAGGTTGGTTGGTTGAGAATATCTCTTGTTAGCATTTGTGAGGGTTGAAGCATAGCATGGGATGTGTGGTTACATGCTTGTTCACATGGAGTGCTTGAAGAGGGCCTGATGTTTCAAAGGTGTTCATGGAGAACTCTAAAGATGTATTGTAATGTTTGTTGTTGAATAATACATGAATGGTGGATGCTTTTGGAGGCTAGTTTTTTCCCTCTTAAGGGTTTTCCTAGGGTATATCTTATGTCATCTTTGATGGTATGTTGTCTATTCTTTTGCACATGGATTTTGAATACTTGTTTGCATAGATTTCTCTATTTGGGTTATGTGAAAATTATCTTGAGTGGATGCATATTTCCTAACAACTACTAGTGGAAGGCAACCAAAATTATATTCTTGTGTTGGTGGTTATCTTGCTCTAAGGATTTTCTCTTTTGCATGAAGAGTGGCGAGTCTATTGAAATAAACTTAGTTTAAAGATCATAGAAATACTTTAAAAATTGAGAGGAAAAACAATAGGAGGTTTTGAAGAAAAATAAGGTGCCATAGGTCGTGCAAGGAAGCACCCTGCCACATGGAGAGCAAGAAATACGAGCAAGTTAATTGAATCCTCTCTGCAAGAGCATGGCGAGGATACATTAGGTAGAAATGATGGATTTCTATATTTGAGAGGTCAATATCAATACAATTTTGATTATTTTGTTGATAAAATAATTAGAACTCAAAGGAAAGTCCATAGACATGAATACAATGTAGAAAGGAATGAGATGCCAATTGGAGAAGAAATAGAGATAGATCTAACAACTCCTGTGTGTAGGAGTTGGGAATGCTTGATCCTAGCATAAAGATGTGGGAACGTCCCCCATTTCTTCATAGATAAATGAAGTGATTACAATAAGAGAGATTGATAAGGAGTTGGATTTGTTCAACCATCTCTTGTAAAGACATCAAGAATGGTAGGAACAAGCTCAATTGTTGGCCAATACTGCTGATCAATAGAATTTGAAACATGGTAATTATGATGCACATCATCAATCCCACAATCAATGACATAGCCCTAATCATAATTATTTTCCAAATGTGAGTTCCATTTTGAAGGCAAGCTCAAAGATTCCCTCTAGTTAAGCAAGGTCTAGGAATGGAAAGATATTGTCAATCAGATTTCTCTGGAATCCACACTATCCTAATTAAAACCCTAATGAAATTAGGAGAAAGATCCCAAAGGTCTAAGAAAAACACAATTACATGAGAATCACATTTGTGGTGGTTTATCAATGTCACAAATGAGTACAAAATTGAGCATGAGGGCATGAGAGTGTGAGTCATATTCTTGCATAAATTATATCTTGTACTATATAACACTTGAATAGATAGTACTTCATGTGATGATGTACCTTATTTCTCATACTTAATGTTCTGGATTAGACACTTTTACATGTGAGATGTAATATGCCATAATGTATATGTTGAAGATGTTTCATTTCATTTCTATATTTATGTGAAAATGAGTTACTATTTATTTTCATGAGATGGTTTAGGGTTTTGAACCTTACAAGAGAGGTGACTCTATTGAAATAAACTTAGTTTAAAGATCATAGAAATACTTCAAAATTTGAGACGAAAAATAATAAGAGGTTTTGAAGAACCATAGCTCTTGAGGAAGTAGTAGGTCACATGGAGAGCACGAAAAACAAGTTAATTAAATCCTCTCCACAAGAGCATGATGAGGATACACTAAGTAGAAATGATAGATTTCTAAATTTGAGGGATCAATATCAATACAATTTTGATTATTTTGTTGACAAAATAATTAGAACTCAAATGAAAGTACATAGACATGAATACAATGTAGAAAGGAATGAGATGCCAATTAGAGATGAAATACGAAGATCTAACAACTCTTGCGTGTAGGAGTTGGGAATGCCTAATCCTAGCATAAAGATGTGGGTGGATGGCTCTCATCCCACATCCCCTATTCCTTCATAGATAAATGAATTTGAATATGACAACTTTTTGTGATGTCACTAAACCAAAGTGGTCAATAAGTGATTACAATGAGAGAGGTTAATAAGGAGTTGGATTTGTTGGACCATCTCTTGTAAAGACATAAGGAATTACAGGAACAAGCTCAATTGTTGGCCCATAATGCTAATCAATAAAATTAGAACCATGGTAGTTATGATCCACATCATCAAGCTCACAATCAATGACATAGCCCTAATCATAATTATTTTCCAAATGTGAGTTCCATTTTGAAGGCAAGCTCAAAGATTCCCTCTAGTTAAGCAGGGTCTAGGAATGAAAAGATAATGCCAATCAAATTTCTTTGGAATCCATGCTATACTAATTAAATCCCCAAT
Source organism: Sequoia sempervirens (assembly GCA_007258455.2). Classification (NCBI taxonomy): domain Eukaryota; kingdom Viridiplantae; phylum Streptophyta; class Pinopsida; order Cupressales; family Cupressaceae; genus Sequoia; species Sequoia sempervirens. Next base: position 767,194,493 of record VDFB02281492.1, on the reverse strand, counting down.
GATATTAGGGGAATGATCCCAAAGGTCTAAGGAAACCACAATTACATAAGAATAGCATTTGTGGTGGTTTATCAATGTCACAAATGAGTACAAAATTGAGCATGAGGGTGTGATGATGAAATTGTTTGTTTAACCCTTAGAAAGAAAGTGCTAAGGAATGTTCTTGTAGTTTGATATATAGCAATGTGAGACTCATGAGAGGAGTTCGCTAGAGTTTGCACACTTTAGTATGGGGATAGGGTTTGATCCCACATTTACAATTCAAGCATTAGCTACAACGAAGAATGGACAATATTCTAAAGGCAAATACTAGTCACTATGTGACACTTGTAAAGTTTGGTCTATGCCAAGGTAAAAATGATTGATTAAGTCCATTTTCATATATGATGTCTTTTTTTATTTCTAATGAAAGGGATTTACTCTATGATTATAAATTATTTGATAATTTATGTTCAAATAGGTTGTGTTCATTTTATTTTTCTTCATTACCTTCAACCACTCCTAATTTTTAATTTGTAATATTGATTATGTTTGAAAAAAATGATATAAATAATTATAATAAAACCTAAATTCATGGTCGCTAACACCTACTACAATTAATTCAATCAATTAAAAGTACAATTAAAATATTATATCAATCTCCAAATTTAAATGATGAATTTAAGAGTTTAATGTTTGAGAGAAGAGAGTTTGACACATTTATGTTCACAATACACTCTTTACAATCCTAAGATCCTCAATTTATCTATAATAGTGATTGAAACTAAATACATAATATAAATGGTTAGAAACATACACATAATTATATTATCAACATTAACCATATTATAACATCTTGGGTAGTGTTGTGTCATGGCATAAATTGCCAAAGGGAGTATAAGTACATGTCCCTGTTCAGATCATGCCCAACTTAGCTTTCAGTACAGGGCACAAAGTCTGGCCCAATAAAGGAAAAACAAATGACAGAACTTCTCAGTACACAAACCAGTGCCGAGAGCTTTATTTTGACAGAAACCCACACACAAAAGGAGGAAAGAAATCCACAGAAACCCAGAAGTATATTTTCATCACAGATCAAAGATCAAAGATCAGGCTGAGGAGTGAGGCGAATGTAAGACTTGCCAGAGGGCACAGCTACAGTGTCAAAACCCCTAGGAAACTTCTCCAGGGCGGCTTCATTAGACAAGGAAGGCAACACCATGCATTTGTCCCCTGCCTTCCAATCCACAGGCGTGGCCACGCTATAATTGGCAGTAAGCTGCAGAGAATCCAAAACCCTCAAAATTTCAGCAAAGTTACGGCCGGTGGTAGCAGGATAAAGAACAGAAAGCTTGAGCGTCTTGTCGGGGCCAATGACAAAAACGGCCCTTGCAGTCAAGGGTATGCCGGCCCGGTCCTTCTCCGCAGGGTCCAGCATGCCATATTTTATGGCAACTTCTCTGGTCGGGTCGGCAATGATAGGGTAAGTGACCTTGGCTCCCGGTGTGTAGCTCTCTATGTCTCGAACCCACGACCTGTGGGTCTCCGCGTCGTTACAGCTCAGTGCTAAAACCCTAACTCCTCTCTTGTCAAATTCGGGCATTAGTTTTGCCAGGGAGCCCAGTTCAGTTGTGCAGACGGGCGTGAAGTCCGCCGGGTGAGAAAATAATATAGCCCAGCTCTTTTCAATGTAGTCATGGAAATGAATGGAGCCATGGCTCGACTCTGCTGTAAAATCTGGAACTAAGTCGCCCAGCTTCAAGGCCATACTGCAGTAATAAGTATCTATGCTTTTATGCTGAAGAGCTTTGTGTGAGATTGGATTTATATAGAAATTGGCGTGTAGAATGGATGTGGATCAAGGGCGTGGAAATATGATAACCTTCGTGGCTTACCTGGTTATGTCCGCCATGTCCTGCACGAGGCAATAAAATAATCCCTTCCTGATCAATACAGACAGGCATTTACTTGTATCATATGATTTGTAGGGATCCTCTGCGAACATTGAAACTTCAACCAGATTTCTTGTAAACATTGTAGGTTTTTGTATGCCGCATCTTCAACTAGATTGTCGCTTCATATATACAATTACCTGGAATGACTTGATTCTTGTAAGGATATGATTTAGCTTGGGATAAGAACATTTTCTAGGTTGAGTTTGGGGATTAGGGTTGAGTTTGCATTTTTACAATGTATATAGTTTTATTTTTCTGTTGGATTGATTTGTTTCTATTTTTTTTGTGTGTGTTTTTTAATAATGAAGGGTTAGAAACTTAGAAGTATTTAGAAATGATTTTGAAGAGTTGTCGATATGTCATTAAAGGACACATCCTCGTAGATCAATCATGAAAATATTAATACAAGATAAAAAATAGTACTCATTAGACATGTATATGTTGGTAGAATGTCTAAGCAAATCTAGATTCCTTTTAGTATATTAATTGAATTGTTATAATGTGAGTCATATGTGAATATAGCTTGGAAGATGTTAAGATACTAAGATGTTTAAAAAGAATGCATTGAGTGTCTTTAACTACAAGGGCATAGCAATAATTTATACAAATTTGTTTTTAATTGACCTTTGACACAAAATGAAATGGTAGAGTTGGGCCAGAATTTTAGTTTAAAAAGGTCAAATTTGGAATTGTAGGATCGACCCCATGACTATGAACTTGACTTGGATCTAAAAGGGGGTAGATTAAGGCATGAGACAAATATATGGAAATGGCGTGTGTAGTGAATGTATGGATATGAAGAATGTATTGGGATATGTGTGCATATAGATAAGGTAAGGGGTATGTGTATAGGAATGTGTATAACATACATGTAGGTAGCATAAGGCAATATACCCAATTTGGCACAAAATTACACTTGTCACTACCTGAATGTATTAAGGCACTCTCCTCAAAACATGTATAAAACTAAATAGGAAATGACATGGGTAATATAGATTTCACCATTGCTTTTTGCCTCAATTTTGAGGTACATGTGAATCTTAGAATGATCATACATCTAAAAGAATATAGCACCAACAAACATGCATGTAAAGTAAGCATTTATATATCAAAGAATATAAGGGGGGTCTATATAAAATAATAGAGCTTGTAAGATGTCATCATATAGGTTTGCTTTATGTCATGTACTTTCCATGAGATCCTACAAAATAGAGAAAAGCTATTTCATGAGCAATGCTAATTTTAAGAATTCCCCTTAAATTAAATAAAATCTTGTTAAATCTTGACTTGATGCATTGATTTTTGTGGTGAATCTATGCCTATTTTGGGGGGAAAGAATTAATTTTTGTGGCAAATTTATGCACATTTTCCACCAAATGTTACATTTTGCTAAAAAATTATAGAGGGGTTCCTAAAATAAAATAATTTATTTGACAAATTATTGATTGAATTCAAAAAAAAATATTAAGCGAATTATCAAGTGGTTCAAATATTACATAGTGTAGATAGAAAAAAATATTCTTGCACAAAAAGATAAATATTTTCATTTGACAAATTATCAACTTTGATTTAGGAACATGTAATTTCCCATTTTCAATTTAAATTTCAATTTATGAACTAAAAGGCCATTTTTTTATGTCTGGTGAGCTAAATTTGTTGGAGCCTAGTCTCATAGGCCTTAAAAAAGTGTAGAGAAGGAAGTTTAAGTGTTAACAAGTTCCAATTTTTGCAAAGTTTGTGAGTTCACAAAATATGTGAAAGTGTGACAAGCTAAAGGTTCAAGTGGTCAATGTAAGTTTTATTTGTCACAAAGTTTAAGAGTTCGTGAACTCTCCAAAAGTGTGACAAGTTTTGTATGCCACAAAGTTTATGCATTCACAAACTCTCTAAAAGTGCGACAAAGGAAAGTAAGTGTGGTGGTATATCACAAATTTTGAAGGTTCACAAAATGACGAATAGTGCAACAAAGAGAAGATAGAAGTTCACCAAGTTCTTGGCATCGTAAAGTTCATGAGTTCACAAACTCTATGAAAAGTTGATGAAGTCTACTAAAATACAAAACACACAAAAAGCTAAAGGGAAGGAAAGAGAGAAATTGGAAAGAAGGAAATAAGAGACAAAAAAGTGATAAAGTTCTAAATGTCGCAAAGTTCGTGAGTTTGTGAACTCTATGAAAGTGTGAGAAGTTAGGAAAAGAGTCAAAATCTCTAACTTGCATGGTAAAAACATGCTCAAATTTAAATTTGTGTAGGAAAAGGTGTAACAACTAATGTGGTTGGTGCATGCATAATCAAAGCCACTCTTTTTGGCATGAATCCTTATTGACAATTGATTCTAGTTATTTAAAGGGACAAATGTATTCATTCATGATGAATCATTCTACAACTAAAAACTCTTGCTAGACATTGTTTTAAGCACTTGTGTTCAAACAACTAAATTTGTGGACAAAAACCCTTTGATTTGTTGTAGATTTGAGGATGAAAACCCTTTGGTTTCAAGGATCCAAGGATGAAACCCCTTTTGACCTATAGGATAATCTCACTTAGAGTCCAACTATGAATGATCTTTTAGAGCATGCAAGTTCTATTGTTGCAAGTTTGTACATATTTACATTTTGTTGTGGGTTTGAGCATAATAGTTTCAATCTACATTGTTTTTGTTGTAGTTGTTCTTCTACTATTGTTGCAATATATTTTCATGTATTTTATGTGTTTATTATAAACTAGGAACGTTTCAAAATTTACATGTTATTTGTTAGATCCATTTATAATTATGGGTTATTAATGTTAATGAAAAATTTGTGAGGAAATATGGATTTTACAAGTTCTTATCAAAATATTTAAATCTGAAATTTATTTTGACAAGATAATTTGTTGGGGTTATTACAATGGTACCAGAGATAAAAATATTGCTAGCCTGGAGGGTAAATTGAGTTATAAATCATGGGAGGATTCTTCAAATCTCTAATAAATGGGAAAATGTAGATGATTTTATTGATACAATGATACAATTATAGAAGAGCCAAGATGAAATACAAAGAAACCAAGACAAAATGAACAAAATTGTAGAATACAATCCTAAGGTTGAGGCTCAAATCTCAATGAATATATTGTTGCCTATTATGCCAAATATAAGTTATTTTTAGTGGAGATCCAAGAGGCAATGTCTTTCTCAAGTTTCATGAATATGAAGAAATCTAAAGATATAACTAGATAGAATAACCACTATGAAATACTAGAGAGACAACATGAAGAATAATTTGATAGGATTTTCAAAGATTATTAGAAGTAGTCATATGGTTTCAAATGTGTACCTCTTTTTGAAATATTCTTAAAGGTGCTAACAAAATGGATTTTGTACAAATACATAAGAAATTTTTGGGAGCAAGAAGAGAGGTCAAAACTAAAAGAAGTTACTAAAGAGTGGGAATCAAAAGTAATGTTCCTAGATGAGAAAATTTCCCTAAACATAAGAAAAGAGGAGTGTACCAAATATGAGGTCAGAAGAAAGAAACTTTGCTTCTAATGCAAAGAACCATTTGAGTTGAACCACAAATTTTAAGGTGAAGATGAAATGATGACACACCAAAGCTAGAGCTTCAAGTAAAGGTCAAGGATGACATAGTAATGGAGGAGTATGGAAATGAGAACTATGGTTTGAAGAAGTTAAATCCATCACCTTAATAAAGATGACAATAATAACAAAGTTGATTTATCAAATTCTTTAATGAAGGTAGACATGCATTTTGAACATCCCTATGAATTGAGATTGAAAAATTAGGAATATTATGAGGTGGAGCCCCCAAGATGACCTTGTTGAGAGGCATGCATTAAAGAATAGTGCCTCAATAAACACTAATGTTGGTTTTTGACTTACTAAATTTCTCAAATCTGAAAATAATGATAAGCAAGTTGACTATCTTCATGATTATAGCTTAAGGCACAAAGACACTAATTCCACCAGAGAACCGATATTCTTCCAAGAATTATGTCAACATATGAAACATGGAGAAATGGCTAAAGTCACCACATTCAACCAAGATTACACAAATTCTTCTACTCAAATTTTCTATGCAAAAGAATTGGGATTTGAGTAATATTTTAAAACACTCAATATTGAAGTTTGAGGTAGAGCTTGCATTAGGTCCTTCCCTATTAATTTAGTATATTAGTTCTTCCATGATTCACAATGATGATCAAGGAGAGTGCAAGGTAATTCTTGCAGTTGTGGACGATAATGATTTAAAGGAGTTATTGGATAGTTGAAAACTTGATGCTTTGGAAGAAGTATTATAGTCTTTCATGAGAAAATTCAAAACTTAATGATTCATAACCTTCCTCAATTGGTTAACTCAAGTGGATCATATGAGAAACTCATGGCATCAAAATCACATAAGTTCAAATATATAAATCATTCACACAAAGGAAAAGATATATAAGTAAGTATAGAAGGCCATGTGACATACTCATGTAATTCTCCTTCCATTTATGAAAATACTTCCAAGACCTTATGTGGAGATGATAGAGTTTGTAACTAAGAGTAAGAAAAGAAATTTCATTTTCTAGTTTTGTACAAAGGCCTAAAGAACTACATGAACGGAAAGAGAAAATTATAGCACCAAAAGAGAAAGAGGTATAAGTCATAACTTAGCTAGATAGCATGATAAGTCTCATTGAAGAGTTGAATCTAAGTTGTAAGAAGGCTTAAAGGAAAAATGCAATGAATTTTGTTGGTGTAAGATCAAAAATTGAGGTTATAATAAACATAAAGCACAAATCAATCATAGTAACCACTAAACTATGAATCCAAACTAACTCAAATTGATCTCTCAATCAATAACAAACTAATACATTTTTACCTTCCTTTCTATGCTACCTTTGAATCACCTTCATTGTTTCTCTCCAAATGTATCCTTGATATTGCTCTCAGATTTTGTATGCTAAATGTTGCTTTGAGCTTCAAATGTTGTTGAATGATAAAGGATGCCAAATATTGAGAATTCATGGCTAGCCTTGAATGTGCAAAGAGGCTTACTTTATAGAAACATGTGTTTCAGATGAACGATCTGGATGCAAAGATCAAAGATCAAGATCAATAGTCAATGCATGTTGAGAGGAAATAGATTGAATAGTTAACTGGCCTGATCGATCCAATCAAGGGAACCAATTGGATAATCAATGGGAATTAAAATAATCGATGGAAATTGATATATTAATTAGTAGGATTTGAATAATCAGTGAACATGATTGATCAGTCAAAAAATTAGATTGAATAATCAGTGGATGTGATTGATCAATCAAATGTGTGAGGATAATTAATTAATTAATCTTGAGAGGAATGTGCAAACAAAGATTGATTTAATAAACAAAATTTTATTTATTAAAGATCATGTTGAGTGAATAAATAATTAAGTTAATTACTTAATTTGGAAGAGGGAAAGTAAATTAATTAAATAATTGATGATAACTATTTAATTAAATTAGAAGAATAAGTAATTTTAGAGAAATAATTAAATAATTAATGTTTATTTAATTAATCAGGGGGAATAAGGTTAAATTAGCACTTTATTAAACAAATATGATTTATTTAATTAATCTAAAATGATGAATGAGGATGAATTAATTAAATAATATTAAATTACTTAATTAATTTAGTAGAATATGAAAATTGACAATGATTAAATAATTAGGAATTATTTAATCATTTAGGGGAAGAAGGGTGAAAGTCAAAAAGTGTTGTTCGTTGGTTAGGACAATTTAGGGTATCTACATTTTGCTCCTCTTTGACATAATGCATGTTTATAGCAATATGTCAGATAAAATTAAAAAAATTCAGCTCGCGAAATGCCCCAGTGATGGCGAGATAGGATAATGCTCCTTTAGAAAAAAATTAAAGTTTTGAAAAAAAATTTAAAAAATTGATAAATTGTTTCAAAAAATTAATTTGGTAGTGGTACATGTGTTTGTGGTAAAATATTGCGAGTTCAGGACCTTCGATGCATCCACATTAGGAATTAGGGTTTATGGTTTTAGGGTTTAGGGTATAAATAGGCCCTAGGTTGGGTAAAAAAGATCATTTGTGCATTTTTCTTTTAAGAGATTTGGTTCTCTAAGTGTGAGTTTGTTGCAGAGCTATTGCCAAAATGTCTCATGTTCCAGTCATTGAACTCTAAGGATATCAAGTCAGGATCTTTTGACAGCCAAAGGGCTTAGGGGACATGGTATGTACCCTTTCCTTTCATTATATATATATTTTTTAGTAGAATTTAGGGCTTGAAGAAGAGCAAGTAAATGTGGTGCACTTTATGTTTTGCAACTGTTATCGTGTTTGTCGCATGTGTGGCTCAGTTTGTTGCATGTGTCTAGTATGACACATTTGCAAAATAGAGCTGGATGTGTCATTGTGGGAGGACGATGGTAATCACTTGTCATATTTCTGATAGTCGTGATATCTTATTGGGAGGACAGTGCAATCACAACATATTATTGAGTTTTCCCTACCAGAGCGGGTTCTTGGGCAATTCGAGGAGCAATAGGGGGTTCTTGGTTCAACAGAGTTTTCCAAATCCTCTAGAGACATTCCTCAGTGGGGACATATGGTTAGTGTGGTGGTGGCAGAGTAGGAGATAGATGTGCTCCATCCAGTTGAGTGGGGTTCCCCTATAGAGGTTGTTGATGTAGGTACCATAGCTAAGTATGATGAATGGTAGTCCCAGAAAAGGCCCATCCCATATACATATCCAAATCAACTTGCCCTTGTAGAGAGACTTGGGAGAGGCTTGTGAGGAAAGTTTCAAGGTAGAGGGTGGGGGAGAGGGGGTGATGATGATGGGGATGGTGATGATTGTGGGGACGGTGGAGATCAGGGTGGAGGTAGTGGTAGGGGAGATAGAGGCTGGAGTGGAGATCAAGGCTAGGGTGGAGATTGAGGCCGGGGTGCTAGAGGTGGGCTTCCACCTCGAGCACCTAGACAAGATGGTGATCAACAGAGGGATGATGCTCCTCATTAGGAGGAGGGGGTTAGAGCAGATATCCCAAATGGATAGGTACAGGTTGATGCTCCTCCTCGCCAGGAGGAGGGATATAGAGTGTAGCAACTAGGGTTGATGTTGATATCAGCATGGATATCGAGGTAGAGGAGGTTCGTTGGGAGGGGTAAGGAAAAGAAGCATGCCCATGAGGTGGCTATGGAGGAGGGATTGGAGGAGGTACCCATCTTGGAGGCTATGGAGGAGGATGTGGGGGATAGTCCAATGGATTGATAGGTTGCAGTGCTCTAGGCTTAGTTGCAGGCTATGAACTTACAAGTCTAGGGTTTGCAGGGACAGGTAGCTTAGCTGGTAGTTGAGTGAGACATGGTTGTGATCAGGGCACAACAGGAAAAGAAGAGTGCTATAGATTTTATTGGTACAATTAGTGGTGGGACGAAAGATCTATCTCGGGAGCTCTATCGATCCAACCAAGCTAAGCAATACTATCAGGACCTGTATGAGAGGGCAGTTCCTACATTAGAGAGGGAGCCTAGTTTTACTGAGATTCAGAGCAAGATGTACAGTAGGACACACTCCAAACAATCTTAGATCAATGAGGGTGTCTCCCAACCCAGACCATCTCCTTATCATTCAACATAGCATTCACACAGGGACAAATAATGGGCATTAGGATCAAACCACAAAGAGGATAGAACATCTCCTTCAGGGGATAGAGACAGCATAGGCAAGGCCTGATTTTATATAGACATGTATTATTTTTTGGACTAAGCCTGCGAGCTCCAAAAATTTTATCGTCATTCAATTATTGTACTATGACACAATATTTTTGGATTATATATATGAGATACATCTTTGAGGTGATTATATGATGCATTATTTGTTATGCATATTTCTATATGATATAGATTTTTATGGATGCATTTGATGTCATTTATGATTTATGGATGGCTTCACATAATATATATTTGATGCTTACATGTACAACATGATGTATGGATATTTTGAATGCTCTACATGATGATGACATTATCGATGCTTATATTTTGTATATGATAATAGATTTATGCTTAGAACATGTTATTCCATAGACGATATGATTTTATATGGATGACGATGTTTTCAAAATGAGATGCAATATTATCTATCTTTTTTGTAATTTTTGTAGGTAGTATGTATGGCTTATATGCACACATGATTATTTATGATATTCTAACATGTTTATGGATGCAAGATGATGCAACTCATATATTTATCTTTTTGTATGTCACGTAGCACACCATCAAGATTACTGTGGGATTCTTTAGGAGAACTGTTAGTGCGAGAAGAGAAATAGTTAGCAAGGAGTGAAGAAACTTGTTAAATGGATCATTCATCCGAATTGAGATCAATATAATGATTAACATCTCATTTGTGAATTTTTTTGATATATTTGGTGCTCTGAGTGTGATTTTTTTGTAGAGCTACTGCCAAAATGTCTCATGTTCTAGTCGTTGCACACCGAGGATATCAAGTCAGGACCTTCCGCCAGCTAGAGAGCTTAGAGGACATGATATGTACCCTTTCCTTTCATTATATTTTTTTGGTTTTGAGTATTCTTTAGGGCTTGAAGAAGAGCAAGAAAATGTGGTGAACTTTTTGCATTGCAACTGTTATCATGTTTGTCACATGTGTGGCTCAGTTTGTCACATGTTTCTAGTACAATGCATCTACAAAATAAAGCCACATGTGTCATTGTGAAAGGACAATGGTGATAACTTTCCATACTTCCAAAAATGATAGGCTCACCCCTTTTAAGGTAATAAGTCACCTCTTTTCCAAAGTTGGTTTCTTGGGAAGCCCTACAAATTAAGGCAAGTCAGTTAGGCAACCTTATAGTCTCCTACGGTACCATTCAATTGAAGGTTTACAAAAGGTTTTTGGTGTTGCACTAGTACTTGGAACCTAAAAAGGGTTGAACAATATAAATAAGGGGCTAAGAGGGTTGATAGTTTTCATAAAGATAAAAAAAATATTGAGAGTGTGTAATTCATGCCTTGTGGGTCATGAGCTAGACTATCAAATCATCATTATATTGTCATATTGCACCATGCAATTTTTGGCACTTATAACTAAACCCCATGAAATGAGTAGATCTAGATGAGGTGTGCCTAGTTTGGAACCCAAGGTTGGGGCTTTGTATACTATAGTTTCTATTTATGTTTAATGGAAAATTATTGAGGGTTGAAGATTTACTATCATTTTATATATTTGTAGTGTAGAAAATTGTCACCCTTAATAATTTCACACTATTTTTTGACACCCCTAAATTATTTGACCTAATTAAGTCCCTAATTTCCTAAAGTATGCATTCCAAAGCCTATTTTTAACATTTTCTAATAAAGTTGCAAGAATTGAATAAATGCAAATAATTAATGTTATGATCCTAGCACTTAATGTCCTAGAAAATAGGGCTAGGACCCATAGGCCTTAGGAAACTGTGTCCCTCTATACATGCCAGATTCAACTTTTGGTGATAGGTATACATCAATCTGCCTTCCCTAGATCCACCTGCAATTTACAGTTTCAGTCTATGTATTTCTAGTTTATTGCATTTGTCATATTAGGTCATATAGTTCAATTAGGTTAATCATTTCAAATCACTTCCTATCCGTTTCCAAAACTCTAACAAAGTGGATCCAGGTTTGATTGGCTCACCTCTTTGGTTGATAGTCAATCTATTCACCTTGTGCATCCACCTTTCTAATAAAATATAGAAAAAGGATCCTAAAAATAACCTTAGGTTTAAACACTAAACATTAAAGGGTTCATCCCTCTTTTTCTATGTTTCATTTTGGTGAACCCTAAATTTGACATCATAACTGTATGATTTGGTAGTCTTTCAAACCTTAGATCTAGGTTTTGCATCATCTTGTCTTGCATTTCTCATTTAGGGTTTCATATTTTCATTATAAAAGAGTCATAAAAATTCAAAAATATTGCATCATAAGTTGCATTAGGGTTTGTTTTAGTCATCCTTAGATCTGATTTAAATTCATCAGGTGGTTAAAGTTTCAAATTAATCATTGCATTTAAGTTGCATCTTTCATTTAAACCTAAAAAGTGAAAAAATGAATTGTTTTATTTCAAATGTCCATCAAATCATCATTTTCAAAAAAAATTGTTGGAAATAGGATGCCATTTAATTGCAATCCTAAACATATTTCATGTATCTTCGAAGTCCTTGGAAAGTGTTCCCCAACACTAGGATTAGAAAGAGATTAAATTCAAATGAAATGAACATGTAAATTGACATTTGTGATTATTCCTAAAAGATAGGAACATGCGGGGATGCCCAAGAAGAGATCCTACAAAATAGGAGCACATGGGGCACCCACATGGAAGGTGGAACCGACCTTGCTTAAGTTAACTATTTGGAGGATTGATAACACCTCAGTAATGCATGTTCTTGATCCTAAAAATTAGGGATTGGTATTTACATGAGTGGAGTGGCACTATCGATTCAGTATCAGTTCAATTTAGTTCAGCTCAATTATGGTTCAGTTATCTTCAGTTGCATGTAGTTATTTTGAGTTAAATGCTGGCTGACTTCAGTTGACTTCAGTTGCATGACAGATAACAGGTGGATACTTTCAGTTAAGTGGGGATGATCAATCATGCATAATGTTTGCATGAATTGGTGGAGAGATATGTTTCAGTTAACTAAGATTGACTTGGACCCACCATGGGCACTCAAGTTGGCATCTTTGAGTTAACACCTTTTGCATGAGAAGATATTTACAAGGCTCAGTTAAGTGGGCCCATTCTTGGGTGCCAACTTTGAGGTGATGCTTGCAAGATATTTTATTGACCAACAATCAATTAATTGTTCAGTTTGGGGTGCCTAAATTGAGGAGACTTTGATTTTGACTTCATGTTATAGTGTGGAACTCTACTTGCACAATCTAGGTGTGGTTTTTGTGAGGAGCTTTATGCTCTTGTATTTGACAACTCTTAGGAGTTTACAATGCTCATAATTTTCTATTAATTGCAACAAGTGCATCAAAGTTTGTTGCAGGTTAGCAGGTTGAGCTTGTGCATGTGTGAGAGTTTGAAGCATGGCATGGGATGTGTGGATTCATGCTTGGTCACATGGAATGCATGGATAGCTTGTGCTGTAGAAAGTGGATGAGAGTTCCGTGAGAGTTTATTGTAGGTTGTGAAGAAGAATTTTTGAAGGCAAGGAAGCATATCAATCAAGGATTGATACAGTATTATTGTAATCTTGTTCTAAGGTTAAATAATACAAGAATTATTGATTCTGGTGGAGTTTTTTCCTGAAAGGGTTTCTCCATGTATATGTTGTGTCACTTCTATCTTCTTGTCTCCTTCTACAATCTTTTGTCTCTTTCTACAATTGGTAAAATTGATCTAAATAGATAATCATGCACAAATAATTGTGACAAAGAACACTTAATTAAATCTATAGTATAATAGTTTTACAAGTTTTAAACTACAATTTCACCTTCATTTTCAACAATTTTGCATATTAAAATTAGTTAAGTATTGCATATTAGATCTAAAATTGCATTCAAAATTGTCCTTTATTGTTGCATATTTACATTTGAATCACATTGTCTTAAATTGAAAAATATTGCATTGTTTGATTTCAAAATTGCATAAAAATCATCATTTGTAGGTTGTGGCATCCTAGAATCAGTCATTTATTGCATTTCAATCTAAAATTTGTATTCAAAACTTGTCAAAACATTTTCAACATTTTTGCACACTTGCATTGGGCATCATTTTGTCTTAAATTGACCAAAAATTGAAAAAATAGTCACTAAAAAGCCTATTTGCAAACAAAAACAACATTAAACAGAAACATAAAAAAAATAGTTTTTCAATTTTCTAAACCCCTATCAGGGACTCAAACACCCTTGGGTGTCCCTATCCTTTGAGGGGTGTCTCAGGAAAATTCTACATAGGTTTTTGTCTCTGCATTATCAATCTATTTCTACTTGCAACTGTCTGGTTTGAAATTCTGAAAAATTGTTATTGCATGTTAAAAAAACTTATGATTTTTCTTGATTTGTTGCAAAATTTGAAAAAAAATTGTTTCTTTTTAGTGCTAAATTTTTTAGAATTGTAGGTCAATTGTTTACATCATGTTCTCATTGCAAAAATCTTGTGGTATCATAGTTCATATTCTATCGTCAAATATTGTTGAGCATTTTAAGGAACTTTTGTTATAAGCATATGAAAATGAGTTCATTGCCCCTCTCATTATTTTTCATTGGTCCCTCTCCCACTATACCTCCTATGTGTGAGATGAAAGAGAATACAATCATTGGAAATCATGACAACCATGTTTTCTCTTCTCCTGATATCTCTCCTATGAGCGAAGAAGGTATCTTGGTGTTAGAACCAATCATTGAGCATCATGAGAATCATGTTTGTTAATATCCCCCTACCTCTCCTACTTAGGAAGATATAGTTGAACAAGAGGATGCAATCATATACAATCATGACAATCATAGTTTTTCTTCTCATGATACCTCTCCTACCTGTGACAAGGGTATCCTAGTGTTAGAAGATCCAATCATTGAGAATCGTGAGAATCTTGTTTGTCCCTCTCCCAATGATTCTCCCACTTGGGAAGACATTGTTGAATATGCAGGATGAAATCATTGATACATGCATTTCAAAAGATAGTAAGAGGTCTTGCCTAAATGAAGATGCTAAGGTCACATTAGATTCCCCCTCAATAGAAGACCATCAACAAGAATTTAAGTATGTTGAGGTTATGCACACACAATTGGCCATTAGATCTCCCTTGATTATTGGACCTCCAAAAACTCTTTTTGGATCTCCTAAGATTCCTCTAATTATTGGACCTCCTAAGTCACCTCTTATTATAGGACCTCCTAAACCTCCAAGTTTTATCTAAAACTTCACAAGACAACTCATTAGTAATAATGTGTCACAACAGCCAAAGTACCACACAATTTCTCACACATATAATACTAGGAGATATAAGCAACCAAAATGAACACTAACATCCATTCCATTGCCTCAACCATATCTCTCACCCACACCTAACATCCTACAATGTAGTGGTAAAGAATTTGATCTTGTTGAGCAACTTCATAACACTCCTGCTAAGATATCCTTGTGGGATTTGATTCAAATATCACCTGCTTACCATGAAATGCTTCAAAAGGCTTTGCAAAACATTGTTATCCCTCCTAGTGCACAACCAAATTATGTGTTAGCTTTGATTGAGAATATGAATCAACCTAATTTAGACATTGTCTTTCATCAAAATGAGTTACCCCTTTTGAAAACACAAAAAAAAATGATGCTTTGATGATATTGGCAGTTATTAAGAAGGCTGGGATTAGGTGTACATACCCTTTTTGATAATAGTTTGGGACTTAATGTTTGTAGTGTGAACCTTTTGGATAAAATTGGGGTGTATAAGACTAAAATTCAACCAGTTAATTTGTCTATTTGTGGTTTTGACAATGTGGGAAAACAACCACTAGGTGTGATACCATTACCTATCAAAGTTAGATATGACACTTTACAAACTCCTATCCATGTCATGGCCTAGGATATTCCGTATAATATTCTCTTGGGTAGACCATGGATTCATGAAATGAATATAGTGCCTTTAGTGCTCCATCATTCACTGAAGTACATATATAATAATAAGGTTTACATGATAAAAGTTAGCCCTAAATTTGAACAGTGTTTACAAACTGAAATAGGAATGACGAATCCTCTTAGCACATTGACACAAACTACAAGAGTGGAAACTTTACAAGTTGAGGATATAGATAAGTTTCTTTCAAATGTGAAAAATTTGTTGGATGATGATTAGGGATTGTTAGATTTCACACCTACATTCGATTGAGAATACAAGATCATACAACCAAAATCAGAAAAAGAGAAAGAAGTTTTCATGATATCAACACAATCTATCACTAAGTCATCAAAAGAATCTGAGTCTACAACTTGTAGCAAAGAAGAGGAAAACATAACTTATACATTCACATATGATGATCATACAAAACCACCTTCTTCGATAGAAATGGAGGCTATTTATGGAAGAGGATATCAACTTTTGAAACAATGTGGCTATAATGGAAAAGGATGTGGTGTAAGAGAACAAGGTATTTGTGTCCCTATAGAGCCTAACACGCAAGAAACAATAAGAGGTCTTGGCTATTGTCCTTCAAAAACATAAAAAATAATTTCATTTAATCAATAGCATTAGTTGTTGTTCCTTGTCATGTGGTAGTTGTAGTCTCACAACATGCCACTACCATGCATGAGGGTATAAACTAAGCTTTATGCAATCATATTTCATTTTGCAAGAAGCAGCATATCATCCATCTAGGCTCATTTATCTCCCTACACTTGGGGAACAAGGAATTAGGTAGCCTTGTCCTAGTTGCATTCCTTTGAGCAAGGGATCCCTCTTTATCTCCTTAAAAAGTTAGTGTAGCAAGTACACTAACATTTTAAGGGGGTGCATATAGTCCCTCACTCATTTTTTGCATAAGAAACAGTCCCTTCTTAGTGATGAGAGCATGCATCTCCTAGGATGTATGACTTTTTCAACTAAAGTTTGGCCTTTTAAAGCATGTGATGTGTCTCCATTGTAGTGATATTAGGCTTGATGTCCCATAATAGTTTGAAATTTCTTGGTATATGACATTCTCCTTGGTGGTAATGCTATGGTTAGTGTTCCCTAAGGTGTGATTTTCTATTCTTTGACTAGTCCTCTCTTGGTGGTGATATTGTGTATAGAGAAGGGGGATTCACTACTCACGAGTTCTCTTCATTCAGAGAGCCTCATGAGGTGAAATTTCCTAAACTACCTCAGGAACAATGCGAGAGTTATAGAATCAGAAAAAGCAGGTCACAAATATTTTCTAGACAAACTAACAAGCTCTCAGCCAAAGGACAACAACACATTATATGGACAACAGTGCAGTGCGCTTGCGTCTCATATGGACTAGAAAGCAAGTTTATCACATAAAATAGCTAAATGACTACTAGCAATCTGATTGCTAAGAACTGACAGAGTGCAATAAAGTAGCAAAATGTAATAAAACTAAAATAAAGTAAAATAGAAATGATAGAGATAAGGAGAAGAAAGAAAGGAAATTCTCACAACCACACAAGTGATGAAGCCTCTAGAAAATGAATCTCTTCAAAACTTGCATACATAATATCTGGAGAAAGTGTTGGGGTTGTATAGGGATTTTCCTCAGTCAAACCCCCATTTTGGTGTTCCAACCTCCACGGATAGCCAGATAGATAGAGAGAAATTAACCAAAATGGAAAAAGCATGTGGTGAAAGCAAAACCTACTTCAGGAGTAGAACCCGCACCACCAAGTATGGGTGATAAAAGAAATCCCCACTTGATGAGAAGAACCCGTATCACAAAAGAGGTGATAGAAGCAATCCCTACTCAAAGAGGAGAACCTGTATCACAAAGGAGGTGATAAAAGCAATCTCCGCTCAAGGAGGATAACTCGTATCAAAATGTAGAGATGCAATAGAAAGGAGATATGGAGTCCCAGGATGCTTGCAAGCATAAGACAAAGGAGATGTAGTTGCAAGGCTTAAGGAAGCCAAAGAGGGAGAGCAAGGACAAAAGAGAGGGTTGTGAGAGCCAAGATAGCTGCAAAGAGTGTTGTAGATAAAGTTGTAAGAGCTTGGGAGTGTTGCTATAACAAGTGATAGATTTGTGCAAGCAAGAGGGTAAAGAGGAAAAGAGAGAAGCCAAGAAGTTGGAGTGAAGCTAGAAGCAGAAGAGAGTTGCAAATGAAGTGAAAGGATGGCATTTAAGGAAGGAAAAGAAGCTTCCCCGGCGGTTACAAGGCATCTTGAGCCGTTACCACCGACCAAAGGAGATGACAAGTGGCAAGCATGCATGAAAATAGTCATTTGAACATTAAAACATCGTAGGATGCTAGCGCAGTGCATAGACATCCAAATGGTGCGCTAGTGTCCGGACACATCACGCTACAAAATGACATGAACAAGAAAAGCACAAGGTTTGATGCAA
Source organism: Sequoia sempervirens (assembly GCA_007258455.2). Classification (NCBI taxonomy): domain Eukaryota; kingdom Viridiplantae; phylum Streptophyta; class Pinopsida; order Cupressales; family Cupressaceae; genus Sequoia; species Sequoia sempervirens. The sequence goes on along the minus strand of VDFB02281492.1, from coordinate 767,176,506 downwards.
AGGGACACACGGAGATAGCTACTGAAAATGGCTACCTTTAAGTTTCCTGAGACAAAAAAAGGTTGGTCCAAGGTCTAAAATGAGCCTACTCAAGATGCTAAGGGAGTGGAAACTAAAGTAGACACAAGAATGTATTTGAAATTGTGAGGGGTACAATTTTATGACTATACATTTTTCCCCCACATTAGCGGGTATATGAATCTCTGCTAATATGCACACTAAAGGAAATCTACTAAACATAAATAAAATCATATGCCAAAAGGATACTGTAGAGGAAGCAAATAATCCTTCGAACCACAGAAGCATGCCCCCAAGCTGAAGACTTGCAAAAAAAATGCATTGGACAAGAAAGACCTGCACCAGACAACAATGTTAGCACACCAAAAACTAAAGGATTTGAGTTAGCAAAGTGAAATAGACCTCAATGTAGAAGGTTGCCTCAATACTATGCGTCATCCCCAAATTAAGAAATAACATACAAAATAATTCTAAAACAAAGAGAGGGAGGGCATATACTCAGGATGAAGAAGATGCAGAACTTTGATCTGGTATATACAAGTTGAGAAGAAAGAGAATTTAAGAATGTAAGTACCTCACAAGCCCGTAGACCTACAAGAAAGGTGTCCTCCATGATCTCTCACATGAAGGAAACCGAGAAAAGTGCCTTACAAACCTGCAAACCTGTAAGGAAGTATCCCCCAAGATCTCTCACATGGAGGAAGCTGAGAAAATCACCTTACAGACTCGTAGACCTGCAAGGAAGGTGTCCTCCAAGATCTCTCAAATGAAGGATATCGAGAAAAGTGCCCTATAGACCCGTACACCTGCAGGGGAGCGACCCCCAAGATCTCTCGCATGGAGGAAGCTCAAAGTAAAGCACCCTACAGACCCGCAAACCTGTAGGAGATCCAACCCCAAGATCTCTCGCATGGAGGAAGCTTAGAAGAAACGCCCTACAGACCCGCAGACCTATAGGGAGGTATCCCCCAAGATCTCTCACATGGAGGAAACCAAAGGAAGGGGACTCTACAAAGTCAAAAAGCGGCTTCACAGGCGCACTTGAAAAGTGAAATGTTTACCCACAAATAGAACATGTCAAAAAGCGGCCATGTAGGGAAGTAAGCGGATAGTCGCGTAAAATGTCAACAAGTTGGACAACTTTCAAAGGGGTCCCTCAGGAACCCTTCAAAATAAAATGGATCCACTCAACAGACGTGCTATTTGAAAAGCGAGGTTTAGTCAGGTTGCCCCCAAGCTAGACACAAATGATTTCACTCAAGAGAAAAGATTTCAAAGGGGGTCCCTTGGGAACCCTTCAAAAGAGAAAAGGGGTCCACTCAAGGGATGCTTCATTTGAAAGATATAGAGAAGAGATGGGGTCCTTAGAAGGATGCACATCTCCAAAACAAGTTATCACTACCCCCAACATACAGGGGAGGAGAACCATGCAAGATACTTAGAACATATAGGATAGAGGTAAACCTCAATATCACTTGTCATGCAAAGAAAAGGTAGGTGCATTAGCAGATAAATGAGTGATGACACCTGAATCATGAAGTTTTATTTTATCCTTCAAGGCCTTACATTCACTAGTGGAATGGCCAAGCACTCGATGGTATGCACAAAAAGAATGTTTTTCTTTATCTTGCTTATGAAATTTAATACATGTAGGAGAGGGAAAAGTAATCAAGCGGGCTTTAAGAAGCCACAACAAAATACACTCTTGCTTAGATAAAGAATGAGGAGTAGGAAGCAACCCTTTCTCTTGTGGAGAAAAGTTTAACTACTCACAAGAAGAAGATACGAAGATGGAAGACAATGGAGGATCCTCATGGATAGTATTATTCTGGATAGGGGGATCATACTCCTCTACGGGATTGCCATCATCCTTCTTAATAGGACTACCAACATTAACCTCTTTAACAAAAGTGTGACCATCTTCCTCAAAAGGAGGAGGATCAACATCAAGGACATTACAACTGTTGCTCACATTATCCTACGATGCAAAAGAGTAATCATCTTTGATAGTGGGTTTGGATGATGTTATTGGAAGGTCTGAGTGGATTGGGTCGACTTTATATTCCCCAATGAAGGATTTTTTAAAGTCTAAGGAACCCCAATCATCACCAAGACATGCATTCTTTTGAGAAGTAGAAGGAGCAGACTTAAGATTTATTTCTTCAGAAGGATCTTCTTCAGGGATATTTATCTAAAGAGTATCCTTTGTAGTAGGTACTGTTGGAGTAAACATCAACACATTCAAAGACATTGAAGGAATAAGAGTAGGCACAACTGAAGCTTGACCGATAGCTGCCATCTCACATAGGTGCATAGCGTCAGGGCTAGCCTTCACTGTGACTACTCAATTATTACAAATGAACTTGATAGATTTATGCAAGGTAGATGGGATTGCACCCATAGCATGAATCCACGGTATACCAAGAAGAAGGTTATAAGGTAAAATTTTTGATATGACATATACAAGGGTAGGTACGGTAACAGGTCCCAACCTCAAAGGAAAGACTATTGTACCTAGGTCTTGTCGACCAACATTATCGAACCCATGAATGTCAATAGAAGAAGCATTAAGAGCAGATGAATCAATATTAATCTTAGGAAATAGATCAATGGTACATACATTGAGTGCTAAACCAGTGTCAATGAGAGTAGGTCTAATGCCAATATTGTTAATGTTAACTATAATCATTAAAGGATCTTCTTGTTTTTTGTATTTTTGAAGGCGGGAGTTCCTATGGATAGAACATAATATTCAGCGAATCTGCAAAAATATAAGCTATCAATGCATCAACATCTGTCGACCTAACAGAAGAAGGCAAGAGGATCTTTTGCAAGGCTTCCTAAAGCATACCTTGGTAAACCAGAGTACACTGAAACAAGTCCCATAGTGAGATCTTATCCGGAGTAACTTGGAGTCGCTCGACAAGATCGCAATCATTGGGTGCTTTAGTTGTAGGTTTAGGTGCTTGAGGAAGGATTTGTTGTTTATTCATACTATTCTCATAAGTATGGGCTACTGCTCTATAAGAGGGAGCCATAGAAGGATCAAGAGAATTGCTATCAAATGGAACACTATCAATAGAACAAATCCTTTTAGGAGGACTAGTTGGAGTCATGTAAATGATAGGTCTCTTAGGCCTTTGAGGGACAACAAAGACATAGCTTACATTTACAAAATCATCACAACTAGTGGAATAATTATTTGAAGAAATATTCTCAACATCGATCCAAGGAGGATCATATGTGGAAGGAGGTTTATTCATTCATTAATGCATCACCTATAGAAGAGAGTGCATCAAAACAAATATGAGATTCATCATTCACCAATGCAATGTCTCTAGAAGAGATTGCATTGGAAGGAAAAGATTCATCATTCACTAATGCATCATCTCTAAAAGAGAGTGCATTGGAATGAAAGGTAGAGTCATCACTCACAAATGCATCATCTTTAGAAGAGAGTGCATTGGAATGAAGAGAAGGTAAAGTAACATTAAGAAAGGTATCAATGATTTCATCTTCTTGCAACAAGATGTCCTCCAAAGCAAGAGGAATCTCATGGGAAGGATCAAAGATACAAAGTGACATGGGTAAAGCCAAGTCACCATCACATGCATGAAATGGAACATCATTAATATTTTGAACAAAATTAGATACTAAACTAATAAAAGAGGATATTAAATTCATTTCTAGATTTTCTAATTTTTTTGGTATTTTCTAGGTTCTAGTAATTTGCATTTTCGAAGGTCTTCAGAGTGGAATTTGAGGTCAAAACTTGCGTCAGTCCCTAAAATTTGACTGCCAAAGGCACTGATATTTTAGGGATTGAACTAGTTCTCTAGGAGACCTTTCTAACGGTGCAAATGGTTCTGATTTCTGAGCACCAAGCCAAAAGTTATGACCCCACCAAGTAAGGGTAAATAAATTCCTAGTTTTTTGAAAAATACTCTTTCTTCATATCAGGTTCACCAAAATGTAGAGAAGGGGGATTCGCTACTCATGAGTTCTCTTCATTCAGAGAGCCTCACGGGGCGAACTGCCCTAAACTACCTCAAGAAAAATGCAAGAGTTCTAGAATTAGAAAGAGCAAGTCACGAAGATTTTCTGGACAAACTAACAAGCTCTCGGCCAAAGGATGACAACGTAGAATACAGATGGTAGCATGGCATGCTGGTGTCCTAGAGGCACACTGGCATCTTGTACGGACCAAAAAGAAAGTTTATCATAAAAAATAGCTAAATGACTGCTAGTATTATGATTGCTAAGAACTAACAGAGTGCAATAAAGTAGCAGAATGTAATAGAACTGAAATAAAGTAAAATAGAAATAATAGAGATAAGGAGAAGAAAGAAAGGAAATTCTCACAATCACGCAAGTGATGAAGCCTCTAGGAAATGAATGTCTTCAAAACTTGCATGTGTAATATCTAGAGAAAGTATTGGGGCCGTATAGGGGTTTGCCTCAGTCAAACCCCATTTTGGTGTTCCCACCTCCACAAATAGCTAGATAGATAGAGAGAAATGAACTGAAATGGAAAAAGCGTGTGGTGAAAGAAAAACCCACTTTAGGAGTAGAACCCGCACCACCAAGTATGGGTAATAAAAGAAATCCCCGCTCGAGGAGGAGAACTCGTATCACAAAATAGGTGATAAAAAGAAATCCCCGATCGAGGAGGATAACCCGTATCACAAAGTAGAGATGCAATAGAAAGGAGATATGGAGTCCCAGGATGCTTGCAAGCACAAGACAAAGGAGATGTAGTTGCAAGGCTTAAGGAAGCCAAAGAGGGAGAGCAAGGAAAAAAGAGAGGGTTGTAGAGAAAGCTATAAGAGCTTGGGAGTGTTGTTGTAACAAGTGAGAGATTTGTGCAAGCAAGAGGGTAAAGAGGAAAAGAGAGAAGCCAAGAAGCTAGAAGCAGAAGAGAATTGCAAATGAAGTGAAAGGATGACATTTAAGGAAGGAAAAGAAGCTTCCTAGGCAGTTACAAGGCATCTTGAGCCGTTACCACTGACCAAAGGAGATGAAAAGTGGCAAGCATGCACGAAAACAGTCATTTGAACATTGAAACATCACAGGACACTAGCACACGTAGACATCCGCGCAGCGCGCTAGTATCTAGACATGTCACACTACAAAATGATGTGAATGGGAAAAACACAAGGTTCGATGCAAAGGGACACACAAAGATAGTTCTTGAAAAAGGATGCCTTTGAGCATCCTGGGAGGAAAAAAGGCTAATGCAGGGGCTAAAATGAGCCTACTCAAGATGCTAAGGGAGTGGACACTAAAGTAGACGCAAGAATGTATGTGAAATTGTGATGGGTGCAATTTTATGACTATACATCATGTAAGATGTTACCTAAGGTGTGACCTTCGTGTATTAATCAAAACCCCTTTGATTGTTACCTTTTGTGGTGATGTTATTACATCGGTTGAGGCTTTAAAATCTTATCATATTCATCCCTTGTGACGTTAAAATTTGGTATATTTGTCCCCCATGACATTAAAATTTGGCATATTCATCCCTCACGACGTTAAACCTTGACATATCCATCCTCTATGACATTAAACCTTGGATTTTTCGCTCCTCTTTGTTCATGGGAGTTTAACTTAGTGTAGCGCTGACATAACATCTTGTGGCACCTTATCAAGGTTATCGGGGAGTATAACTCTTGGTATGGTTGTTGTGGGCACACCTTGTAGACCTTGTGTGTGTTTTCCACTTTGACACCTTGTTATGGGAACATCTTGTAGACCTAGTGTGTGTCTCTCATTTTACCTTATCTTGGGGGCTCACCTAGTGAATATCAAACTTCACTAGCCTACGTGTCTCCCAATTTATGATTCACCTAGCAAATATCAAACTTTGTTATGGTGTGTCATGAACACCTTTAACATGGCCACCTAGCATAATACAACTTGCTTTCTAGTGGAGCTATGTGCCCCATGAGTGATGTGTATGAATCCTCATGGGGAATTTTCTTTATTTGATGGATGACGTTTGGTATTTGAGACAATTTAAGACTGAGGTCTCTTTACCTTATTGACTCGAATCTTTTAGTAATAACCCTATATTTTTTGTATATCTTTTTATATATATTATTCATGTTTACATCATGCTTATGTTAATTTTCTTGTCATATTTATGTTCCATCATGCCATGTGGTTTCATCGTTTGTGCTTCATTTTTTTTGACATGTATGTTTGTGTATGTTGTCTTGTTGCATATCATACATATGTGTGTGTTCTTATGTGCTTATGTTGGTTTGCCATGGGATCTTGGATCTTGGGGGTTGGTGCACTCCTTCTATATCCTTATTCATCCTATCTCTTCAACATTTTGTACATTTGAACCCCTCTTGACACATATTTCTCTACTTTAGTGTGAGTCTGAGTGTAAGTTCATACTCTCACTAAAGTGGGGGCTAAATGTAGTGTAGAAAATTATCACACTTAACAATTTCACACCATATTTTGCCCCCCCCTAAATCATTGGACCTAATTAAGTCCCTAATTTCCTAAATTATGCATTCCAAAGCCTATTTTTTTTATCATTTTTCAAAAATTTGCAAGCATTGAATAAATGCAAATAATTAATGTTATGATCTTGAAACTTAATGTCTTATAAAATAGGGCTAGGAACCATATGCCCCTAGGCGATTGTGTCCCTCTGCACATGCTAGATTCAAATTTTGGTGATAGGTACACATTAGTCTGCCTTCCCCCAATCCACTTGCAATTTATAGTTTTAGTATGTGTATTTTCAGTATATTGCATTTGTCATATTAGGTCATATATCTCAATTAGGTTAATCATTTCAAATAATTTCCTATCCATTTCCAAAACTCTAAGAAAGTGGATCCATGTCTGGTTGGCACACCTCTTTGGTTGATAGTCAATGTATTCACCTTGTTGATCCATCTTTCTAATGAAATATAGAAAAAGGATCCTAAAAAGAACCTTAGGTTTAAACAATAAACATTAAAGGGTTCATCCCTCTTTTTCTATTATTCAATATTTATCATCCCTTTTAAGGTTAGAGATGTTACTAGGGCATGTAGAAAGTGTGAATATAAATCAACTTAGTTATCCCTAAGAAATTATTTGAACTAACTATATGTTTTTGCATTAAAATAAGAGCTTTATTACAAGGTAAGTACATCCATCAAATAATACTGAAAATATATTCTTTGTAGTATTTCTCCACATTTCTAACATCAATATAAATAGGATGATTCATTGCCTTGTTTATAAAATAAACACATTTCTTCAGGCATTTTTACTCACAACCCCATGAGTGTGTCCTTTTTTGTACATTGACACCTTTTTATGATTATAGGTTTGATTCATTGTTTAATATTTATGGTTAAAGTTATAGGTGGAGTATACTCATTTTGGATTTCTTAACACTGTTAATTATCACTCTATTAAGATATAGACTAGGTCAAATAGAAACAAGACTAGGAAGAATTTTAGTTTTATATTTTTCATCTCTTGGTACCTAACATTTGATAACATGAGATGATTGTGGAAGGATCCTTGTTGAAATCCTTAAATTATTAAACAGATAGCTATTGAACTTTGATGATATTAAAGCTATGTGACTTTCTAGCTACAAGCTATGATTGTTTATATTTGTGGACAAAGATGAACTATTGAGCCATTTACCATTCTAGTGAATAGAGATTGGAAATACATTTGAATTTTTTAAGCTATACTAAATGCTCATTCTTGATAGTGTTATGTACATCTAAACTAAAAAAGAAATTTAACTATCTTAACTACTTGCCATGGCTATGTGACATGAGAGAGAGCTTTGTTAATTTCTTGTTAGATTGAATATTAACCATAAAATAAATAGATGTCTTCATTTTAGACCTTGTTTGATTATATCTCTTTGGATTGGAATGAATAGTACTACCTTAGAGGAAATTAAATACCTCAAACATTTGAAGACTATATACACTAGAATGCAAAAATGCTTGTAGAAAATTGAAAAGTGTAGTTCTTAATAAAATTTTGTTACAAAATACCATGACCTACGACCATGAGTACTATAGTGCTTCATAATGTAACATTCATATATTTTTGCGATCATTTTATCATTAAGGGTGAACTAATAGTAATTGGGACTATGGAAATTTGAGTTTAGACTCATTGTATATATGACATTGTCTATAAAATATCTTTATATTTTGAATATATAAATAAAAATTTATGCTAGCAATGTAGTTAGGTACCTGTATTTTGAGTATATGAAATCTATTATATCATTTCCTTCACATGAATGCATACTACTTTTAGATTCTTTTATTAGTATCAATTGAACCTACTACTTAAAGTACTATTTCTAGTAAGAACTCAATAAATATTTGGGGAGCCTAGAAATATTATTTAGATACCATGATGCATATTATGAGAAAGCCTTTTAAGTCTTGGGAAATATTTCAAGTTTATTCCTAGTGTAGGGGTTTCAGCTTAACCCTTCATTAATATTCTTAGGGTATGTATGATTGGTATTTAATGTTGGTCAAAATATTTATATGATTTGATAAAAGTTGTCATCTTTTAGAAGCTAAATATAAAATAAAACCCAAGGACTTTATTTTAAAAGGAATTCTATTTCAACATGGTCATTTTAGTGTGGTTGGTGAAAAAGTATATGATTGGTTCAAAAACTAAGCCAGAAGATTTTTTTCTATTAGAACTAGTGCTAAATGAATTTCATTGCTACATGAGGGAAATATATTTGAAACTTAGTATATCATTTTATCATTTTATTTCTTAGATAATGTGTATCTTTTTGAGAAAACATAAACCAAGATTTTTCATAAAATTTATGAATTTTAGATTAAATAAATAATCAAATAGAAATTTGGTATAGTCATACATAATATTAAGAGCGTGAAATTGTTATAAATATGGTATCCTTTCGATGATCCCCGTTATGTGTGTGGGATAATTAAATTTGTGTCTTTTAGTGGGAAATTCAATAACTTCCTATAATGCTCAATGTGGTAGTGGTAAGGAAATACATATATTTTACAATCTCGACAAGGTATCACCTTTATTAGTGATTTTCTTTGTAACTGTAAATTTAGTAACTTTTGCATGATATCAATATTATTAAATGATATAGTATAGATTAATGAGGTTTTTGGCAACTCATCATGGATGGGTTGGAATCAAATTTAAATATTTCTACTAGTAATGGCATAAGAAGCTAGTGTAATCAATATTTTTATCAATCCATAGCCAAGTAAAGTGAGTAGACCATAGCATTTATTTTAAAATTTAGATTGTTTACATATTGCAAATAGTTCTTGGTAGGCTTCATATTAAGTGAAATATCACCTAGAAGTTTTGATGTAATTATTTTGGAGATAGAGTCAATGTCAAATAGTTGATACTCATATTTTCCTATGCTTGATATTGGTGTGGATTTTAATTCATTAAAACTATGAGATTTTAGATAAATCTAATATTGGGAACACTATATGTAGAGGTATATTGAGAAGATATCAAGATGCACGTATTTATTCAACCATTCAAGAAGTTTTGTTGTAATTTACAACAATCATAACAAGTTTATTTTTAGTGTCGTTGTTACCCTCCAAATCTAGATAGGACCAAAAGAAGACACTTCAGATTACAGTCCATTCCCTATGTCATAGTGGATGACATACTCTTCATAAATTATTTTAGTGGTGTCCTATTAAGATGCATAGAGGCAGATCAGGTCAATAGAATGTTGGAAGAATTCCATGATGGCTCTTCATGTGGCCATTTTTCTGCAAGGATTACTATTACAAAATTCATGAGGGTTGGTTATTATTGGCCAACCTTGTTCAATAATGCTCACAAATGGGTGAGAAATTGCAAGAAGTGTGCTTTCTTTTCTGGAAAGCAAAGGTTGGTTGCTCTCCCTCTTCATCCCATTTAAGTTGATTAGCCATTTACACAGTGGGGTTTAGATTTTATCAACATGATAAATCCACCATCAAGTGTTGGCCATAAATGGATTTTGACAACCACAAACTACTTCACCAAGTGGACAAAGGAAATTTCCTTGAATGATGCCACTAATGCTTTAGTTTTGGAATTCCTTGATGGAATTATTACAAGATTTGGCACTCCTTCTACCATCATTTCAAATAATTTCAAGGATTTTACTAGTGCTCATATCCATGATTGGGCAATTAGGCATGGCATTTACTTGAAGACCTCATCTAATTATTACCCTTAGGGTAATGGCCTAGCCGAGTCTTCAAATAAAAATATCATCAGGATTATCAAGAGGACCATTGAGGACAATCAAAGAGTTTGGAATAACAAATTGAAGACAGCCCTTTGGGTTGATAGAATTACTCCTAAAAGAGCAATTGGTAATTCTCCTTTCATGCTAGTTTATGGAAGGGAGGAAAGGTTACCATTATCATTGGAGCTACCTTCTCTTGATTTGGAAAAGCAGCTGGAGTTAGAAGGAAATTATGCTATGAAAATAAGGTTGGCTGAGCTTTTGGAACTAGAGGAGACAAGGAATAAATCGATGCAAGTCATTAAGACTCATCAAACATAGGTCAAAAGAAGCTTTGAGAAAAGAGCAGTCCATTGGATGTTCCAAGAGGGAGATCTAGTGTTGAAATGGGATGCAGGAAGAGCTAAAGCTGGAAGACATTCCAAATTTGATGTCATTTGGAGTGGTCCATATGTCATCACTAGCTGCAAGGAGGCCAATGCATTCGTTCTTTCCAGGTTGGATGGTGAGGTTCTTCCAATCTTAGTCAATGGGATTCATCTCAAACCTTATTTTTGATGAGTTTTGAGTTTTATGTACACATTATAAATATCTTACTTTCCATGAAGTGCTTTTGCATGCCCTGCATTCTCCTTAAGGGAATGTATGTTCTAGATTTATTGCTTTTCTCCAAGTGCAGGCATGCACACATTTTATTTTTCCCTTGGGAGGCCCAGTTTTGTAAATCCCCTTCATGACTCTATTCCCAATGGACTGATAAGGCCCCTGGATTCCATGATTAGCAGGCAATCGTCTCGTAGAAATCATCAAAAATGTTGACATTTCATGCCACCCTTTGATGACCCATCATTGATAACCATTATGAGAGATCCTACATGGGCCATCTTGCATGAATTGTCCTTGAAGATTCTTAAAAGTGGCTAAGTGTTGTGTTTTTGGACCTTTAGGCTGTCACTTTCTTGGGTAAAAGCACAAAGTTGTGTTACACTTTCGGCCAAATAAATAGTTTCAAGTGAAATATTTTCGGTCAAAAAAGTTTCATTCGAATAGGTTTCGATCGAAACCACATGGCCTATACGTGGCACACAGGGTTTCGGCCGAACGAGTTTCGCTCGAATCCCAAAAAATTAAACTTTTCCTTTTCCCACTTTGAAATTGGATTTTTTAATGTGTGATGTTTCTATAGAAAGGATTTCAAGTGAAACCCTTTCTATAGAAAGTGTTTCAAGCGAAACCCTTTCTACCAAAACTATCTATGTGGCATCCTAATTGGCAGCCAACTCAGTTTTTTTTTAGAATTTTCTGAAACTTTCAACTTCAACTAAGTATTTCTTCAGTCAAAATGATTTTTCTGCAAAAAAGAAAAATACCCTTTATAGAGCTCAGAGTGGTGAATCCAAATATGTAATTTTTTAAATATTTTGATTAGTTTTAATATATTTTATTTTTAAAATAATGCAAGTAGGTTGTTAAAGTTAAAAAAGAGGTTGATTATAATTTAAAAAAAAATAGTAGAACATATTGCTTTTTTTTTAAAAATATATGGGGCACAAGAGGAGATAGTCTTCTTCAAAAGGGTATGATTTGTTTTTTGAAAATGATTAAAAAATAGACAATAGTTGATGGCCCGTGAAAACTGTCGAATTCTGACAAGTTTGACTTTAAAACGTTATTACGAGAAAAATATACATCAAAATTTGTTTTTTTTTCCATGCACAAGATATTGAAGTTACCTATTTGGAGAAAAAAATTAGGGAGAAATGAAGTTTTTTCAATTTATTTTTTGGCGGCCCATGAAGTCACTTTTTTTTGAAATTTTCAACATTCCAAAATATGTTCTTAAATTGATAAAAAAGCAATGAAAACAATTTTTTTTTAAATCTGAAAAATTATAGGAATAAACTTCATCAAAAGTTCTACATTTTATTAGTTTACATCATTTTGAAATTCAAAACATAAAGACCACTTTTATGTGGTGGAAGTTCAGAATTTTTTTGGTTGTTGGTTGATTCCTTTATAAAGTGTGAGACAGGTTTGTGTTTTTATCCTCTTGCTTCCTTGCATCCCTCTTCTATTGCCCCCAATCTCCTTCTTCTTCTCCATTTCCTTCAATTTCTCCCTTTGGAATTTTGGGTTTTTCCCATCAGGCTTAATCCTTTCCCTCTACCCCCTATCCATCCTTTTGAAAATCAACTTGTATAGGAGCGAATTTGCACCCCTTGTGTAAATTCCCCCTTCACATACCCTCACCTTAGAAAATCAGATCCAAGGGCGAAATTCCACATCACCCATCCAAGATGCATCCACTTGGCGCATATTTTGTGTGTCGGTGGGGGAGTTTTCATCAGGTACGCGAGTGCGACACATGGATGTCTACACGACGTGCTACTGTCCCTGATAGATTCATGCCCCTGAGTCTCCAGGGACATTACACTCCTCATTGCAGATGGTTTGTAACACCTCTGTGTAACCAACCGACTCGAAAATAGTTCATTTTGGCCTTCAAAGGCATCCATTTCACATTCACTTCATCTCTTAGACATTCATTCAATCATACTCTCATTCTCATTCAATCTCTCAAGCAATCTCTCCATTTTTCACAAGTCCATTTGAGCATTGCAGCAACTAGAAACTCCATCAACGTCACTTGTGTATGTGTCGCTCTACCACAGACGTTGTGAGCTTGGAGTCTTACGATACCTCCCTTCATCACCATTGTGGTTGTGGTGACTTTTCCAAGTTTGTTGCTTACATTATCCCTTATTGGCCTTGAGAGCCTTTGGGTGGAGGTGGTAACACTTCACTCTCCCTTTTGTGATTTGATAGAGTAATTGTATCTTTTGTAGTGTTTAGTGTACTTCTTTCAATCTCCTTTATCATATTTTCTACTATGTTGCTTTCTGGCTATCCGTGGAGGTGGAAACACCAAAGTGGGGGTTTTATTGAGGCAAACCCCTATACAGTCCCAACAATTTTCCCCTCTTGCTTGTGTGTAGGTGAATGTGTGCGTGGAGCTAGTTGGTGAATTGGCGTTTCAGTGAGTTGGTGTTCATCACCCTAGTTCTCATCTATTTTATTATTTTCATGTTTACTTTATGTACTTTATTGTTTTGTTTATTTCATTAAAACCTATTAGCTAGGCTATCAGTAGGTTTTTGGCAATTTCTCTGCTATACTTTATATTTTCTGGTCATACGGATGCCAGTGCACCAGAGAGACACCAACATGTCATGCTGTCATTCCAGACCCGCATTGACGTCCTCGAACAAAGAGTTGTCTGAGGTATAGTTTGGATTCCAGAAACCAACTCATCTAGCCCCAAATAGAATTTTGGGTCTATAGAGTAACAAAAGTAATTCATAGTGCTCTTCATTCTTGATCCTCACCCCAAAGCACCCTTTAGAGTGAGGTAAGTTAGGGAAGCCCTCCACTCTCGGATCTCCATGACCTGAAGCCTTGACGTGGTTGGTCTCCCTCTCTTACATTTTTGGTGAACCCGACGTGAAGAACATCTTTCCATTCACTTGTGTTGAGACTCTTCCCCCACGCTTGGTGGTTGTCATAACCCTAAGTGTTGCGAAGGTTTATGAGCATCACAACCTAGTCCACAACTTCTGGATACGTTGTTAGGAGAAGCGTGTGACACATACGAATGGAAAAGACGAAGGTCACTTCTAGTTTCACCTTCAATTTTCCACTAGTATAGCTACTGACCGTACCATTGGTTTTCCTACAAGTTATGCTGATGAGATGGGTTTCACAGAAGAAACCACTTGTGTGCCTACTCCTCCAACATCCCCTATGGCCTTGTCCATAGATGAGGATGATGTTGTGCATATTCCTACGGAAAACCTTTTGGCATTAGATAGTAGACTACTAGACCTTGTGAATCATTTAGAGAAAGCTGAGCATGGAAAGAGCCGCTAGGCTTACTGGCAAGACAAGACATTTGTTATGGAAGGATTGAATAGGCATAGAGTTTCTATGAGCCCTTGTCGATCTAACCAAAGCTTATATCCCTTCATATAAGCCTAGATTGAGTGCCACCCGAGGGGAAGTGATTGATGCCTACGAAAGAAAAATAGGCATTTCAATGCCCACCACATCTGTATGCATGGCCGAAATAGGTCCCTCGATCAGTGTCTCTTCAACTTCCCAAAGGCCTAACACTCTCAAGGTGAGTAAAACACCCCTTGGGTCTAGTTTCACCCCTCCTCCTGCCCCTAGTAGTGGGGACTCCAGTGGAATGAGTGGCAGTGGATTTAGTAGCAAAGGTGGTACTGGCAGAGGAGGCTTTGGTGGAGGTCATGGTGGTGGTGTCTCTGGGGTGGCTTTGGAGGTGGCTCTAGAGGTGGTTCTAGCAGTGGTGGTTCCACTGGTCCTTTGTCATATTCTGACCTTGTTTTGAATGCCCTTCTTCAAAACAAGGGTTGAATGAAAAACTAGTTGGCAAGCCTTTCCCAGGCCTTTGCCTAGCCTATCTTTAAGCCTTTCTTCTAGCATAGCCCATTGTCGGTAACAATTCTGAGTACTCCCTTCCTGCAAGGAATGGGGATTCCAAAATTTGAGAAATATGGCGGCAAAGGGGACCCACAAACACATGTGTCTACCTTTAATGCCATGTGTACATACTTCTTCCATAATGACGCGTTGATGGAAAAATTATTTCCCCAATCTCTCAAGGATACAACACTCAAGTGGTACTATTCCTTGCCTGAAAATTCTATATTTTCATTTGATCAACTTGTGAATCAGTTTCTCTGATAGTTCCAAGCTAACATCGATCTGAATATGACCTTCTTGAATCTCATTTGATGTAAGTAGGGGGATAATGAGAAGATAATTGATTTCATAGTGCGATATCAAATGCTCTTTTCAAAGATCTCATACCTGCTGCTCGATTTTGATGTGCAAAAGGTGTTCATAGGCAACCTACATAAACCTTGGCAAGAAAAAATTTCCCTTATGAAATACCCTTCCTTCATGCATCTCTGTGCCGCATTACGAGAATATCAACAAATGGTAGTTCAGTTTGGGGGATCCTCCTTGTGCTCTCGTTCAGAAGGAAACTCTATTGTATCTATCTCAGGAAAGGGTAAAGTTGTTGTGAATGTAGTAGCCACAACAAATGATAACAACCTCAGACACAACAAAAAATTTACAAAGTTAGCAGAATCTTAGTCTCCATCTTGCAATAGTTGTTGAAGGATAAGATCATACCTTGGAAAGCCCTCAACCTCTCAAGGAACCTTATCCTAATTGGTATCATGTGTTGGGTGAAAATTATGTAATCAACTTTTTGATAGATTACACAACTAGGACTTCAGCCATAGCTATGTGAGATGTGAATCTCTCCTCTCAGAAAGGGGAGGCGCCCTTCTTACTGCTAACATAAGTGATAGTAAAACAAACAAGTAATTACAAAATGTACACAATACTTACGAAGTGGGGGGGGTGTGTTACATTCATCCTTCTCTCTTTTTTCAGAGAAGATGTTTACAATGCTTCATTGTTGGAAGTTCTTAATTCACAATAACTTTAAACTAACAACGAGCAGTAATGCCAATACCTCTATCTTGTCAAAGAAAAGCGTAGAGGTACCAAAAGTGATTAACAATAAACTAGTAAAATAAAAGGGAAATCTCACGAAGGCAAAAAGTCATTTCGTAGCTTTTTCAATGGTGGATTTGTGAAAAGTGTGTCGTTTGTCACGTTAGAAGCACAAAGTCTTCTTAGACGTAGCAATTCCTCGAAACAGTATGAACAAATACAAGCGCAAAGTCTTGTAGATTATTCAACCAAAGCATCCAAAGAGCATGAATAATTACAAGCACAAAGTCTTGTAGATCATTCAACCAAAGATAAACAAAACACAAATGAAAATCTAAATAAAGTATGTAACACAAAGTTTACATGAATTACTTAGAGTCCTTCAGATTCCATAAGCTAATCACCACCAAATGAGATCAATTCATAAAAGTATTGAACCCAACGCAAATTCTGGTTTGCAATCCTCTTCTTTATTGATCAAATTTCATTCACAAAGCATGAACACAAAGTTTCACAATTCTGTTTCAAAAAGGGCAGCACTTCATTGAAAAATACTAAAGGATAAACTTTACAATAGAAATCCCTCACATTATATAGAAAGAGGGATGAGAAAAATTAGGAATCTAATTGAGGAAATCAAGGAAAGTTAGGTGAACGATTTTAGGAAATCTCACCTAACTTGAACCAAAGTCAAAGTGTAATTTGTTTTCAAAATATTACATCTTCGAACTTGGTGCAATTACAATTTACAAAAAGACATATAAGATGTCAGGAAATATTTACAAGATGCATAAAGGGATGCACCGGAAATGTCTAACACTGGAGATCAGGAACCTTCTTCATGTTTCCTTTCTTTGGGCGCGGAAGTCTTCGTATTTCTTCCTGGTCTCCTGCACGAACTTCTCATCCGGACCAACGGTGTAATCCACAATGGTGTGAATTCTCATGATTGATCTCATGGAAGATGAGTGAACCTTCTTGCACCTGTCAAGATGCATTTTCAGGTTATCCAATGTGAGCCTTGTATCACAAATGACGTTCAGAGAGGCTTCTGAAAAGTCTGCACTCTCAATCAAATTCATGATGGCTTCCTTGAAGATCTGAGATATTTCTGTGGCCGGTAGGAAGATACGATTCTCCCGGAGAAGTTGACCTAGTAACTCCTTGATACCTTTTTCAAGAATAACACGATGCCCTTTGACATCTTCCTGCACTTGGTGGAGATCTTCTATAAGAGATTGAATTACTTGAATTTGATGTTTCAAGGATTCTCTTACCTCAATGAAATTTTCTTTGTCAGGAATTACCCCGACTTCCACCAATTTAATGAGCTTTACCTGCTTCATATGTGACCACGACAGCAGGCATTTTTTCATATCTTTACGCTCCTGGGAAAGTACACTTTTCTCTTTATCAAGCTCTATGGTGAGCTTGGCCAACAAGGTATTTTTCTCGTCCGCAACAATTATGATTTGAGACCCGTGTTCTATGATCTTCTCAACAAAATCATACAACACTCTTCCTTTGGAGGCGAACTTCTCAGCTTTCTTGACAGCTGGGTCCTCAATACTTACCACAGTCAGCGGTTGTGCATTAGTTGGAGATCCTGCAAGTCTCTTTACAATAGTGGCATAATGCTCTTCCCTTTGCTTGTACATATTGCGAGCTTGCTCCATTTTATCTAGTCTTCTAGCAAAGATATCCAATGTCACTTGCGCATTTGCTTTTGCACTTTCATTGGTAACCTTGCCAAGCTGGACTTTTGTTACCATGTAGTCCTCCATATTGACATCTCCTTCTTCTTGCGGTGGTATGCCAATTTCCACATATTTGTTGCTAGTCTTGTCAACGTTCAGCCTTGAGTATACTTTTGCCTTTTTCTTTCCTTTAGCCTTTGGAGGGACTATCTCTTCGAGGTCGAGCTCCTCTGGAGAGATCATTTGCTTCTTCCGCTTTGACACTTGAGATATCATCCAAGGGGGAAGGAAGGAGGTGTGAACTTCTGGATTCACTGTCAACTCAGTTGTCATCGTTACTTTCAAAGTTATTATCACATCTGAAGTTACCATGGGTATCGTGACAATAGGAGAAGTGTCTGTCATCATTGCTCCTATAGACTGCACATTGAGTTGATCATGCATTGACTCATTCATGAAACGATTGAATTTATTTTCAGAAGTGATATCATACGTTGGTGAAGACAAGTTAGGAATGGATGATGGAGGAATCGACAGTATATCAACCGTATGAATGCTTGTCACCAAGGGAGTATCAAGCGGGGTTGATGCTGTAGGAATAGTGGATATCTCAACTGCAGGAATGCATGTGGTAGGAATGGGTGATGAGCGAACAGGAGGTGGAGGAGTTCTTGAATTTGGAGGAGTATGAGGAACACTGGAAATCATAGGCGATGACGTTCTAGGAATTTCCTCAACTACATTCTCAGGTGAAGACGTAGTTCTTTCTTGATCATGCCTGGGTTCCTGTTGATCACCCTCTTGTTTCTCCGATTCTGGTTCACCTTCAGAATCACCTTCAGATTCTTCTTCAGAATCTTCTTCAGACTCTTGCCCGCTTTCAGAAACCTCTTCTACATCGGAGTCTGCTTCTGCTGAGTCTTCATCTTCAGTGGATTGGTCACTAGAAGTATCTTCTTCATCGGAATCTATCTCCTCTAGAATGGACTTTTTACCTTTAGAGCGAGATGCATCAGATTTTGTGGTTTCTCCTTCTGGGATGGACTAAGTATCTTTCTTGCCACTACTAAACTTGATCTTGGGACCTCTTCCTAAAGAAGTGGGAACAACCGCTGATTTATTCTTCATGCGGAGTTCTTGCTGTCGGCGAGCTTTTGCTTCAGATTCTTCTCCTTCTAAATCTGTTCTGAAACTTTTCATTTCAAAACCTTGCTTATGTAACCATTCTGTAGTGTTGGATAGGATTGGATTTAATCTCTCTCTCATGCTGGTACTTTCTTTCCTAGACTATTGAATTGCAGGCAATGACCTTTTGGAAACATCTTGTTCATCATAGATAGCATTCATGATATCGCCAAGATCTATAAAATCCTCTGGTAGGTCAGCAATATCAAGGCCTCTGATTTGCTTAACAGTCAACCTGCAATAATCCATTTTGCGAATGGCTTCTTCATCTCTACAATCAACCCAGATGTCTTCAAAATGGTACTTGTGATGATGACCCTTTTGTAATTTATTTCTGACATCCCGGTAATCGAAATCAAACATATACCTGTAGGTCTTGATTGTCATGATTTGCATCTCAGCATAAACAGATTTGGATTTTATACAGTTGGGATAGTATATCTATCGATTGTTAGTGGGAACTTGAATCCACGCTTGTGGTTACTTCTTCATTCTTTATGCACTGAAATCAGTTGTCTGCACGTTTCCATGAGAACCCACTTATCCGAAGGATAACGTGGCAGCATGTAAGGACAGCCAGTGTAGCACCCTACTCTCAAATAAGTAAATGTTGGGAATTGAAGAAATAGGCATCCAACTTTACTTACCACCTTATAGGCCTCATCAGATACCCTTCTCCTTTCAAGAGCTGGATCAAAATTGAAAAGCAAAGGTGTGAAGAAAGCATCAATAACCCACCTGAAATGATGGAAGCCTCTCGTTGGGCAGGGCACTACTTTAGGATGTCAAAGTATGATAAAGAGGTTTTTTGTTTCTGCATCTCAGAAACAATATCAAATTCTATGTTATAGCTTGCATTACATTTGAAAACACCAGATGAATTACCTTTGTTATGGGAGTCAGGAAAACCCCTTGGTGGAGGAGGGTTGTTATCAGCACCTTGATTTAGAGGCACCATATGGTTAGGTGGTGTTGATGTAGTGAATGAACCCTTATTCTGATTTCTTAGGAAGTGTCCTCCCTTTGTCTGAAAGGCTTGGGCATCATACACATCTTCCTCTGGTTCATTCTCATTCTGCATTGGGAATGAAGGTTCTTCAAAAAGGTCATAAGTCATAGCTATATCCACTGAGCCACCTCCTTTGTTTGAATTCGCTTGGAACGTTTGGGCATCTGCCTGTGCCATCTTCACAACCTTCTCCATTTCAGGGCAGTTTACCTCGAAATGAGTTGTAGTATCATGCAACTTGCACCAGTTAGTCATAAAATTGAGGTCAGCCACATTCGCAACATGTGGCCTGTCCTCATTAGCTTGATAATTGTGAGAAACCCCACCATTATTTGGCCTCTGGTTATATCCTATATTTTGATTTTTATAGCCTTGGTTAGGGGAGTTTTGGCCTTGATAATTCCTCTGGCTGTGATTGTAGTTGTTCGAATAATTACCCTAATTGTTATTACTCTGATTAGGGTAATTACCTTGGTTTTGAGAGGGGTTCAGTTTAAGCTGAGCCATATCATTTGTGACTTGAGACAGAGTTTTCTTTAAGGTCTCCACCTCATTTTTGAGTTGAACTGTCTTTTCACTCTCAACACTCTTAGCAACAGGTGGCTGACCGAAGTGATTTGGTATTCCAGCTTGGTTATGATGACCATGTGGACTGTGATGAGCCTGTGATTGTTGAGAGAAGTCAGGAGCTCCATTGGAAAAGAATGGAACAGGAGATTAAGTCTGCAACTTAGATATAGGTCCATAATGGGAAGGAGACATCCTTGGGACATTATTGAATAAATGGGTTGGGTTAGGCATCTGATACCCCATTGAAGGAAAACCTCCTCCCAATTTTCCTTGTTGAGAGCTAGTTTGTTGTTGCAGCTTGATAGCTAGATGATAAAATTTAGACAGGGAATCAATATTTTCTGGCTGATAAGTCCTTTGTAGGAACAGGCCAAGCAAAGGGTCTATAACTCTAAAATATGCCTGAATGGCACTATTCTCAACAACTAGATAGGGGTCCTGCAGTCTCCTATACATTCGTTGAAACCTGGTATTAAACAAGGGCAGGGATTCACATGGCTCCTTCCTAATGGTAGCAAATTGGTGGAACCAAATGGCTGGATCCACATAAACTCTGAATTGGTTGATGAACGCATTCTCTAGATCATTCCAGCTCAGGATAGAACCTTGTGGAAGGTTTAGGTACCAGTTGTACGCCATATCCCCTAAGGAATAAGGGAACAACATACAAACCACATCATGGTGAGCTATCTGGGCTCTGGTACAAGCGTCCTTAAAAGCTTGTTGTGCTCTTCATCACTCCTTGATTCACCATGAATGTTTTGGGACATAATCTCTTAGGATTCTTAGGCATATCATGAAAGCCTCCAGGAATAGTCCCCAATGGAGAGGGATTATTCATAAAAAATGCCATTGGTGGTGTTGGTGGGGGTTGAGATAGCTGTTGGATGGGTTGAACCAGCTGTAATGGCACTTGCGATGGATTTGGTGGTGGATTGACGGGTATCCACCAGCGTATTGGTGAAAATCCTGGTGGAGTGAGTGGAGCTAACAAGGGTGGTATAATGGTTGCCCTGTGAATCTTGTGTCGCATTTGGGTCTTGATCTCTATCAAAGGTGGTGGGTTTTTCGGTTGATCGAAGAACTCTATGGGACCTCAATGGTGAGAAAAAACCCAATATTATCCATTTTTCTTTTCTGGCCCCCCTTCTAGCACCAGATCTGTTGATGGTGCCAAATTGACCCACAACATGCAGGTAGGATAAAAGTAAAAAATATCTTACCTCTCCTGAAAGAGACAATCAACAATCAAATTGATCACCTCCCAAGGTCTTTGATGTTGGTTCACAACGTTGTTGTTTCACGAAGTGGTCAATATGGCTGTAATGTTCAAGGGGAATGTTGGTTTTAAGATTTTGGATTGTTATAAGATCAAACATATATTTAAACCTACTTTAACCAGTGGTTTTAAAGAAATAGAAAAAGATAGATTAAAGCTTTTAAACTGACAAGAATGTGGATTCATCCAACTAATCAGACTTGTTGCCTTCCAAGAAATTCTTAAACTAAAACTATAGAATAAAATTAACTTGTAATTAATACAAAGTTTCATTCATTCATAGTGAAAACTTCAATAGTAGATTGCAAATCATTATTTAAAAAAACATAAGATAAAATTTCATTTCTTGAAAGCTTTCAAATCAAATGATTAACCCAAGATAAATACCATTCTGGAGCACAATATGAAGTAGATTTAAATCTAGATGCTTCTACTGTTAATGACACAGATAAATAGCATTTACAAATCTGGCAAGATCACCAGTGTACAGAAAACCCATGTCTTCGAATTATCTCTATCTATACTAAGAGAAATCTAGAAGATACATCACCTCCTCCTACTAAACTTAACTCCTACTTTACTTCTACTCTCGAGTTTATCTACCTTCTAACCCTCACTTGCTAATTCTTAACCAAAAGGAAGAAGATCAAGATGAAGATCAAGCTCTCCTTTTTCTTTTTACAAAGAGGCAAAAGTGCCATATTTATACACGTGCATCAAAATGCATCGGCCCCCGTTTTAGGGTTTACAAAAATGAGTCGGTTCCAGAACACGTTGGCCCTAGAAAAGTTTTGAACAAAGTCAATCATCCATTAAATGCATATACTCTATTCATGTTGGCGAAAGATCTCCCTCGGGCATGGTCTCTAGATTGTTTACAACCACCATCATTAAATCGTAGCCCTTGTCCCTGACCTTGAGACCCTTTTGCAAAGTTTCTTTGAATGTTCTGAAGCATTGTCATTAATATCGATCTACTTTTTCCAGTAGACGTCCCATTTGTCATTAAGACTTGCGGCTTCTTCTCTGTTTAGATCTTTCTGCAAGTTGACCCCTTTGAGAAGCAGCATCCAACGTTCCTGACATGCTTCAACCCTGCAAAACAATGCCCTCATCAGTCCTCTAAAAGCATAGAAAATATCATTCTTTGTATTACCTTTCATACCTTTTCCATTCTCACACGTAGCAAAAACTCAACTCTGGCGGAGGCGGGACCAAATTAGAACTAGGAACAACACTTAACTTTAATACCGGTGGGATGGGAACTAGAATCAAATCAGAATTGGGACTGGAGTCAAGACGGGAACTGAACATAAGACAATTCGTTAACTTTCAATTCATCACACCGTTCTGGCTCCAACCCCGCAAGAAAGCAAATAAACAGAGCCAAAACTTGACCAATCGACCAAGTGATCGGAACCAGAGTCGGGACGAGAATGAAACCTGGAAGTGACCAATGTCCCCAAGTTCAATCCCCATTCCGGTTCCACGTCCGCAAAATCAAAGAAACCTGGGAACTCGCAGCAGGGCAGAGGTGGAGTCGAAACCAGATGAGGAAATTGAATTTGGTAATAACTCCATATCCCAAATCCTTCCCGAACTCGGCCCCGCAAAAGAGACCAAACACAAGCAACAAACAAATGAACGCAAGTGGGATCGGAATGAAAACCAATCCCGAGTGGACCCCGACGGGGGCGGAGGCAGAACAAAACCCGACCCTAAAACTTTTCCAAGTTATAGGTTCAATTTCCATCCTGACTCCACCTCCGACAACATACAAAGAGAGAAGGAGGAAAAAGATGAGAAAGAAGAAAAAGAAGGGGAGAAAACACCCCATGACCAAATGCAAGGAACAAAGGAAAAACAAACACACACGCGGAATCGGGACCGGGAACAGAACGAAAACCAGAACTTGGAAGAAATTCCAAATTTATGTTTCAGTCTTGGTTCCGCTTCTGCCAGAACAAAGAACAAGCGCAAAGGGGCGGAACCGAAACCAGGAACGGAACGAAAACCAAAACTTGGGAGAAATTCCAAGGTTCGATTTCGGTCCCAGTTTTGCGTCTGCCAGAACAACAAAAAAAAAAACAAGGCCCAAGGAAGAAAGAAAAACTCCTAAGGCACAAAACACAAAACCAAAGGAAAAAAAATAGAAAGGAGGGACCCATTTTAATCAAGTTTGAAATGGGGTGGTTATGTAAGGCATAACAGGTATGTGAAGGGGGAATTTACACAAGGGATGCAAATTCACTCCTATAAATTTTTCCCCCACTTTAGTGAGCATGAATATCGATGAGTGTTCGGTAAAGTAGATTGAAGAGATAGAGATGTATACTTGAACCATCGAGGAAGTAGACCGCGATCTGGAGAACTCAAAAGCGTAGGGAAGGAAAAGGACTCCATGGGTACTCTCTCCTGAGGAGGTTCGAATAAAAGGACTATGTAGCTTCATAGAACAATTAAGTTGCACAAAGTACACTGAAGGCCCTCGAACCAATGATGGACAAAAATTCACAGGATGTAAGCACCTCACAGGCCCGCAAAACTGCAAGAAGGCATTCCCCCAAGTACTCTCTCATGAAGGAAGCCAAGTGAAAAGGGACTTCGTAGAGTTGGACTGGAAAGCGGCTTCACAGGCGCACCTGCAAAGCAACATGTTAATCTACAGATAAAGCATGTCAGAAAACAAAAGCAGCAATACAAGTAGACAAGAAGATAGTCATGCAAATAGTCAACGGATTTAAAGGCTTTCAAAGGGGTCCCTTGGGAACCCTTCAAAAGAAGAGGGGTCCACTCAAGGGATGCGCTGTTTGAAAGTGCAAGAATTTTTTTTTCTCAAATCAATTCAACATCAAGGAATCCTTTCAAAAGCTGTTCACTTTATCAAGGAATTTGAAAGGAAGAAAATGCCCCCTCATGAGGGGAAGGTCGAGGCTTCTCTTGCAGGAAAAGCTACTCCCACCTTGGAGGAAAGTTCTTCAAGTTCTTTCTTTGTGAACCCACGATGAAGGAAACACGTTCCGCTAGGGGTCCAAGTTGAGAATGCAACTTTGGAAAAAGTTTGCAAGGATTTTCGAGAAAAAAATCGTTGGCAACAAATGTGTTTTCTAAAAATCAAAACATTGTGAAAGTGACATCGCACATACGAGGGACAACTCAAGCCAAGAAGAGAGAAAGATATCCAAGATTGCAAAAATAACATCACAAAAAAAGGGCACAAGGGTGATCTGATATTTCGGGGTCAAAGCTATTCATAAATATATAAGTATAGTAATAGTATATAGATGAATTGTCGTCAACCCCCTACTATATCAGACCATGTGAAGAATGCACGAGAAAACAAAGCAAAAATAAAAATTTTGGTCAACATGGAAGGGAAGCCTAAATGCCCCCAACACTTTGCATCATCCCCAATTTGTCAAAAATCAATACACATAACAGAGAAAGAATGATGCCACAAATAGAGGAAGTTTACGACACATAATCACTCATGTCTCCAAGCACCTACAAGGGTCATCTAGGAACACATAACGCAAGCACAAGGGAACACATCACAACAAACACACATCTAATCTAAAGGTAAAGAAGAGGCCCCCCTAACACTCATCGACCAAGAGGTCATCCACTTCCTAGTCTAGATTGTTATAAGGGGAAGGAGGATGAGCCTACAATGGTAGAATATTAAGGAGAGGAGCTTTTGACCCTCCCACAACAAGGGCCAAGGAAGAAGGCCCTGCAAGGTCTTCTTTGCTCGGCTCTTGTGGAGCTATGGTCAGCGATTTGGCGAAGATTGCTAACAAGGTCAGGACTTCATCCAAAGAGTTAAACAGGCACTTCATAGGAGTGCCATGTGTTACTTTAATGGATGAGGAGGGTGGCGCTCGAGATTCACTGCTAGGCTCACCGAGTGACTCGGGAGCTATGAAAAACTCAGGGGAAGCTGAAACTTGCTTTGTCATTAGGACGACACAAGCTAGCGAAAGACCCTCCTTTGAAGAGGGTGGAATCCTCTTACACCCCCCATTGTTGGAAGGGCCAACCTCCACTTTTTGCTTCACTGGAGGATGTGAAATCCCCATAGATGAGGAAGGAGGCACAAACAAGGAGGAGAAAACCATGACGAACACCACCAAGGTGTTCGACATGTCCATGTGTTTAGGGAATGGCAGGATGTTTGGGAGGAACATCAAAATAGGTAGCTCGACTGAAGGAGTGATAAACACCTACAACTTTTTAGGGTTAGGTGCACCCACACTCATAGCGGGAGCCGAAAGTAGGACTGAATTGGATTGAATGGAAGTAGAGGGAAGGAGAGAGGAGGACGCAGTAGGGGGGCCTGAAATAAGGGCGGTTGATTCCCCTTTCTTTCTCTAAAAAGCGGCCTGCTCAGCTACCAGAGCCTTTCGCCGATGCTTGCACTCCTGCGTAAGGTGATTTTTGTGACTCTTTGAGATAGAGGCCAAGAGATGAGAAGGGAAAAAAGGATCCTACTTAGCCATAGGAGTGTCCATCACATCCATCTCCAGTGGAGGGATAGACTCTTGAACGGGAGCAAGAGAAAGAGGTTGAGAAACAACGAGGGGAATCGACTCTAGCACCTCGGTGGCGGGCCTCTTTCTATTCATTTCTTTAGGAGCAGGAGTGGTAGGAGGCCGCAAAGGCTAAGACAGAGGATTCCCCACAAGGACATTTCCTTCCACCATAAAGGTAGGGCTAAGGTCCAGGAGGCATAGTAGGAAGGTTTGATATCCTAATCTTGGATTTACGCCAAGCAAGCACCATCAGACTTATTATGTGGAATCTAGGAGTGGACATCCAAAACTATTCTTCAGAAAGAGGAGTAGAAGAGGCACCCTGAGGACAAGGAGGCCTCTCCTTTCCCTTTCAAGAAGAGGAGGCAGCTTGCTACTGCACTACCAGAGGGGTCATTTTTTCCTGTCCCTTACCCCCTATCTTATACTTTACATAGTTTCAATAAAGTAGGTCCATTTTTTTTGGAAGCAGACTGACTGGGGTGTCCCAACAATGATCCAATGAATAACCCCCATGGGATACCAATGGTTGATATCTAGTGTCATGCATGATATGCACAACACTTTCATGGGAGAATTTTAGAAATTTATGAATGATGGAAGTGATTTCGTTCATGGAAGCTAGCCACGAGATGCCTAACTTCACCCTGAATAAATTAGATTGTAGAATAATGTCAAAGGTTGTATTCAAAGCCCTAGGTCCAACTAGGATGGAAAGATTTATTGAGCCATACGGCTTGAGAGATGCCATCGTGTGTACGAATGGTGGAATTTGTTTCTTCATACTCCTCCCTCTGTAATGAATTTAGCCATAACGTCTCCTCTGTAATAACATTCACTCAGCTAGCGGGGTCAACTAGGATCCCTGTCACAATGTTCCCATTGAGGTAAGAGGGGATGTAGAGGGGAGAGGGATTTTTATTTAAGGGCATGTCCTGGGAAGTGAATGTCACATCTGGCGAACCAGTCGCAAGCTACGGGGAAGAAGTAATTGTGACTGTATTGACATACATCGAGGGTTGAGTAAAGGAATCAGAGGGATCAATAATTAAGTTAGTAGAGTGATATAGAAACGGGTTTGTGTATATTTGTAACTCACTATTGGCTTTCACCATTGATTTATTTTCATTTTGTTTTGTCCCATCGAGACGAATGGTATCGTCATTGATGCGATCCTATATCTTGTGATGTAGGTGCATACAACATTCGATATCATGGTCATTAACCCGATGGTACTAATAGAAAGCATTTGCATCATGTTATCACATAATCTAGCAACGCTCGTTCCACGGATAACCCCCCTACGAAACTTGTTTGTTTCCTAGGATTCGTGAAGTTTAAGCACGCAAAATGAGGTTATTTTCAAGCCACGTCAAAATGTATTCCAAAGTCTCAAACATTCAGTTTGAGTGTTCCCCTATGTTTTCCTCGCGAAGACCTTCGAAACGAGCCCCTTCGCGAAGTCTCACTATTCGTACTTAGTTAATTGTGAAAAATGCAGCTGCACTAAAAAAGTGTGCTCTTGCTCACAAGCCAAAAATTGGCTAAGTATAAAAAGTGCAGGGGTGCTGATTTTCAGCGCCCCTGCATGAAAGTGATTTCTTTCAAATGTAAGAGCACTGAAAAAGTGTGCTATTACACTTTTTATCTTGACTTAGTCTTTTTCTTACTTTGGCGCGTTTCTTCATACGTTTTACATTTTTCGCTCATCGTGCCACTTTTTGTGCCTCAATTAATTGCTCGACTTGAGTTAGGTTTTTGTTGTGTTTCTCATTCACTTAAAAGTGTTTTATTGTTTCATTTTTATTGTTTATGATCTTCAAACTGTATTCCTTCTTGCTAGGTGAAATCTTCTCAAGCTGCAAAACACATTTTTGGAGAATTTCGAAGTTCCTCTTAACTAAATTTCGCGTTTTCTCTTGGTGAGTTGTTCTTCTTACTTTCTCTCCATTCTCTTTCATTATTTTTTACATGCCTTAGTGATTTGTATATGCGCTTTTTATTCTTACCTTCGTTTTCTTCATACATTTTTCTAAAACACGCGTTTCTCTTTCTTTCCACAGTCTTCTGAATATCTTTCCAAATGTATGGACGTTTCTTTTTACCCTAATCTCATTGTCTTTCTTTCTTCATGCGTCCATCTTGTGTCTACGCATTTTCCTAATGCAGAAATAACGCAATGGGATTTTCATGGCTCATTTTGGCATGATTTCTCTCTTCCGACATTCCTTACTTTTCAAGCATTGTCATGTTTGCTTACCTCTATCACCATTTACATCAATGTATAGTGGCATAAAGATGTAGGTTTGTCCTTCCAAAATGCGTGGTAAGAGGGTTCCTTTCCAAAAAATACATTTTGCAAATGCTTAACACAAAGAAATCCGCACCTCAAGAGTCAAGCGTTGTTTTTCAGCATCATTGCACGTTGTTTTCTAAACTTCAAGCTTCACATGCAGTGGCATCCAAAATGTTCGCCTTGGCATTTTGAAATTTTTTCTACACTGAAAAGTGCAGGAGCGTTGTTTTTCAGTGCCCCTGCATCATAGCCAGAATCCTTCAAAGTGTAAGAGCGCTGAAAAAGTGCACCCTTACACTTTTCACATTTTTTTCCCAAAAGTACTTCAAACTTGCAAGCTTTGTTC
Organism: Sequoia sempervirens; assembly: GCA_007258455.2. NCBI lineage: Eukaryota > Viridiplantae > Streptophyta > Pinopsida > Cupressales > Cupressaceae > Sequoia > Sequoia sempervirens. Next base: position 767,147,769 of record VDFB02281492.1, on the reverse strand, counting down.
TGAACCTCATTCCTTCCATTTTGTGCATTTTTTTGTGTGCCTTTCCATCCACTCCACGCTTGCTCATCATCGTTGCTCATTTTGTGCATTCCCATGCTATTTAACGACTAATGTTTGTTCTGGCTCGACACTTTGCAGTCTCTTTTCAAAGACCTTCAAAGTTGATTGGTCAAAGTTTCAGTTGCTCTTGATGATTGCCAGAAAACCTCCGTCTTCTTCAAAAGCAAAAGGCAAAATGAAATATAAATATCAAGGTTTCTATCCGCCGACTGTAGTGGTTTCCAAGGTGGAAGAAATAAAAGACACAGAGGTTGGCCATCAAGACTTGGTTGATTTTGCAAAGCAAACTGAGATGAAGCCTCTTCCTGACCTGATGAGAGCAATTGTACACAATAACCTGCATTTGGTAGCTATGTTCCCTACTACTGCACACAATACATAATATTTCCTTCAAGTGGCATCTCATTACATCAGAAAAAGCAGAACTGTGATCGATTCTTCTGGGCATGAGATTTTAAGACTTGACCCTGACTTCTTTGACATTGTGTTTAAGGTTCCTCAAATGGAGAAATACATTGATATCTCTATACAAAAAGCACAAGAAGTATTTTACGTTGATCCCAACAAGGCTAAAAACCTAATAAATACTCAATGGTTGAAGAATCCTAGTCAATCTGTTTCCAGATGGCCAAAGGGACTCCTGTGAAGTGATTTCAAAGATGACGTCAAAGATATGATCACATTTTTAAGCAGAGTAAAAGGCTTGCTTGAATCATCCACTTTTCATGATTGGATGTATGAATACATTAGGATTATAAGAAGACAAAAGGTGCACATTGACTGGGGCAAATAGATCAGTGATGAAATACATGAGTAGTTGATCAATGCGCCTTCCACATTGAAATTCTATATGACTTCTTACCTGGTGTACGCAACAGCTGTAATGAGACAATTTCCAGGCCTATCCATAAAAGAGAATTAGATGCTGGTACCTATGTATAAATTCTTCTATCAACTGGAATTGAAGGAAGCAAGGTAGGTACCCCACCATTTCTTTTAAGTTTGAGAATCTATGGGAAGAATCTACATAATTGTCTATTAGATTAAGGGGCTTCTGGAAATGTGATGCCATTTTCTGTATGCAAGAAATTGGGATTGAACCCTATCCAAACAAACAAGAAGGTCATCCAACTTGATAAAACATAGGTTAATGTAGTTGGAGAATTGAGAAATATACATGTACAAGTAGGGTCTAACCTTAGGATTTTAGCCAATATGAATATTCAAGTAGCAGACATTCCTGAGACTTATGGTATGCTGTTGAGCAGAGATTTAATGAAAAGTATAGGGGGATATCTCTCCCTCTACTTTTCACACATGTGGCTACCATGGAGGGGAATGCCTACCCAGATTAGGATTGAGAGTGAACCTCGCCTCAAACATATCATCACTGAGTATGACTGTCCCAACGAGGTAGCTTATTTTAAAACTGAGATAGGGGTTTATAAAAGAGAGGAAATTTTGACCTTTTTGGTTCTTGATTCTAAAGATTTTTCAATGCAAAAATTCCCTGATCCCATGATTAATGTAAACCTACAGTTATTGATCAGGAAGCTGCAACAGGATCAGCTAGTCTTAGGGGGAGATATCAATTTGCGGAGTCTTCTACTCCCTAATTGGTGCAGGGTACACTACCAAGATCGTTCAGAACTAACCTGCCAACCTTGCATTGGTGTTTTAAATCATGTTTCCCAAATTAAAGAGACTCACCCAAGTCACATTGAGGCCACTTTAGATCACTTCTCATTCGAAGCCAAAAATGCAATAATGTTAACCAGGGATAATATACCTTTAGAGGAAGTCCCTCCTCAAATTGAACCTACCCCAGTCATAATACCAGACCAACATAGTCATGTTGAACAACCCCAAGGTTTGTTTGATACCCCTGCACTCACAAGTATACCAAAACCCAAGGGATTAATCAAAGATACAAGTGACTGCAAGAAAGATATCCTAGGATTACATGATATATCTGAGCGGGAATTGGATATTACACCTAATGAACCTATTGAATGCCCATCCCCAATATTTAACGCAAAAGACCAAGTGGCCCCACCTATGGTTCATCTTATCCAAACACCCACAACAACCTCCAAAGGATCAACCCTAGCTCATGATCAGCTATGGACCCTCACGTTTGATGGATCCAAATCCAAAACAAGGTGTGGTGCTGGAATTGAGTTAACTAGCCCGAAAGGGAAAACATTTTTTGCTTCTTACAGGTTGCAGTTTGGATGCACTAACAATATAGCAGAATATGAAGCATTAATTCGGGGACTGATGTTCACACATCAGAAGAAGGTCACTGCCTTGATGGTCAAAGGAGATTCATAAGTGATTATCAAGCAAGTACACAGCCAGTACACATGTCACAATAAAATGCTAGCAACTTATAGAAATCAGGTGTGGAACCTGATTGAAGACTTTGATGCTTTTGGGATTAGTTTGATCCCTAGAGAGGACAATCAAATAGCTGATTCATTAGTTGTTGCTACAAGTACCTTGGAGCCCATGCAAGACTCCAAACTCAAGAGATTCTCAGTGGAATTGATATCCACCCCGGCTGTCCCTGATAATGTAAGGAACTTTCAAGTCTTGGACAATGATCGACATATCCTTGCTTTTCTAGCAAGCTCAGATGTTTTCGAAGGAAAGATCATCGATGAGTCCGACACGGATCAAGGAGATTGGAACCCTGAAGACTGCGATATAGAAGGTGTCCTCAATTTAAAAAGTAATAGCATTCCCAAGGGAATGGTGTCCTTAGAAAGAATTTTTGATTTAGATTCAAGAGCTCGGGAAAAGGTATCAACCGAAGATAAAGGAGGTGAATATGAAATTTTTAACTTAGCTGACTTTGGCCCTGAAAAGAATGTTTACATAGGGAAAGCCTACCCTGAAGCAATTAGAGAAGATATACTGAGGGCACTGAAGAAGGATATTGCTGCAATATCTTGGGGGTATGAAGATCTAAAAACATTTGATACTTATGTGATAACTCATACTATTCCTTTGAAGCCTGAAGCTAAACCATTTCGGCAGAAACAACGTCCTGTCAACGCCTTGATTGAACCATTAATCTTTAAGGAAGTTTAGAAATTGCTTTCTGCAAGAATAATCTTCCCTATGCGACATTCAACATGGGTGGCTAACTTGGTTCTAGTTCGTAAGAAGAATGGAGAGATCAGGCTATGTGTAGATTTCAAGAATCTGAATAGAGCTTCGAAAAAATACAACTACCCACTCCCTTCTCTGGATGAAGTCTTGCAAAATTTCAATGGGTCTCAGATGATGTCATTCTTGGATGGTTATTCTGGATACAATCAGGTGATCGTTAATTATGAAGACAAAATGAAGACAACCTTCACTACTAAGTGGGGAACATTTGCTTACAGGAGGATGCCATTTGGTTTGATAAACGCTGGAGCAACCTTTCAGCATGCCATGGACGTAGCGTTCAAAGATTTTATTGGTAAATGCATCATCATTTACATGGATGACCTGATAGTATTCTCTAAAGATAGACTAAACCATGCTGGAGACTTGGCTAAAGTTCTTGAAAAATGTATCCAATATGGTGTTTCTTTGAATCCTAAAAAGTGTGTGTTCGGGGTTTCTGAAGGGAAACTTTTGGGACACATAATCTCGGAAAGAGGGATATCGATAGATCCAGACTGATTTGAGTCTATTCTAAAGTTAACAATGCCAAAAAGTAAGAAGGAGATGAGATCTTTCTTTGGAAAGATCAACTTTGTGAGAAAGTTTATCACAGGTTTTGCAGAAATTGTTAAACCTTTGAACGAAATGATGAAGAAAGATGCTAGAATAGAATGGAGTAATGAGGCAAAGGCTACTTTTTCTCAGGTTAAGCAATCCATTTCAGAAGCACCAGTCCTCACTAGTCCTGACTACTTGAAGCCATTTTATGTTTATTCTTTTTCCTCTGAACACTCATGTGCAGTTGTCCTGACACAACGAAGAGAGGAGGGGGATGAGAGGCCAATTTCCTTCATGAATTTCCCATTTAAGAATGCTGAAATCAAGTACCCACCACTTGAGAAACAAGCTTTTGCGTTGGTTAGAGCTGTCAAGAAGTTCAGGCATTATATCCTTTGAAGTCAGATTATTGTTGTGGTTCCTAATGTTGCTGTGAAGTCCCTGCTTATGCAGAGCGAGTTGGGAGAATGAAGGGGGAAATGGATGGCTATTTTGCAGGAGTTCGATCTGGAGATTCACCCTATGAAACTTGTCTGAGGTCAAGGCTTGTCTAAATCAATGGTGGATGCTGGTGAGAACATTATTTGTCAGCAATACACAACACAGTCCTTTTCCAATGACCCTTGGTATGCCGATATTATTTATTTCATGCTCAATAATCGGTGCCCAAAGGGAATGAATACAACTCAGAGGAGAGCACTGAGAATGAAAAGCTCCCATTATATGCTCAAAGGGGGATTGTTATACAGAAAGAATTTTGAGGGAGTTTATCTACAATGCCTTGATCAACAAGAAGCTAGGCATGCAATCGCTGAATTTCATGGGAAACATGGCACGGGTCACGGTTCTGCAGATTCTTTAGCACATCAGATTCTCAGATCCGGTTATTATTGGCCATGTGTGTTTAAGGATGCCCACCAACACGTAAGGACATGTTATACATGTCAAAATTCTACATCAAGAGACCGTCATCCAGCCATGCCATTGTAGCCTGTTTATGAGATAAGGCCATTTTCTCAATGGGAACTTGATTTTATTGGGGTAATTAACCCAAATTCTTCTGCAGGACATAAATTCATTTTGACTACCACGGATTATTGCACAAGATGGACCAAAGCTATACCTTGCAAGAACAACACAACGGAAGTAGTAATCAAGTTCCTCACTGAATGCATCACCACCAGGTTTGGAGTACCCTTTGCACTAGTATGTGACAATTGCCCTGCCTTTTCTTCTGCCGAGTTCATTTCATGGGCTTATGATCATAAGATTGTTCTAAAGTGTTCTTCAAACTATTATCCGCAAGGAAATGGAGTTTAGAATCAACTAATAAGAATCTCCTAGGAGTGATTAAAAAACTGTTAGAGAACAATCCTAGAGACTGGCATACCTAGTTAAGATTTGCGTTATGGGCAGATAGGACTAGGATCAAGGCTGCGTTGAAAACTTCACCATTTAAGCTAGTGTATGGGAAAGAACCTGTGTTCCCGATTCACTTGCAAATACATGTCCTAAAATTTATGCAAAAATTTTACTCTAGTGATGATAGGATTGAAGTAAGGTTAGCTGGCTTGCTGAAATTAGAAGAGCAAAGAGATGCTACTTTGCAACAATTCTTTAGGCACCAGGCTATTGTCAAACGTTGGTTTGACAAAAGAGCCAAAATCAAGGAATTCAGAATATCAGACCTTGTGCTGCTATGGGATAAGGATAATGAAAAGAAAGGCGATCACCAAAAGTTTGATAAGCTCTGGTTGGGTCCCTATCAAAATTCTGAAATCCTAGGAGAAAATGCTTTCCGACTAAGCGGTTTAATGGGAGAACCTATTCCATTGCCTGTCAATGGACAGTTTCTTAAACATTACTTTGGATCTTGAAAGTTTGATATTCTTGATGGGTTGTATATATGTAAATAATTTGTTGTTTTGCTTGTTTGTCGTTTGTTGTTTTCCTTGCTTTCCTTTTCTTTTTATTCTTTTGCTTATTGTTCCTTTGTTTTTTCTTTGTGGGGACCTTCATTTTATGCAGTTGTAAGGGGGTTGTTATCGGAAGTATACTTTGGTTACTAGGAGAGAAGTTGGTTTGGATATTTTCAGGTTTTCTAGTCAGATGATTTTGTTCTAAATTCATTTTTTTATGTCCATTGTCAATGAAAGTTATGGAAAGTTATTAAGAACATGGTGTAAAGTAAGCAATCTTCACTAACTACGATTGAATCTGCCACAAATCATCAAAAACATCTCCTTTGTAATGGTATATTTGTCTTAGGGCGATGATGTTGTAAGATTTGAGTGAAAAATCTGATTCCCCAGATGTTGTTATGAGGTCCATGGTAGTTTTCAACCCAAAACAGATGTCAGACATCTAACATATTGAGAAAGAATTGAATGAAATATCTGAAACTCCAAGAGAAAAGAAAAGAAAAGAAAAGAGAACTATCTAAGAAAAGAGGACTCAATATTGAATGGGTGATTCCAGTATCTCTATTGGGGCTATGGACGCTTGACTGGCAGTAGAGAAATGTTGTGAGAAAACTAGAAGTATCTCCGTCGGAGCTGTGGACCCTTGACTGGCAGCGGAGCAATGCCCAGGATATCATTGCACAACAGCTAAAGGGAATCAACTCATGTAGTTCAAATCTTGCATGTTATTGTTCAAAAGATGAGGAAAACTTTGTAAAAGGGTGATGCACCATCAAGCACACACATAGATTCAGGGGTAGCCAGTGTTGTTTTATATTTGAGATTCTAGCTCAACCTTGTTTATTGAAACTAACCTGACTTGAATTATGATGTCCATAAATCAAGAGTTTTGGGTGGTTGAATCCTTCAGTTTCTTGAAAATGGTTAAACCATTTTCCCAGCCAAGTCGCCAATTGTTATGCCTTACATAACCACCCCATTTCGAACTTGATTAAAATGGGTACCTCCTTCCTGTTTTATTTTCCTTTGGTTTTGTGTTCTGTGCCTTAGGAGTTTTTCTTTCTTCCTTGGGCCTTTTTTTGTTCGGACATGGAACTGGGACTGAAACCGAACCTTGGAATTTCTCCCAAGTTCTGGTTTCTGTTTCGTTCCCGGTTTTGGTTCCGCCCCTTTGCGCTTGTTCTTTGTTCTAGCAGACGCGGAACCAAGACTGAAACATAAATTTGGAATTTCTTCCAAGTTCTAGTTTTCATTCCGTTCCCGGTCCCGATTCCGCCCGTGTGTTTGTTTTGCCTTTGTTCCTTGTGTTTGGTCCTGGGGTGTTTTCTTCCCTTCTTTTTCTTCTTTCTTGTCTTTTTCCTCGTTCTCTCTTTGTATGTTGTCGGAGGCGGAGTTGGGATGGAAATTGAACCTGTAACTTGGAAAAGTTTTAGGGTCGGGTTTTGTTCCGCTTCCGCCCCCATCGGGGTCCGCTCGGGATTGGTTTTCGTTCCGATCCTGCTTGCGTTCGTTTTTTTGTTGCTTGTGTTTGGTCTCTTTTGTGGGGCTGGGTTCGGGAAGGATTTGGGATATGGAGTTATTACCAAATTCAGTTTCCTCATCTAGTTCTGACTCTACCCCCGCCTTTGCTGTGAGTTCCCGGGTTTCTTTGCTTTTGCGGATGCTGAACCGGAATGGGGATTGAACTTGGGGACATTGGTCACTTCCAGGTTTCGTTCCCGTCCCGACTTTGCTTCCGATCACTTGGTCGATTGATCGAGTTTTGGCTCTGTTTATTTTCTTTCTTGCAGGGTCAGAGCTGGAACGGTGTGATGAATTGAAAGTTAACGAATTGTCTTATGTTCAATTCCCGTCCCGACTCCGGTCCCGGTTCCGATTTCATTCTAGTTCCCATCCCTCCGGTATTAAAGGTAAGTGTTGTTCCTAGTTCTAATTTGGTCCCACCTCCACCAGAGTTGAGTTTTTGCTAAGTGTGAGAATGGAAAAGGTATGAAAGGTAATACGAAGAATGATATTTTCTATGCTTTTAGAGGACTGATGAGGGCATTGTTTTGCAGGGTTGAAGCATGTCAGGAACATCGGATGCTACTTCTCAAAGGGGTCAACTTGCAGAAAGATCTAAACAGAGAAGAAGAAGCTGTGAGTCTTAATGACATATGGGACGTCTATTGGAAAAAGTAGATCGATATTAATGACAATGCTTCAAAAAATTCAAAGCAACTCTGTAAAAGTGTCTCAAGGTCAGGGACGAGGGCTGCGAGTTAATGATGGTGGTTGTAAAGAATCTAGAGACCATGCCCGAGGGAGATCTTTCGCCGACATGAACAGAGTATATGCATTTAATGCATGATTGACTTTGTTCAAAACTTTTCTAGGGCCAACGTGTTCTAAAACTGACTCATTTTTGTAAACCCTAAAACGAGGGTCGATGCATTTTTGACGTGCGTGTATAAATATGGCACTTTTGCCTCTTTGTAAAAGGAAAAAGGAGAGCTTGATCTTCATCTTGATCTTCTTCCTTTTGGTTAAGAATTAGCAAGTTAGGGTTAGAAGGTAGATAAACTTGAGAGTAGAAGTAAAGTAGGAGTTAAGTTTAGCAAGAGGAAGTGATGTATCTTCCAGATTTTTCTTAGTATAGATGGAGATAATTTGAAGACATGGGTTTTCTGTACACTGGTGATCTTGCCAGATTTGTAAATGCTATTTATCTATTTCATTAATAGTAGAAGCAGCTAGATTTAAATCTACTTCATATTGTGCTCTAGAATGGTATTTATCTTGGGCTAATCATTTGATTTGAAAGCTTTCAAGAAATGAAATTTTATCTTATGTTTTGTTTAAATGATGATTTGCAATCTACTATTGAAGTTTGCACTATGAATGAATGAAACTATGTATTAATTACAAGTTAATTTTATTCTGCAGTTTTAGTTTAAGAATTTATTGGAAGGCAACAAGTTTGATTAATTGGATGAATCAACATTCTCGTCAGTTTAAAAGCTTTAGTCTATCTTTTTCTGTTTATTTAAAACCACCAGTTAAAGTAGGTTTAAATATATGTTTGATCTTATAACAATCTAGAAGCTTAAAACCAACAGGCCCCTTGATCATTACAACCATATTGACCACTTCGTGAAACAACAACGTTGTGAACCAACATCAAATACCTTGGGAGGTGATCAGTTTGATTGCTGATTGTCTTTTTTAGGAGAGGTAAGATATTTTTTTCTTTTATCCTACCTGCATGTTGTGGGTCAATTTGGCACCATCAACAATACCCTCACCTTAGAAATCAAATCTGGAGGTGAAATTCCACATCACCCATCCGAAATGCATCCACTTGGTGCATGTTTTGTGTGTCGGTGGCGGAATTTTCATCATGGACGTGAGTGCGACACGCAAACGTCTACGCAATGCACTGTCGTCCCTAACAGATTCCTTCCCTTGAGTCTACAAGGATGTTACACTCCTCATTAGGGATGGTTTATAATGCCTCTGTGTGACCAACCGACCAGAAAATAGTTCATTTTGGCCTTCAAAGGAATCCATTTCACATTCACTTCATCTCGTAGACATTCATTCAATCACACTCTCATTCTCATTCAATCTCTCAAGCAATATCTCAATTTTTCACAAGTCCATTTGAGCATTACAACAACTAGAAACTCCATCAATTTCACTTTTATGCATGTCACTCTACCACAGAAGTTGCGAGCTTGGAGTCTTGTGAGACCTCCCTTCATCACTAATGTGGTTGTGGTGACTTTGTCAAGTTCGTTGCTTGCATTCTACCTTCATTGGCCTTGAGATCCTTTGGGTGGAAGTGGTAATGCTTCACTCTCCCTTTTGTGATTTGATAGAGTAATTGTAACTTTTGTAGTGTTCAATGTACTTTCAATCTCCTTTATCATATTTTCTACTTCGTTGCTTTTTGGCTGTTCGTGGAGGTGGAAACACCAAAGTAGAGGTTTGACTGAGGCAAACCCATATACAACCCCAACAATTTTCCCCTCTTGCTTGTGTGTAGGTGAACGTATGTGTGGAGCTAGCTGGCAAACTGGCGTTTTAGTGAGTTGGTGTTCATCACCCTAGTTCTCATCTACTTATTTTATTATTTCCTTGTTTACTTTATGTACTTTATTGTTCTATTTATTTCATTAAAACCTATTAGCTAGGTTGTCAGTATATTTTTGGCAGTTTCTCTGTTGTACTTTACATTTTTTGGCCATACGGACGCCAGCGCGTCAGAGAGACGCCAACGCATCACGCTATCGTCCCAGACCCATGTTGTCGTCCTTGGACAAAGAGCTATCTGAGGTATAGTTTGGACTCAAGAAATTGGCTCGTCTAGCCCCAAATAGAATTTCGAGTTTGTAGAGTAACAAAAGTACTTCATAGTGCTCTTCATTCTTGATCCTCACCCCAAAGCACCCTTTAGAGTGAGGTAAGTTAGGGCATCCCTACACTCTTAGCTCTCCGTGACCTGGAGTCTTGACATGGTTGGTCCCCCTCTCTTACAAACTAAGTGTTGATATTTCAAGGGTCAAACTTCATCCTTTCCCTTTACCTCTTAAAGTAAGAGGTAAGTTTTCCCTCCGACCCTCGATTCCCAATATGCTTTTGGAAAATCAAGCAAGTGTTTATTTTTCAGGCATCGGGGATCGGGCTTCCTCTTTCCTCCTTTCTTCCTTTCTTTACAAGCGGTAAACCCTCCACCCGAACCTCAATGACTTACTTTCGAGTGTCGAGGTTCGCTCATCCCCTTTATCGTTTACTGTTTCATGGTAAGTGATAAGCCATAAGGCATCCACCCGATGCTCGACTCCCAAAAATATCTCTTCCCTTCTTCCTTCTTCTTTAAGCCCCATTTTCTTCTCCAAGGTTTTAACCTTCTCTCCTGGGGACCCATTTCTTTCAAATCCATCTAAGTCCTTTGTTTGAACTTTCAGATGTCGAACTTTTATCTTACCTCTTACTACTTTGCCTTGTCTTTGGTAAGTGATAAGCAGTAAGCCTGACCCTCAATCTCTGATGGCTGATGATTCCTTTCGAGCTTCAATGTTTTCCCTTTGCCTTGCTTAGTGGTAAATAGTAAGCCTCATGCCCAATCTCCGAAGCTCGACACTGGTGCCAATATAGTATGAAGAATGAAGTATGAGGGATGCCCGAGGTTTGATGTCCGACAGGGTGTTGCTTTTCGGGCCTATGGACCATTTAATGATGCAAAGGTTTCTTTTCGAGCTTGATGCTCCGATCTTTTCATAGATTTTGACATAATTTTTTGGGCGATGCCATTAAAATTTGAACCACTTCCTTAGCTACCTATTTTGACTTATGGGCTTCAAGGACAACATTCAATACATTCTCTGACTTTTGTAGGTGGATTTTGTGGCACCCGTACTCATTTATTGTTGTTGCTTTGTCCCTTCTAATAGATCCATGCTCATATCCTTGATTTGATGGGGGATTTTGATGCACTTTCAAGAAAATATTTATGGCAAGGGTATGGCGTGCAGGTCTTGGTTTCTCTAGGCTCTCTTTCTGGCGCAGATTTCATGAAAAAATATTTCCTTGATCAGATCTCCTTGACTACTAACCCTAGTTGGGTTAGGGTTTGAGTTGCATTCATCCAAGTTATGCTTGATCTATAAAAGCAACACTTGTATTCTTTTTAGGGGTTCTTCTTTTGGGCTCCTCTCACAATTTTATTTTGCAGACAATGTATCTCTATATTCTGCCATTGTAAAGTCTGGCTTTATGCCTTATATTAATGAAATCTAGCTATTGGGTGGAATCACAATACTGTGTCTCACTTTTGGCCCAAGATGGACATTTACATCAATATTTTTAACTGAATCTTCATCTTCTGAGACCTATAGCAGCTAAACCGTTAAGAATTTGAAGACGATGTGAACTAGTGATTTGTGGAAATTTGTGTGTAGATTTTATATATATATATATATTTTAAAATTGAAATAAATCATGAACCTTTCAATATCTCTTTTAATAGCTAGTTTTAAACAGAAAAACAATATTTTCATAAAGTAACATTTGTGTCGTACAACATAATTTTTTTTCTATAAAGGATAAAATTCTAATTTTTGGAATATAGATTCTCAACATCAATATCTAGGGAATGGATTTTTTTCATAATTTTTTGTTACATATATTGTTTTTTAATTAATTTTTGAAGTCACTAAAACTATAATTTGGACATGCATGTGTGTCGTACAACCTAACTTGTTGTGTATATATCGAAATCCAATTTTTCTTTTTTTAGTGAAACAAGGACATCAATACCTAGAGAAAGGCTATTTTTTGAATTTTTTTGCAGTGGTTTACTATTTTTCCACCTCTGTAGAATGAAGAGCTTGATGTTCGAAGAAAAACCTATGTTTAGTAAAAATTGAAAATTAAATACAAGATAAAATGAAAACATATCAAAACTATACTTGTTGGAAAGCTCGTTTTGAGGGCTATAATCTTGCAAAAGAACATTTCTAAATGACTTTATTTAATCCCTCAAAAGGTAGAGTAAACATGTTTTCTTGCCAACATTTTGATAGGTGCAAAGGAGACTCAATTATGGGTATGGTTTAATACTAGAGGGGTTCTATCCAAGGGGGTTTTATCTAAGGGGGTCTTATCTATCCCTCTTCAATTAAAACCCTTTAGATGAAACCTCTCAAGGCTAAAATCATTAGTTTTTCTAAAAAAAGGTGATTTTAGGCAAAAATCAGCATGTCCCAAAAGTGAGACACAGTATTGTGGCAGTACCCTATTGTCATAGCTATTTCTTGGATGTTTGAGTAAAACTTCTTACCTCCATGTCTAAATGTGTGTTTTGGTTGATTTGTTAGTGTATTGAGCAATCTGAAGCAAAGAAGAAACAAAATTCTATCTTAGTGCATCACCTTCTTTTCCATTTCATGTCTCATTCTATCTCTTTTCCTTGTGAGTTGTTAGAGTAGAGTAGTGATAGGTTTTTCATGTGCTAGGTTAGACCAACACATTTGTACTTAGATTAGAAGAAGAAGTTGACCTTCTCCGGAGACTCAACCTCATCCGTGCAAGGTCCCATGCCTTGAGGTTGTTTCCATTGTGTCATTGGAACACTGAACTCTTGTTCAGTAGGGTGCAATTTTATATGACAACAGGCACTATAACTAGGTCAATAAATCCAAGGTTTATGAATCCTTAGGATATCCCGATTACATTTATTTGGCTATAAGATGACCCCACATTAGAAATGAGTTTGATATAGGTGTAGTTTAGTTGACAATCACTAGTAGCATGCATGTGGCAATTGCTAGGAGTTAACCATTGTATCTTAGAGATTAACCAAAATTCACTAGTAGCATGTAGGTGAAGGATGCTAGGAGCTACCTGTGGTATGGAAAGTTTTAGCCAATTTTCATTGATACATGTGGGTGATATATGCTAGTGCTACCTCATACGATGTTGGATTAACTTTTTCCAAGAGCGTGGAGGTAATAGATGTAAGGATCCATCCATTTAAAATATTTAGCAAGACATGGAAATATTATTAATGGCCTCATGTATTGTGTGTTTATACACTTATTCCCTTACTGGTGATGACAACAAGAAATATGGGCCTCTTCTGTCTTCATCATAGTTGATAGTGAACTAAAAAAAAGGATGGTATCAATGGTATAGTATGGGATGCACTGACATTCTTTTTCCAACTATGATGTATTTAAGGATGTTAGTGAAATAGGTAAAGGGGAAGGTGTATGCAGTAGGTTCACATCCACTTCCTTTTTGCTAGTTGGTAAATATGTGTACTCGTGATGCTTGTATCGATTATTCACTCTATGAATGTATGATGTGTGTATGAGCTAGTCACATTATGTATATGTGACACATGCATGAGCTAGTCATACTATGTATATGTGATGTATACATGAGCTAGTCACATTGTGCATACATGATGCATGTATGAGTTGATCACTATGTGTTATGTGATGTATGCATGAGCTAGTAATTATGTGTATGGGTGATATATGTTGAACTAATCATTATATGTATATGTGATGTAGATTGAATTTGAAGTATGAGCTCAATTAATAGTTGTGATTCAAAAGAGAGGTTGGAGATCTTATCCTAGTTGAGTGGATGAAGTCATTATGTGTTTGGTGTGTGAACTACGAAGCCTTTGATTTCATAAAAGGAATATGTAGGTAGAACCTTTTCAAATGAAACCTAGAGGAATAGATTTGGGTATAGGGATTTGTCGTGATATACAAGCTTATCATTTTTAGTGCAAGAATGTAATATTGTGACACAAAGTTATCATTTCTATGGTTTGATAAGGTTATGAAGCTAGCACTTCTAAATTGAAAAGAAGTTGCTTGATTGATTAAAACGTACTTAAAATGTATGAAATTGATTAAATGCAAAAAAAATGGTAGTAACCAAGGGTGTTTATTATAGGAACATGATCCCTGTATTCTTACCACCTATACACAACAAGAAATAGACAAGCTAAAAAAAGGGAAGGTTAATTCTATTTAAACATGATTTCAAATTAGATAAAAAATGATAATTAATTATGAAGAATTCTCTCTTTTACTTGTCCACCAAATTTTATACTTTAAATTCCATTCTTAAATAATAGCTCAATCCATTTGATATTGTAAGAGTTTATATTCATTCTTAAATAATGGCCTACTGGAAGAGTTTATATTCATTCTTAAATAGTGACCTAATCCATTTGGTACTGCAAGAGTTTAAGGTTTGGCTTGATAGTTTACATGGTGAAGCTGTTTTTAAATTTGATATAGGTACATGTATATGTATATGGTAGAGATTATCATGTCAAATATTTCACTTCAAATTTGAGATTTTGTAAAATGTGGCAGAAAAAAGAATTCAAGTCGTTAAAAGAAAAATAGATTATAGAAACACATAATGAAGCACAAAATGAAATGTTACACATTACATGTCACACTCACATGGAGGAAAATTGAAAGAACTATCTTGTACTTCCCAAACAATGAAGAAATTCTCCTGATCACTCTGCAAAGGAAAGAGCACTTCTCATCCCATGATAGAAGAAATGAATAAGACAAATGCTGTTGGCAGGTGTGGGGAATAAGCTTATCTTTCCTGTTGAAAGCTGACCCACATACTACATTAGGCTTGCTATTGTAGAGCCTAGATCACCATATGATACAGTAGGAACTTATTCAATAGCATCTGGGATGGGCATAGATGCCAATGTCCACTGAATATCACAAGAATGTTATGAACTGTCACCAGTAGTTTTCCCCAACCTCAGACATCAGCATTGCAAGGGAATTTGATTAATTGCAGAACCAACAAACTTGACATGAACTTCTTGAGGCAACAAAAGATACTTGATACCAAGCTCCTCAAAAAATTTCTTCATCTCCAATACAAGTTCAGATCTTCGATTCGACTTCTCAGCCATGTTCTGATGGTTCATTGTGTGCAGTGTATACAAGGCCATTTTCATATTATTCATGTGCTCAATATCTTTTACGACCACACTATACTTTGGGTGCCAGTGCTGAGGCTTGCTCTCAAGATATCTGCAAACCAAAATGTATAAATTTTAAAGAGTGAAAGTACATTTGTTATGATCAGATCAAATAGTGCTGGAGAACTAAATATGGTGAACTCATAAACCCAAAAAAAAGGAAGGAAATTACTTTGCTATTCTCTCCTTAAGCGAAGCAATCTTTTCCAGTGGGGTTGAAGCATCCACACTGAACTCGACAGAGTCACCCATGTCTGGACTGCGGTAAAAGTTACTAATTGGCTTTGTGGCTAATGCAGAGTTTGGATAGTATACTTTTTCATTGTCATGCTGCAAGAAAACTGTGGTAAGAATGTTCATTTCTTCCACAATCATCTGTAATTGAACAAAATATGCTCATTTTAGAATTGAGATATTGTGTTTTCATTTGCACAGAAATAGATAGAAATCCTATGACATTGTAAGCAAAATTAAATGTTTCTTGGTGAGGATCAAGAAAATAAAAAGGAGGGCTGTAGATGCTCCTCTGTCTTGTCGCTTACCTGAACACCATCCACAACACATCGATCCCCAACATCAAAGGGATGCATGACGAATACAAACACAATTGCTTCGAAGATTGTTTTGCAGGTATTGCCAAAGATAAAACCCGCCAGTACCAGCTGAGATGATACCAGTACGATAACATGGGTTGTGGCAATGCCCATTACTACTAGAACCACAGCTGTTATGATAATGCTTACCACTGCATTGGCAATTTGGTGCAGCTGTTTAATAGCAGTTTTGGTATCATTCAGAGAATGGGCTAGTGATTTCCTTTCCAAATAAACATTCACCTGACAATCAAATTGAAGACATGCTCAAAAATGATGAAAGATGTAAAACAAAATGCCCGCATGCCTTCAAACAGAGCACTCTGTTTGTGGCCTTGAGCATCCCAACCCTGATCAATATTGTAACAATCTCAAATTTTCAAAAAGAAAAGGGAAACAAATGCAAAAGAATGCGTACCACCCAATTCTTGAGAGCTGATTTTCTAATCTTGCCGCTGTCAAGACCTCCTTCAAAGAGGGGAAAGATTGAGGCAACCTCATTCTTCTTCAAGAATCTTACAAGGTCCTCCTCTTCTATATACCTGAAAAGCGTGGAATCTCAATCAGAAATGAACTGAACTGATATTCTACAAACACAGAACTGTAGAAGAACTCTAGGATGGATCCTAACTTTGCTCCTGGCTTCGCAACATTCTTGAAAATGCTCTTTGCTGCAGCAATTGCTTCCAATTCACTTGTGATCTCTTTGTCTTGAGGATGATCATGTTTGCCCATGGATTGGTCGATGGTGTGAGAAATGGTTGAAATGCCAGAGTGCCTGATCACACTGATGAGCCTCTTCATGTTCCAGGCAGAAACATTCTTTGGGTTCATTTTGTGCAGCTGATCCACATTGATTACCTTGGAGGTTTTCTCTCCTCCTTTCCCCCCACCGACACTTTTCCGGCGGCTAACCCCCAAAGTACTACTAAAGCTCACCGGACCCTCTCCTATAGGGGACTTGCTGGGTGATTTAGTTCTTTCATCAGTCAGGCTCTGCTGAATCTCCATAATGGGTGGCCCAGATAGTGTCTCTAGCACATACTGGTGGAAGATGGACTCCTGGATCCTGTCAAAGAATGTGTTAACATGAAAAGTGGAAGCCATAACCTTTATCAGCAAAGTCTTAAGCAACCATATGACTGCTGCCACCAAAAAGGAAGCCAGCAGCCTTGTTATATAAGAAAGTGCCTCGTGGTTCTTAGTAGATCTCTCCACTCTAGGGTCGAACATGAGACTCCAAGCAAGAATCAGCAGCCCAAGCCAAAGACAATTCTGCACGCTCTTTCTAAGCCCATATACAAAATATAGAACCTTCTTCCTCAACATAAAATTCCTCTCCACAAAAAATACTAGAGCACTAATTAGCCATCCTGAAACTAGCCTTCCGCAGAACATGACCAATATCATCAAGCACCATTTCCAGAGCTCCAAACCCCATATCATCCGGTGTTCCAAGGGGCCAACTGTTAGAGTTGAAATCAATGTACTGGTGATCAACACAAAGGCAATCCATTCCAGAAGCAGCCTTATGCCAACCTTATATTTCCTGTTCATAATATCTCACAAATAAAAGAATCATCCCAATAAATAAACAAACTTTGTTAAGGACCACAGATCAGTTTGGCCTAAGGGAGTTAAAATCGATCTTCATCAAATATAAAATCAGAGGATGAAACATAGCCAAGGAAGCTAATTTGAAAATAAAAATAAAATTAAAGAGTTGTACAGACAAACTTCGATAGCTGTAACAATCTTCTAAACAATAAACACATTTTAAGTTTTTAACACCTTCTACCTTAAGGAAGTTGAAAGCAATAATCAAATCTACAATCAAGACAATATAACAAAGCCAGGAAATTTTATTTGTGATTTCTTTGAAAAGTATATTAGTTATAGAAACAATTTTATAAGTAAATATATTTCAACCAGTGCAACAATCTTCTAGACAAGTAAACACCCTTTGCAAGGGGAAACATATCATTTTAACCTGAAAGAAGTTAAAAGTGATCTTCATAATACAATAACATTGACCATCAAATGATGAAAACAAACTTGAGAATTTCTTTCAAATTGAAATCACATAAAAAAACCTTTAAACAGATAAACACACTTTGATAGTTAGTACCTGGATCATTTGAGCCTAAAAGAAATTAAAAGTGATCTTGATCAAATCTAAAATCAGAGAATAGAACAAAGGTTGGGAAACTAATTTCAATTTCTTTTAAAGAGCAATTCCTTAAACAAGTAAAAGTGCTTTGTTAGACACAGTGATTATCTATACACCTACATACACTTCGATTCTTGCAACCAGGTTTTAAAAAGTAGACACACTTTGGTAGTTACTAAAGACCAGTTTAGCCTATAGGTGGTGCAAACATCTTTTGAAAAAGTAAACCTACTGTAGTGGATGCTAAAAGTCTGATCAGTGGAAATGCTATGGGATTGTGTTTGCCACACCATTAAATGTACCAAGACATGGCAGCACTATACCTTGAGTTCAGGTGACACCAAATTCATTTTTATATCTAAGAGCCTCTATAATTTTAGAAAGATCACCAACATCTACATGATGATCCCAGCCATCATTCAAGACGCACATTATTTAAACATCAACTTATTTGATAAGTAAACAATCAATACTAATTTTATACTTTATCTATATTTAGAAAGTAATAAATCGTCTCCTTATTAACAAAAAAAATTAAAAATAACTATTCACAGAGAGATAAATCAATGAGCATTTGGGATATTCTTAGAAACCCACATAAATCAATGAGCATTTGGGATATTCTTAGAAACCCACATAAATCAATGAGCATTTGGGATACTCCTAGAAACCCATCAGGAGGATAAGAATGATCTTACTTGCGAGGGAGGTCGTCAAAGGGGTCGGGGTCGAGGTCGAGGTCGTCCTCCTCCACAGCAACTGCAGAACGAGGGGTGGAGGCAGCCATTCCTCCACCTCTAGAAGGCGATGTTAATCTCTGTGCAGCATTGTCTTGGATGACATTGATATTGAGAGGGCTCAGCAGCCTGGACTCCACGAAGCGTGACTTAGGCTTAGACAGCAAGGATCTAGAGAGCATAGGAGCTTGACTCATCTTCCCCTCCTCTCCATCGAACTGAATTAGCCCAACCCCATCAGAATCCATCTCTGAAAGAGTGAGCTCCCGCTCGATCGGCTTCGGCTTGGTCGCAGGGTCGAGTCCACCTTCCCCTGCATCCTCTTCCTCTGTTCTCTTCCCGTCAGCACCATCATTTTTGGTAGTGATGTTGAGAACAACAGCATCATCCATCCCGATTCTACTGCTATGCTGATGGATAAGGAATTACACTTATGGGCTATATACTTAGCAATCGAATTAGTAAAGTGCATAATCTTTGCTGTCCTCTTAGAGTTTTTTTTGTTTTTTTTCTCCTTTTTCTTGAGACATGGTGATGCATCTTCATCGGCATAGGTGGGACAACGAATGAAAGGCATATGAAATTGCAGAGGGGCCCCGACCATTTGATTGCCTGCGCTTCAATGGCCAAATATGTCCCCACTCAACTTTTATGCATGTAAAGATTTCCAGTCTTTACGAGAAAGAAAAGCCAACAAAATTGTAGGTAAACAATGCCTACGATGTTTGAAAGAATACGAAAAGCAATGATGGTCCAGACTCGGAGCTTCCATTCTTGTTCTTGGAATTATAGGTGATGCTGTAATTTTTTAAGGGTGGTCTGTAAATCGTATATAAAATCATTCTAATTATAAATCTATTTCTTAAAGTAGGTAGGTGTTGTTTTTTTCCTTTATTTATTGTATTGACACGTGCTTTAAAGAGCTCTTTTCAGGAGTAAATTAATTATTCATTGAGAAAATGCTTTTAGTTTTGTAATGATTGATGTTATTGTAATGGTGAAAAGTGTACTTTATATTTGAAATATCTGTTTTTTATATATATATTTATTGTGGGTATGGGTGTCTTTAAGTAGTTTGTCTTAGCATACAATTTTGAGTTATTTGGCATCTTTTTTATTCAAAATTTAAAATTAACTCTCAAAAATTTAACTTAATTGCTTCTCGAACACTTTCTAGTTTTCAAACTATCAATTCATCTTTTATGTTCAAATTTGCATCATGGATATGACCATCTTGTTCAAAATTTTGATTTCTCCCTGAGCTTGAGTCAACCATCTTCTAGTTAGTCATTACTCATCATTTTCCTCACCAAAGCATTCAAATTGTGTGCATATATCAATTATAAAAGGACCTCACTCATAGGTCATTTCATAATACAATTGATCTATAATCCCACATGTTTAAGGACAATCCCACTACATATATTTGTCACAAAGGATCACTCATCAAAGATTATTTGACCTTCTACATCAACTCTTACATTAATAAATGAAAATATCTAGCTCTTGTACTAGGTCATTACAATATCCATTGCATTGCTTGCATCGAGTCTTAAGTATTAATAACTTTGCAATAACATACTCACATCAACATCACTTACATTGCTACTTGATATCTTCCAACTCTTTTTACAATTGTTAAATCAAATCTAAGGGTTTGTCATAAGGTAAAGATACTTAGAAAGTACTTGGTAAATCTTTGTATACAAGTACAAAAGGTTTGAGAACATTAAGGATGAATTTGTGATTGAAGGTTGAATTTGCACATTAGAGAACAAATTTATGTGCATAAAGATCAAATTTATGTGTCCAAAGTGACCCCAAACTCATAGATAGTGTTGGTTCTTTTTCCAACTGATGCCTTGAAATCATCTAAAGGATAGCCAACTATTATGCTCAAGGACTTCAAGGTTAGTGGCCAATGAATAGGAGATTTATCTCATTCTTTTCTCCCCTACACTTTAGGCTCTGCAAAACCTAGTGGGGTCACCCTTAATAATACTGGATGTAGATATTCAACTAATGGCGCAACACAATGTCTAGCAGGTAAACTTCATACTAAACAAGGGTTTGTTTGGCTACATTCATGAATGGTACACCCCTTGTTCTCATTTCAATCCAGGCATGAAGTTGAAACAAATATAAACATAAAACTAAAAGCATAAAATGGTTTCTTGAATTAAGATTTGTTTCTGAGGATGGGGGAGGAAAACAATGCAAGACTGGTGCCTACCTTGGGCTATAGAGTCATATGTTATGCATTGCATATTATAGAATCAAATATATTTTGGTGGTCATCTGACAGGCTATCACCTTATGCTAATCCAACCTGCACGAGCCTACTACGCAACCATACTTAACCATCCCTAAAAAATAATAACACTCCCATTAATTTATGGCAAGCATTTACTCTATCCCTTGGACAAACAACAAACCATTAAACTAACTCAATATATAAAATGTGCTTGAAAAGCTTATATAACCAGGCTTGACTACACAACTTAAAGAATATTATCATTCACAATTGGAGACAATTGCATCAATAGTATATATTCATATAAGTCGTAGTTTCAAAATACTGAGGAACTACCAATGTAATGACTAACTAACACAGGCCTTCACCTTTGGCATTCAACATTTTTCTGTACATAGCCTTTTCCTTGGCCAAATCTCAAAATCTTAGAGCCTCCCAAAGTCTTTGAACCCTTTACAATGAAAAAAGGCTTCTTTTATGCAAGATAGAGACTAAAAAAATATGCTCAAGAGGAGAGTGTTTGACACTCCACACCCATATGTTCGCATTGATTGTTGTGTGGGTTTGTGTGTTGAAGGATGAAGATTGCCTGAGAAATCTGTGATTTGGGCATGACAATTTGACAAAAACCACACCTATAGGAAATAAAGAGGCATGACATCATTTACCCCACTTGCAACAATTGAGAGATGCATTAAATTTCATCCTTATAGCCCCCAGGATCGGATCTAGCAATTGGGAAAGTAGCTACAACATTAATGGCATTCATGGCTAAAAATACGTCAATCGAGAGCATTGTCAAAGTTTTGGGCCCGAAACAATCATTGGTTTAAACATTAAATGGATCCTTAGCCCGAAATATCATCTTTGTCAAGCATTGGGCATCGGGCCTCCAACATACAACCTGATGAAGATAATGATACAAAGAGTGTCGAAACATCGAGTCCCGAAAGAGAACCCTTGTTGAACATTGGGCTTCGAGTCTACCTCTTGTTGAAAGAATGGGAAGATGAAGGTAAAAAGTGGAAAGATTAGAAAGAATGCAGAGGGAAAGAGAATGTTCAGAGTCAAGGGTTAGGAATGAGACTTAATCCTTATTGTAAAATTTTGATAAAGGATAAGAGGAAATATTGATTCCCAAAAGATCAAAAAGTTACAACGTCAGGAATCGAGAGTTGTGATAAACTCTTGTCTTATTGCAAAATTGTGATAAAGGATAAGAGAAAAGATTGATTCCCAAAAGACCGAAAAGTTACAACGTCGAGAATCGGGAGTCATGATGAACTCTTATGTCTTATCGTAAAGTGTGATAAAGGGTAAGAGGGATACCTGATGCTCGATGTTCGAAAGTAAGACATTGGGGATCGGGGATCGAGAAGAATAATTTTGTCTCATCACGAAGATAAGACAAAAGGTAGAGGAAAGACCCAATATTTGAAAGCCGAAAGTAAGACATCGGGGATCGAGGATTGGGAAGAAGGCTTATGCCTTATGATAAAGTGATGGTCAGAGGTAAGGAGGAAGGTTGATCCTCTAAGTCTAAAACATGAACACTTTACCATTTTTTAAGGATTCATTGAGACTTCAGTAATCAAGGGGTGGGGGGGACTTATGACTTACAAAAAGAAAGTGACAAGGGTTAAGGGTTAAGATTGATGGCTAAAACTTGAAACACTTGGGAAAGCAATGGAATGAAGGGGAAAATAGGTAGGAGATTGGGAGTGATAGAAATGGTATGCAAGCAAGAAGACAACCGAAAGTGTGAAAGACCAAAAATTTCAATACTTAGCCATTTTTTTATCTTTTGGGCATAATGCATACAAGATGGAAAATTGGTTTTGATTGATGGGCCACATGGGATGGCACAAAATGACAACAAGAAAAGCACTATAAATTCCAATTTTTCAATTACAGACAAATAAGAAAGAGAACCAATATGTATTGCAAATGTAATCTTTATTGATAATCATGAGTGTATAATGTCCCTCACAAGCCAAGGGACTAGCTATTCTAATGCTTATAAAGAAGAGATTATATGCATATAGATAACAAAAAATAAATCGCATATAAAATGAAAAGGGACCCGTCATTTCCTGGTGGAATGATGAATCATGTTGGCTTGGCCTCGCATCATCTCGATCCTTCCCGGTTCTTTGATTCCGTTTGACACCCTCCTTGTTGATCCTAGGTTTCCTACATTGGATAAAACAGTATTGTTAGAGCAATGAAAGGTCCATGGTCAAAATATATGCAAAACATCCATAAACATGCAATTTAATGTCTACAAGCATTAAAATAGTAGCATACCATAAGTGTCCCTAAAACCAAGAAAGGAGTAATCAAACACACCTATGATATGCTTTGTTTATCTAATTGGTTTGTTCCTTGTGCAGATTTAGGATAAGTCTTGTTACTGTTTTGATTCAACTAATTACATCATGTGGAGTAAAATATGGCTCCCACGAGGGTAGAGCTCAGCATGCTACCCTCTAATGTTTTAAGAGGGATAGGAAATCGAGAAACTTGATCAAATCAGTGATAAATGTGCTATTGATGCATTAAATCAATATGGAATCACACCAGTCGATCAACTTTCATTATCAGATTCAAAAGATGCAACACATAATGTGAGTTGTCAAGAAATTCATACTTCATCTTTTCATAATGAATCAATCAATATGTTGCCATCATGTCAAAAGAAAGGTGTACTTTGCTAGATATGTATTTCAATCTTCTTAAGTGGATCCAAGATCCATTTTATTAAAAGAAGTAAATGATCTTAGTGATGAATCAAGTTCAATTATAGATGCATCAAGTTCAATTATGCATCTATTAAAATAGAGAAGGAGATATCAATTCATGCCTGAAACCATCATGAGGCATATGGGGCAGCAATAAGGAACAAATATAATCATGCATTGTTGCATGAAAGACACTGTCCAACTCATCTCACCTCAATCCTATTGGACAATCAAACATCACCTAGGATGGTGAGCTTTCAGGTCACCAAAATAGGTGACATATGTCTGCCCACTAAGATAAAAGTGAGGAGATGGTGTTTCTTTGCTGCACAATATCAAAAGGACTTAGATGTTTGTGAAGACCAAGTAACAAACCTTTGGGGAAAGCAAGCAATTATTAGGGAAAATAGGAAGATTGGGGCAATCCTAAAGGAAAAATGCATGCTACCTCTCATGCTACAAGACATCAACAATGAATGTATGATATGGGGCAACAAAGTTTCTAAGGTTAGAATAATGTACAATACCCTTACAATGCATACCTTGTGTCAAAGCAATCAATGAACAAAATGGAAGAAAATCACTTCATAATATTAATGCAATGTTGAGACTACAATGAAAAAAGTGGAGCAGCCATCTATATTAACTACAACCATGATGATATCAGGCACAATGAATGAAATGCATCTCAAAAAGCAATATCTTCCAATGGAGCAACCCCTAAGCATGATAAAAAAAGGGGCTATGTAAAGGAAATGTGTTTCACAAGTGAGGCTAACATTTGAACATTTGAAAGTATTGCTAATAGTCAAAGTGATGCCAGGAAGTGCTCCAATGGAGCTAACAAAATTTCGACAGAATGATCAACCACTTACATTCAATGGAGATTAAAGAAAAAGGAATCAAGTGGTGAGAAATAAGACAAGCAAGCATGTTGAAAAGTATCAAATAGTGAAGATGAGTCATTTACATCAAGCACAATCATGTATGAAAATGCAAGCATGAGGTTTTTAAAGGGCAGCCCAACAAAAGAACTGGATATGTGTATTGATAAAGCAATAATAGAATTTTAACATCCAAAATTGGGAGCATAAAAGGGTGTGCTACAATGATCTAGTTAACAACATAACAGTAGCCATGGTAGTAACTTGGTCAATACATGAACTATCCATGCATGTTTGAGGAAAATAGGCCATCCATAACTATAGTGAAGTGAACATGCATTATCAATTGATTAGTCCAAAAGGATACAATCTCATGGTGATGAGATGGCGACAACAATTAATGGAAGCAAGGAAGCTATGTTTTACAAGATCAATATAAAAGAAATGAAGAGTCAGGACTGCATTCAAGATTGCTTTTATCTTTTGTAACATGGAAAGTCTAAATGCAATGACAAACTCATTGGGGCTTGTGAGAACAAAGGAAAATCACCTGAAAGCATAATGATGTTTTTAAGACCACAATAAGGAAACACATAGAGCAATTATGTATGTGGCAGAGCATCCTAGGTGTCAAAGCACCATAATGTAATGGACAATGAACAATGATCTCACAAGAGGGCAGTCTACTAAGTATCATATTTGCAATGATACTCTATAGCCAAGTCATATGAACAGATTTAAGGTTCCAAGGAAAGGATAATCATTATTATCCAAGAGTTGATAAAGCAACAAGCTTGCAAAATATAGTGGAATAGTTTAAGGTATGTCTTCATCATCATATGAATTTACATGGAAGCCAAAATAGTCATTTGCTTATGTCTACAATAGATATTTGTAAATGATAATATTCAATAACAATGCAAAGATACACAGTGTTGAATATCAAGTACAAGGATAGACATTACAATGACGAGTCATATAAAACGCAATTAAGAACAATGACCAAAATCCATTTTAAAAGAGCACTGCCACAACATGGTTTGAGAAATTCTATCATTATTGATATGATAAAAGCCACTTTCTTGCACATTGACAAAACCCATCTGGGTTTTTGTGATTCAAATTACATCTTCAGAAGTCCAAAATTTTCTTGATGCATTAGAAATATTGCAATCAAACAAAGATGCATTTCTGGAATTTCTTGAAAAACCAAATGCATTGTTGGAAAAGCAAGTTAGAGATTCAGAGTTCACCTCACAGTCTCAATCCCAATTAGAACAAATTACTATTTGGAGTCATCTAATGCAGTAAGAGCAAGCCAATGGTTGAAGGAGGATAATAATAGGGAAAGGTCTCTAAAGAAAGAGGCACACAATGAGACGCTTCACTAGAAACAGAAAAATGGAAAATGGAAATACCCAGGTGCTTGCATGGCCACAGCCTGATAAGGGCCATTTTGTTTACATTAACAAGAACCCATTTGGGTTGGTTTTGAAGTTACAATTCCAGAGGTAAACAAAGAGTGTTGTCTTCTCAAATCACAAAAAGTCAAAAAGCCCATCTGGATTTGTGTCAAAAGTGCAATTACAGAGACATTAAAGGAGAATAATTGGAGTTATCTTTTTCAGAAAAGAGCAACAAAAATTTCTCAAACCCTCTATAAGAAAATTGAAATGCAATTCAAAACACAACTATTTCTCTACAGTCGTGGCCAAAGATCTGGTTTTTATTCTAAAATCAAAGAACCCACTTGGGGTTTCATGTGGAATGCAGAATACAAAGAGTGTTTTCTTCTCAAATAAAAAAAAAATCCATCTAGGTTTGTGTTGAAATTTCAAATACAGAGGTTTTGAAGGAGGGATTTCATAGAGGCATTCATTCTATAGAAAATGCCTTTTAAAAAGCCAAGTTCTCTTTCCATGGTCGCTACCAACAAGTATTGTTTTCTTCAAGGTCAAGAAACCCACTTGGGGTTTATGTGGAAATTATAAAATACAGAGGAATTGAATGAAATATTTCATGGAAACATTCTACAGGAAGTGAGGAAAGTGTGCAAAAGAACCCAGTTCACATTCTTGGTCGTGGCCTAAATGTTCATATTTTCTTCACAAAAACAACGAAACCCACTTGGGGTTTCTTTATTTCAACTTCAAATGTAGAGAAAGGCTAATTTTTGTTTCATTTTGCCAATGGAGAAGCCTCCTTTCAAACTTTTATTCACTGAAATAAAGGAGAAAATCACGACTTGGGTCTGGTAAAAAGCTTACCTAAGTTTTTTTTACTCATTTTCCTTTGTTTATGCAAGCTTTTGTCACTTAAAAAGCCTTCATTCAAGCTTCAGAGCTTCACCAATGGTGGTTGTGAGCAGAAGAAAAACCTGCAGAGAAGAAATGAAACAACAAAATGATCAGAAAATATTACATGGTTGCGGTTGTTAGCTCATAAAATGGCCTTTGAAAATGTGAAATACAAATTTTGTACACAGAATAGCAATTACATCTGTCTTCCAATGAAGAAATCACAGTTTTCATCAAAGAATCGGCAAGAAACTAGTCTAAAAACCATGTTTTATGTGCACTTCATGAAACCCTATGGCGGCAGAATGAATCCTCCAAAAAGCTCGAGCACAAATGACAAGTTCTTTTTTGCTTTTCCATCTTTTGTTTAGGGTTAGAAACCCTATGAGGCTGATGGGGTATTTTTGCCTTGTTTTTTAAAAAAATGAAACACATTTTAAATGTGTTATGTGGGCCGAATGGTGAGATTTATGACTTAGGAAATTTTGCCTTATATGTTCATTTGGAGCCATGTGTTGAAAACCATGTGTCTTGACCTTTAGATTAAATGCTATGCCTTCAAAACTTTGAGAGTATGCCTTCCAAGGAGTGTGGAACCCCTTTATGCTCACATAAGCCGAATTATGGGCCTTTTGTTTCTCTTTGAAAATAAGGAGTTTTTGACTAAGTCATAGTCATGTCATTTTTTGGCCTTGAAATGCAGAAGTGGAGGTGAGTAGAATTTCATCAAATGCCTTGGAGGTGTTTTAAATTTTTCTTGAATGCTTTTACAAGCATTTGAAATATATGTTTTGTTTTGCATCTTTATCAATGGTAAGGCATGATTTAAGTGATTTGTAAATCACTTTTATTTTATGTCATTTTTTATGCAAATATTGATGTAATCCAAAGAGGTGGTGGGGCCTATTTTTGCATTCTATTTTGAAATATAAAGTAATTTTTTTAAGTGATGTATTATAAATCACTTAATCATATTATTATTGTTTTGAATGCCAAATTAGATTCTTTTATTTTGCAAAGGTACTAAAGGTGTGGGTCAAATGGGTTGAATACATGTGTGAGGACCAATGATGACTGGCAAACATGAGGGATGTGTGGGAGGTTGTTTTGACTAATTTTGGAGGAAAAGGGGTTGTTTGGAGGCATTTTTGTCACATTTTTAGTGTGACTATTGGCTTGGATTGACTTTGCTTCATGTGGAGGACAATTTGGAGGGTTTCTAGAAGTTTATTTTTTGTCCTTTTCTATTGCATTTGACCAAAACCTTCTGGATGGACTTGTGTGAGGGAGTTGGTTGTTTTTTTCTTAAGTAACTTCAATCTTTGTTATTGAAGTTAGTTATTTCTTTCCAGCAGAGTGATAGCTTGGCTTTGGAGTTATCTTTTTCAGCAGGATCTGTATTGTAACTCAGATGGACTTGTAATGACAGTTGAGTACTTTGAATCAATGAAATTGGACATTTACCTTCTCATTTCATGTTTTATTGTGCGTTGTTAGTGATTGATTAGATTATTTGTGAAATTTACCTTTTCTTGTATTCTTGTCTCATGGTTAAGCACCTATTTGGTAGAAAATGCATTGTTACAGGTTATAAGCTATGTTAGTTAAACCAAGTGTTGTTGGTTGTGAAATTTTGTTTTCCTTCTAAGAGTTCTACTAAAAAACCTCCTTATAAATCACTTATGTGAAAATGAGTTGTGTGAACAAGGTTTTATGTCATTATTTTGAATGTGAATAGGTTGTTCACACGTCTTAGTCAATTTTTTGGTGTATCACCCTTAGTAGTTTCAATTAATGTTCATTTTCATGCATCTTTTACTCTTTTCCTCAGAAATCATTAGTTTAGGTGACATCAAAAGGGGAGCCAACCCATAATCTGGAGGTCTGCTTTCAAAATAGGACACCCACAACTTGAAAGCAGTCCCATGTCAGTCCAAATTTTCTGAGTTCTTTCACAGCTTGGAAAGGGGTACAAATTTGGCCAACTAATAGTTTTGGCACGCCCGGTGGGACCCTTCTAATCAGTTCAGATTAGAAAAAGCACACATTGTTCTGGTTTTGATATGCAACTAGCAATTTTTCAGCCTTTGAGAGGTCACATAAACATATTTGGTGACTCTAAATATGGAATTTAGCAGCAGACCAGTGTTGTAGCAGCATATGAAAAAGATTCAGGCAAGGGGAAACTTTGTCCCTTTTGATTATTTGTAGTTCTCACCACCCTGAAGGATAGGCAGACCAACAAAGAAAGTTGTTTTTTCATCAAGAAAGACAGCTTCAACTCCACCTACAGTGAGAGTTTCAAGTCCTGTGAGGCAACAAACCTTGGTGCCACCAATGGATGTTCCAAGGAATCAAGTTTTTATCACTTTTAATGGAGGCAACCCACTGCAATTTTCTCAACATGACAATATTCCCATGGCTGCCCTTAAAAGTGTGGCATATTTTTTAGGTGAAGATCATACCAGACCAATTGAGCACATTAAGGATATATCAAATCTGTGTTCGGTGCATCATATAACTCAAGGAAAAATTGCTTTAAGGTTGCTAGCAGCATCATTTAGAGGAAAGGCACTCCAATGGTTTAGGATTTTAACAGTCAATTCAATTAGAACATGGGATGAGTTGGGAGAAGTATTATGCAAGCAATTTGAGGACAAGTATGACAACTTGTCAGTAGTGGAGCAGCTGACCCACATCAAAAGAGCTCCTCATGAACAAATGATAAACTTCATTTTCCATTTTCAAAGAACATGGGACAAAATTTTGGAAACTACAAGGCCTCCAGCTGAGCATGCATTCCTTTATTTTTAAAGAGCCTTAAATAGTGAGGTTGTTGTTTTGATACAGTCAATGGGTGGAACTACATTACCAGTGGCTTATGATATAGTTGTTAGGGCTGAAAACAACCTCATACAAGTTGGAAGAATTTCCCCTAGGCCTCCTATGCCTTTTTTCCCTGATATACAACCTCCTACAACTTTTCCAATACCTCAACTAGTCCCTTTACTAGCTGTTGTTAGCCAAGAAATTGTTGTCCAAGGACCATCTCAGGAGTTACAAGAGATAAAAATTAGCCAACAAAATATTGAGAATTGTCTTTAGACTTTTGGAAACGAGCTTGTGAGCATTAAAAAGTAGCAGTTCCAAGGTTTTAAGCCTTGGAAACCTTAGAATCAAGTTCAAAGTCAGCCATTTAAAGCTAACAAACAACCATATGAAGGAAACTTTCAAGGTGCAAGGAAAAACATGAATCAGAAGCCATTTCAGCCATATAATCCAGTTCCAATTAGTGCAGCAAGAGATATGGTGCCTGTTCAAAATAACATTGCAACAAAATTTGAGTGGTGCTATCCTTGTAACCAAGCCCATAATCAAACTACATGTTCAAATGGTGTCACCAATCAAGCATTGATGGTTCAAAATGCCTCAGGTGTGTAAAATGTTCCTAATGGTGAATCGTCACAAAAATAGGATCTTCCTGCAAGTGACACAACCCTCATGAATTGGCAAGGAGAAGAATTTTGTGGAGTGAATAGTGATAGTTCTCCAATAGTAGCCAACACCCGAGCCAAAAAGAGAGCTTTCAAGATTGGACAAGCAACAAATAAAGACAAGGAAGTTGTTGGCCCTTCCAATCCTCAAGTAACACATATCTTACAAAGGAATTCATAAGGCATCAGTGGTGGATAGCTTGGTAACCAACCCCAATCAGCCCACTTGCAGACAAACCCTGCTATTGCAAGGACCCATCAAAAGGTAAATGATGTCACACCCTTCAACATCATTGAATCCATGAAAAAGATGAATGTAAGTATGTCAATGTGGGATTCCTTATCCATCCCAGGTCAAAAGGACTTAATGCAATCTGCCTTAATTGATTTAAGTGTTTCAAATGATGTTCCAGTAGGTCAAGTCAAGGCTATCCTTACAAATGCACCTTAAGACAACAGTAAAGAACCAAGTAAGGATGTCAAACCTCCCCCATTTTATGTGTCTTTGATAATAGGGGATAAGTTAGTTAATAACTATATGGTAGATTCAGGGGCAAGTAGTTTTGTCATGCCCAAACAAATTGTTGATAAGTTAGGACTGAAATATCATCCTCTTGAGAAAGGAGTTGTTCAACTTGATGGGACAACCATTAAAATCGTAGGTGTCATCAAAGGTTTAAGCCTTACCATACATTCCTGCCCCAATTTTTCCATCTCCCAAGACATTTCAATCATTGACTTACCACCTCACTTTGCCTTATGTTTGTCAAGAGTCAGATTGGTCCCACATGGTATTTAGAATGAGATATGGGACAAAAGTGTTCATTAAATCTGAATTACTTGCTAAAGATCACATTGAACCATATATCCCAAGTGTTATTAATGCTAATTGTGTTGTTTTTGACGATAATGAGCTTGTTGTTGTTCAAGAACTGCAAGCAGAAAGTATACCAGACCTGCTTTTAAATGAGTGGGCAGCAAAAAATATCATTGACAACCCAAATGATAACATTGAGGAGACTGGTTTGGGTGTTTATGTGCTACATGAACCTGATTCAGTGATCCCAAACCTTGAAAAGGAGGTGGAACAATAGTTATAACAACAAGGTGAAGTATGGAAAATTTTCTTTGACGGTTCTAGAAGCAAGAACGATGTTGGTGGTGGTGCAATGCTTGTGTCCCCACAAGGTGACAAATATTACTCAGCCTTTAGATTTTCTTTCTCTTGTACTAATAATACTGCTGAGTATGAAGGTTTAGTTCAAGGCTTGGAGTGGGCAAGGAAAAGAGGGATCAACTGCTTGCAAGTTTATGGTGACAGTGAATTGATTGTGAATCAAGTGAGAGGTTTGCACGTCACTAAAAATGATGTTTTGAAATCTTACAAACATAGGGTGTGGGACATGATAGAAGAGTTTGATGCCTTCAATCTAGTTTCTATTCCTAGGGATCAGAATAGACATGTTGATAGATTGGCTGTAATAGGTGCTCATGTTGATATTCCAAGTGAAATTAGGAAAGAAAAGTTGCAATCATATGCTAAGATAGTCATTAGACCTTCTATTCTAGATACTAACATTCATTGGAAAGTTTTTGAGAGTGATGAATAGGTCTTGAGCTTTATGCTGCAAGAGGATGAATTTTTAGTAGTAAACCAAGACAAGATCAAACAAAAATATGATGATTAGATCATCCAGTTGAGGTCTAACAAGCTGCCTAAGGGTCTTGTCACCTTGGAATCCATTTTCAACACTAATGACCAGTTGAAAAAGAGTAAGACCAACATGCAAGTCAAAGAAGAACATTATGAGGAACTTGAAATTTTCAAAGGTAAGCTCCTTAAAGTTGGTAAAATCTATTCATATGTAGATAGGCATGCTTTCATCGCCCTTTGTCAAGAGTTTCAAGATGTATTTGCATGGGAATATTCTAATTTAAAGGGTTTTGATCCTCAAATTTCCCAACATACCATAGAGCTTGAGCCAAATGCAAAACCTGTTAGGCAAAAACATAGGCCTTTAAACCCCAAAATTGAGCCTCTTATGGTCAAAGAATTGACCAAGCTAGTTGAGGGAGACATCATTTTTCCAGTTAAACATACCTCATGGGTCTCTAACCTTCTCCTGGTTAGAAAGAAAAATGGTGAGATTAGCCTTTGTGTTGATTTTAGGGACCTCAATAGAGCCTCATTAAAGGATCATTATCCGCTGCCCTCAATGGAGCAGATTTTGCAAATTGTAGCTGGTTTAGAAAGATTCTCATTACTTTACGGTTATTTAGGTTATAACCAAGTCTTAGTCAAAGAGGAAGATTAGTACAAGATTGCCTTCACCACAAAATGGGGCAGCATGGCTTATAAAAGGATGCCATTTGGCCTGTCCAATGCTGGTGCCACATTTCAAAGGGAAATAGACATGGAATTTCAAGGTTTGATTCACAAACTTGTACTCATTTGCGTTGATGATGTAACAATGTTTTCAAAGAAGGCTAATGAACACCTTGCACATTTGAAGCAAGTATTTGAGAGGTGTAGCGAGTTTGGTATATCCATCAACCCCAAAAAATGTATCTTTGTTGTCCATGAAGGTAGGATTTTAGGACATATAGTGTCAAAACAAGGGATCACCATTGATCTAGAAAAAGTAAGTGCCATTTTTGATCTGCCTTTACCTAGCCATAAAAAGGGGCTACAAAGTTTTCTTGGTAGAATTAAATTTTTTAGAAGGTTTATTCCTGATATTGCAAATCTTTTGAAACCACTATCTACCATGTTAAAAAAGAATACAAGTTTCAGTTGGACCAAAGACGCCAAGCACAGTTTTGAAGTTATAAAGGAGGCCTTATCAGTAGCTCCTACTCTGGTAAACCCAAACTTTTCAAAATATTTCATTTTATATGCTTTTGGTAGTATTGATATCATTTTTGCACTGCCGGTACAACAGAATGATGCTGGTTTAGAACAACCTATTGCATTTTTTAGTCAACGTTTAGAAGAGTATGAAAAAAGATGTACTTTTGTATAGAAACATGTGCTTGCTGCCATCAGAAGTTTGAAAAGTTTTAAACCCCTGATTTCTAACAACAAAGTGCATTTAATGGTTGCTCACCCTAGTGTGAAGGAGTTCTTGTTAAGCAGGGACCTGAATGAAAAGAGGGCCAACTGGATTATAAAAGTTATGGAGTATGATGTTGACATTAAGGTAATGAAGCTTGTAAGGGGTAAAGGGTTGCGTGAACAACTAGCTACAGGAGCTGAAAATAAAGATAATGCAGAAATAAAGGCAATTTTGGTTGTTGATAATGAATTTCCAGCTGATGCATCAACAACAAATGCAGGTTGGGTGCAAGATATGACTCACTTTTTGAAAATTGGTGAGTGTCCACCAGGTTTGGATAAAGCTAAATAGAGGTATTTCAAATTGCAATCCATCCCTTATGTGTTGGTTGGTAACATTCTTCTTAGAAAGGACCTTAATGGTATCCTTTTAAGATGTATTGATCAACATCAACTAGATAAAGTACTTCATGAGTTCCATGATGGAACTACTGGGGGTAATTTTTACC
This sequence comes from Sequoia sempervirens, assembly GCA_007258455.2. Classification (NCBI taxonomy): domain Eukaryota; kingdom Viridiplantae; phylum Streptophyta; class Pinopsida; order Cupressales; family Cupressaceae; genus Sequoia; species Sequoia sempervirens. The sequence continues at coordinate 767,113,813 of VDFB02281492.1, read as the reverse complement.
CAAGAACAACTACATGGAAAATAATGAGATCTGGCTATTATTGGCCAAGCTTGTTTAAGGATGCCCATGCTTGGGCCAGAAAGTGTGTAAAATGTGTCATTTTTGTAGGAAAAGAGAGGCTGCCATCTTTACCATTACAACCCATTCAAGTAGAACAACCCTTCATGAGATGGGGCATTGATTTTATAGGTGCCATTAACCCACCTTCAAGTGTAGGCCACAGGTGGGTACTTACTGCCACCGATTACTTCACAAGATGGACTGAAATAGTGGCCTTGAAAGAAGCCAACAAAAGTGTTGTTTTAAATTTTTATGATGATTTAGTAACCAGATTTGGGGTACCTGAATCAATCATTTCTGGTAATGCTTTAGAGTTTGTTGGATTAAGAGTAAGTGATTGGGTTGTAAAGAACGGTATTCACTTGAATACCTCATCAAATTATTATCCTCAAGGTAATGGTTTAGTTGAATCAACTAATAAGAACCTGATTAGAATCATTAAAAGGATCTTGGAGGATAACCAGAGAACTTGGCACAACAAGTTAAAATATGCCTTGTGGGCAGATAGAATAACTCCAAAAAGATCCATTTGAAATTCCCCTTATATGCTAGTATATGGTAAAGAGGCAAGGCTGCCTTTATTTGTTGAGCTTCCAACTCTTGATATAACGAACCAACTTGAAATGTTTGAAGAGGAAGATCCAATGGCTGTTAGGTATGCATAGCTCATGGAGTTGGATGAAACAAGAGATAGAGCCATGAAAACAATGGAGTTGCATCAACTCCAAACAAAGACAGTGTTTGATAAAAGAGCAACACCCAGGGTGTTAAGAGAAGGAGATGTCCTTAAGTGGGATGAATTAAAGAGCAGTCCTAGAAAACACACTAAATTTGATAGCATGTGGAGTGGCCCATTTGTCATTACTGAGTGCAAAGAGCACAATGCCTTTCAATTGTCATCAATGGATGGAGAAGCTCTGCCTATCCCAATCAATGGGATACACCTCAAAATATTCTTTGAGGTATGATCTAAATCTGTCTTGTACAAATTACAGTAGGTTTTTGTTTCCTCTAAGTGCTGCTACACATTAGCTAGATGCTTTTTAAGTTTTCCCTAAGTGTTATTTTGCACAGTTAGGTGGCAGTTTTCTTTTTTTTCTATGTGTTTTCAATAAGTTTTCAAAGTGTCTCTTGTTGGTATAGAGAGTTACAACAACATACAATGATGTTTTCAAGTGGTGTCAGCCTTTAGATGACTCGGCGCCTAATGGATAAGCTTTAGGCAACTGGTCGAGATGTTTTGCAGGAAATCATATAGTAGATGTCACCAAAAATGTTACCTGATTTTTAGCTTTCAGCTAAAATCAGGTAACTTAGTGTTTATTCTTTTGTGTTTTCATTTAAACATTAAAGATACATCATATTCTACTAAGTTCATTAATGTGCATAAGAGAGATTGTCAAAACAAATTACATTTATTCTAGTTTTGCAATTACAGACAAATAAGAAAGAGAACCAATATGTATTGCAAATGTAATCTTTATTTATAATCATGAGTGTATAATGTCCCTCACAAGCCAAGGGACTAGCTATTCTAATGCTTCTAAAGAAGAGATTATACACATATAGATAACAAAACATAAATTGCAAATAAAATGAAAAGGGACCTGTCATTGCCTGGTGGAATGACAAATCCCGTTAGCTTGGCCTCACATCATCTCGATCCTTCCCACTTCTCTGCTTCCATTTGACACCTTCCTCATTGCTCCTAGGTTTCCTGCATTGGATAAAACAGTGTTGTTAGAGAAATGAAAGGTCCCTGGTCAAAATATATGCAAAACATCCATAAACATGTAATCTAATTTCTACAAGCATTAAAATAAAAACATACCATAAATGTCCCTAAAAACAAGAAAGGAGTAATCAAACACACCTATGATATACTTTGTTTATCTAACCAGTTTGTTCCTTATGTAGATTTAGGATAAGTTTTGTTACTTTTTTGATTCAACTAATTACAACATGTGGGGTAAAATGTGGCTCCCATGAGGGTAGAGCTCAGCATGTTGCCCTCTGATGTTTTAAGAAGGATAGGAAATTGAGCAACTTGATCAAACCAGTGATAAATGTGCTATTGATGCATTAAACCAATATGGAATCACACCAGTTGATAACCTTTCATTATCAGATTCAAAGGATGAAACACATAATGTGAGCTGTCAAGAAATTCATACTTCATCTTTTCATAATGAATCAATCAATATGCTGCCATCATGTCAAAAGAAAGGTTTACTTTGCTAGATATGTCTTTCAGTCTTCTTAAGTGGATCCAAGATCCATTTTATTAAAAGAAGTAAATGATCTCAGTGATGAATCAAGTTCAATTATAGATGCATCAAGTTCAATTATGCATCTATTAAAATAGAGAAGGAGATATCAAGTCATGCCTGAAACCATCATGAGGCATATGGGGCAGCAATAATGAACAAAGGTAATCATGCATTATTGCATGAAAGACACTGTCCAACTCATCTCACCTCAATCCTATTGGAAAACCACACATCACCTAGGATGGTGAGCTTTTAGGTCACCAAAATAGGTGACATATGTCTACCCACTAAGATAAAAGTGAGGAGATGGTGTTTGTTTGCTACAAAATATCAAAAGGACTTAGATGTTTGTGAAGACCAAGTAACAAACCTTTGGGGGAAGCAAGCAATTGTTAGGGAAAATAGGAAGATTGGGGCAATCCTAAAGGAAAAATGCATGCTACCTCTCATGCTACAGGACATTAACAATGAATGTATGATATGGGGTAGCAAAGGTTCTAAGGTCAAAATAATGTAATACCCTTACAGTGCATACCTTGTGTCAAAGAAATCAATGAACAAAATGGAAGAAAATCACTTCACAATATTAATGCAATGTTGAGACTACAATGAACAAAGTGGAGCAGCCATCTATATTAACTACAACCATGATGATATTAGGCACGATGAATAAAGTGCATCTCAAACAACAATATCTTCCAATGGAGCAACCCCTAAGAATGATAAAAAAAGGGGCTATGTAAAGGAAATGTGTTTCACAAGTGAGGCTAACATTTGAACATTTGAAAGTATTGCTAATAGTCAAAATGATGCTAGGTAGTGCTCCAATGGAGCTAACAAAATTTCAACAGAATGATCAACCACTTACATTCAATGGAGATTAAAGGAAAAGGAATCAAGTGGTGAGAAATAAGACAAGAAAGCATGTTGAAAAGTATCAAATAGTGAAGATAAGTCATTTACATCAAGCACAATCATGTATGAAAATGCAAGCATGAGGTTTTTAAAGGGCAGCCCAACAAAAGAACTGGATATGTGTATTGATAAAGCAATAATAGAATTTTAACATCCAAAATTGGGAGCATGAAAGGGTGTGCTACAATTATCTAGTTAACAACATAACAGTAGCCATGGTAGTAGCTTGGTCAATACATGAACTATCCATGCATGTTTGAGGAAAATAGACCATCCATAACTATAGTGAAGTGAACATGCATTATCAATTGATCAGTCCCAAAGGATACAATTTCATGGCGATGAGATAGGGAAAAAAATTAATGGAAACAAGCAAGCTATGTTTTATAAGATCAATTGAAAAAAATGAAGAGTCGAGACTACATTCAAAATTGCTTTTATCTTTTGTAACATGGAAAGTCTAAATGCAATGAAAAACTCACTGGAGCTTGTGAGAGCCAAAGGAAAATCACCCGAAAGCATAATGATGTTTTTAAGACCACAATAAGGAAACACATAGAGCAATTATGTATGTGGCAGAGCATCCTAGGTGTCAAAGCACCATAATGTAATGGACAGTGAACATTGATCTCACAAGAGGGCAGTCTACTAAGTATCATATTTGCAGTGATACTCTATAGTCAAGTCATATAAACAGATTTAAGGTTCCAAGGAAAGGATAATCATTAAATTGTCCAATAGTTGATAAAGCAACAAGCTTACAAAATACAGTGGAACAGTTCAAGGTGTTTCTTCATCATCATATGAATTTACATGGAAGCCAAAACAGTCATTTGCTTATGTCTACAATAGATATTCGTAAATGATAATATTGAACCACAATGCAAAGATACACAGTGTTGAATATCAAGTATAAGGAAAGACATTACAATCATGAGTCATATAAAAAGCAATTAAGAACAATGACCAAAATCCATTTTAAAAGAGCACTGTCACAACATGGTTTTAAAAATTCTATCATTATTCATATGATAAAAGCCACTTTCGTGCACATTAACAAAACCCATCTAGTTTTTTGTGATTCAAATTACATCTCCATAAGTCCAAAAGTTTCTTGATGCATTAGAAATATTGCAATCAAACAAAGATGCATTTCTGGAATTTCTTGAACAACCAAATGCATTGTTGGCAAAGCAAGTTAGAGATTTAGAGTTCACATCACAGTCTCAATCCCAATTAGAACAAATTACTGGTTGGAGTCATCTAATGTAGTAAGAACAAGCCAATGGTTGAAGGAGGATAATAATAGGGAAAGGTCTCTAAAGAAGGAGGCACACAATGAGAGGCTTCACTAGAAACAAAAAATGCAAGATGGAAATACCCAGGTGCTTGCATGGTTGCAGTCTGATAAGGGCCATTTTGTTTACATTAACAAGAACCCATCTGGGTTGGTTTTGAAGTTACAATTCTAGAGGTAAGCAAAGAGTGTTGTCTTCTCAAATCAGAGAAAGTCAAAAAACCCATCTGGGTTTGTGTAATAAGTGCAATTACAGAGACATTAAAGGAGAATAATTGGAGTTATCTTTTTTAGAAAAGAGCAACAAAAATATCTCAAACCCTCTATAAGCAAATTGAAATGCAATTCAAAACACAACTATTTCTCTACAGTCATGGCCAAAGATCTGGTTTTTATTCTAAAATCAAAGAACCCACTTGGGGTTTCATGTGGAATGCAGAATACAAAGAGTGTTTTCTTCTCAAATAAAATAAACCATTTGGGTTTGTGTTGAAATTTCAAATACAGAGGTTTTGAAGGAGAGATTTCATAGAGGTATTCATTCTATAGAAAATTCCTTTTAAAAAACCAAGTTCTCTTTCTATGGCCACAACCAACAAGTATTGTTTTCTTTAAGGTCAAGAAACCCACTTGGGGTTTATGTGAAAATTGCAAAATATAGAGGAATTGAATGAAATATTTCTTAGAAAGATTCTACAAGAAGTGAGGAAAGTGTGCAAAAGAACCCAGTTCACATTCTTGGCCGGGGCCTGAATGTTCAGATTTTCTTCACAAAAACAACGAAACCCGCTTGGGGGTTCTTTATTTCAACTTAAAATGCAGAGAAAAGCTAATTTTTGCGTTGTTTTGACAATGGAGAAGCCTCCTTTCAAACTTTTTTTCACTGAAATAAAGGAGAAAATCATGACTTGGGTCTGGTAAAAATATTACATGAGTTTTTTTACTCATTTTCCTTCTTTTATGCAAGCTTTTGTCACTTAAAAAGCCTTCATTTGAGCTTCAAAGCTTCACCAGTGGCAGCTGTGAGTAGAAGAAAAACCCACAGGGAAGAAATGAAACAACAAAATGATCAGAAAATATTACATGGTCATGGCTATTTAGCTCATAAAATGGCCTTTGAAGATGTGAAATACAGATTTTGTACATAAAATAGCAATTACCTCAGTCTTCCAATGAAGAAATTGCAGTTTTCATCAAAGAATCAGCTAGAAACTAGTCTAAAAACCATGTTTTCTGTGCACTTCATGAAATCCTATGGCAACAAAATGAATCCTCCAAAAAGCTCAAGCACAAATGACAAGTTCTTTTTTGCTTTTCCATCTTTTGTTTAGGGTTAGAAACCCTATTAGGTTGATGGGGTATTTTTGCCTTGTTTTTTTAAAAAAAATGAAACACATTTTAAATGTGTTATGTGGGCCAAATGGTGAGATTTATGACTTAGGCATTTTTTCCTTATATGTTCATTTGGAGCCATGTGTTGAAAACCATGTGTCTTGACCTTTAGATTATGCTATGGCTTCAAAACTTTGAGAATATGCCCTCCAAGGAGTGTGGAACCCCTTTATGCTCACATAGGCCGAATTATGGGCCTTTTGTTTGTCTTTGAAAATTAGAAGTTGTTGACTAAGTCATAGTCATGACATTTTTTGGCCTTGAAATACAGAAGTGGAGGTGCGTAGAATGTCATCAAATTCCTTGGAGGGGTTTTAAATTTTGCTTGATTTCTTTTACAAGCATTTGAAATATATCTTTTGTTTTGCATCTTTATCAATGGTAAGGCATGATTTAAGTGATTTGTAAATCATTTTTATTTTATGTCATTTTTTATGCAAATATTGATGTGATCCAAAGACGTGGTGTGGCCTATTTTTGCATTCTATTTTGAAATATAAAGTAATTTGTTTAAGTGATGTATTGTAAATCACTTAATTAGATTATTATTGTTTTGAATGCCAAATTAGAGTCTTGTATTTTGCAAAGGCACTAAAGGTGTGGGTCAAATGGGTTGAATACATGTGTGAGGACCAATGATGACTGGAAGACATGAGGGATGTGTGGGAGGTTGTTTTGACTAATTTTGGAGGAAAAGGGGTTGTTTGGAGGCATTTTTGTCACATTTTTAGTGTGACTATTGACTTGGCTTGACTTTACTTCATGTGGAGGACAATTTGGAGGGTTTCTAGAAGTTTATTTTTTTTCCTTTTTTGTTGCATCCGACCAAAACCTTCTACATGGATTTGTGTGAGGGAGTTGGTTGTTTTTTTCTTAAGTAACTTCAATCTTTGTTATTGAAGCTAGTTCTTCTTTCCAGCAGAGTGATAGCTTGGATTTGGAGCTATCTTTTTCAGCAGGAGCAGTATTGTAACTCAGATGAACAAGTGTAATGATAGTTGAGTACTTTGAATCAATAAAATATAACATTTACCTTCTCATTTCATGTTTTATTGTGTGTCATTAGTGATTGATCAGATTATTTGTGAAATTTACCTTTCCTTGTAGTCTTGTCTCATGGTTAAGCATCTATTTGGCAGAAAATGCATTGTTATAGTTTATAAGCTATGTTAGTTAAAGCAAATGTTGTTAGTTGTGAAATTTTGATTTCATTCTAAGAGTTCTGCTAAAAAAACTCCTTATAAACCACTTATGTGAAAATGCATGTGAAAATGAGTTGTGTGAACAATGTTTTATGTCATTGTTTTGAATGTGAATAGGTTGTTCACAAGTCTTAGTTTTTTGGTGTATCACCCTTAGTAGTTTCAGTTAATGTTCATTTTCATGCATCTTTTACCCTTTTCCTCATAAATCAATAGTTTAGTTGACATCAAAAGGGGAGCCAACCCATAATATGGAGGTCTTCTTTCAAAATAGGACACCCACAACCTGAAAGCAGTCCCATGTTAATCCAAATTTGTTGAGTGCTTTCACAGCTTGGAAAAGGGGTGCAAATTTGGCCAACTAACAATTACAATAGCTCTTTATAATTATTTGGTATGCAAATATTCCACCTTATTTTTTATAAGATCTATTAGAATTAGTTAGAAACTAGGGAATCAAACAATCAATCTATTGTTATACATAGGTTTTTAAATGATAGTAAAATTCATAGGAACTAAAAAGTTACTATCAAATAAAAAAAGTGTTAAAATGAAAGAGATGCATCACAAACACAAGGATATATCTTAGGAAATCCTTGTGAAGGATGAAAAATCTAGTTCATAGAGGTGATTTTTTTTTGCAAGGTGTGTATCCTTGGTCTCCTTGTGATAGGAAACATAGTGCTCGAGTTCATGACATGGCTTAACCGTCTGCCTTGGATTCATTAACTCTGGTGGTTGTATCAAGCATTAAAAGGTTGACCTTTTGGTGCAATGACAACCATCTTTGCAAAAATTGGTATCAGAGCCTGGGTCATGGGTTGGAACCCCTCACTTGTGTTGGGGGGATCGTTGCAAGGTGTGCACCCTTGGTCTCCTTGTGTTGTGTAGTGCAGCGCTTGGATTCATGACATGACTTAACCATTAACTCTGGCAGTTGTATAAAAAATTAACAGGTTGATCTTTTGGTGCAACAACAACTGTCTTTACAACATTTTTCTCTTAAGGATTGTCTTACTCAAATAGATTAATATAAAATTGTATTACAATATTTTTCAAGTAGACCTTACTATGAATTCAAATTTCTACTCTTAAACAATATAATCTTTTAGTTATCCCCTTTAATTTGGGATGTCAATTTCTTCTTATATAATTCTTTAAGACTCTTCATTTGTGTGTAGTTCAAATCCTTCTTCTATGGAATCTAAAGAGGCAATGTCATTGCAACACTTCAAAATTAGATTATTTTCATTTGGATGAAATTGTCTCTTTATAACAAATGATAGTTACAAAACCACCTCAACAATTTTGAAACTACCTCTTGTAGTCTTGTAGTGTATATGTGGTTTCAAAACTTCCCTCTATAAAAAATGATGGTTTCATAAAAACAAGTTATATGGGTGGTTTATTTTTCTTTTTTGGTTAAAAAATCTTACTTCAAGAGGATGATCTTTTCTCCTAGATCCAATATAAATCATAACTCCCTTCTTAGAGAGACTTTGATCCCACAAAATCTTACCTATGAAATTAAAATAATTTCTCTCTTCATCTCCAAATTTTTTATGTCTAACTAATTCAAATAAAAGCCCTTATATTCTCTTCTAGTGGAAACCAATGTTGATCAATATTTAAGTGTCCCAAAGTATAAGGTATTAGTGTTATTATGTGTGAATGGGCCTCTTGCGCTTGATTGGAATAAATCACTCACATCTCTAAGGTGATGGTCAACAAAAATAGTGTCATAGAGTAGAAGATAGTGATGCTCTATCCTACCCTTGACTAGGAAAAGATCCTCTCATATATTCAAGTGATCCTCAACATAGGTAGCATCATGAGGTAGAAGGTTGCAATGCTTTATCTTGTGTTGAAACCCAAATTTGTTTCCTTCCCATGGATAACTCTATATAGTGGCCACTTCTTCAAGCCCCTATGTTGCATTCAATGTAGCTACAATGATTTCCTTGAACCATGCTACAACATACCCTTTCTTCAATAAATGACCCTCCTTACTATTGAAAATAACTTTATAATACTATGAAAGATATTACAAAGTGGTCCTTCTCATTGTATCTATATACACAACAGAATAACATGTATTTTTATAATATTTATAATGAATTTTAAATTGAATCATCTTAAAACTATGCACATGTTACAACTGTCACAAGATTATGTCCATATTACAATAACAAAATCTACCACCATTATGCTCTTGGCTTTCCTTATTCTCATATTGCCATATAAAATGATAAATAAGACATTTTACATGATATGGTTTTTAAAATACCATGGAATAGAAGTATGCATGTGTACAATAGCCAAAATGCATCATAGACTTTTCCCATGCTCAAACAAGAAAGTAGAATTCTTATGATAGCTATAAAAAATCATAGTAATACGCATGATATGCAATCAATAGTAGTTTGCACGCCTGCAATTCCTTAGTATGCTTAATAGTGTTTTCCATGCTCAACTAAAGGAAGTATGCATGTTTTACAACACCCACAACAATGTCATCATTTTGACCATGTTATGAATTTCATGCTTTATCACACTTTACCTCTACCTTTGCATACAACTGGAATAAAATTTCACTTTATAATAATTGTTGCCACATCCACAACACTAAAGAATGTTTTCTACAAGTTTTCATTGTTTTCCATTTTTCTTATATATCTAGAAGATTGAAACCTCATTTAAAATAATTACACTACCATTTTTTTCTCTCAAACAACAATCAAATGTTCTAATTTTCCAACAATTTGTAAGAAATGTGAAAGCTAAAATTCACCCAACACCTAATGTATTTTTTTCTTTTTTCTTTTTTAGTGAACATAGCATATTCCTTACTCTAAAACAAGTGGATGTGCAAATTTGTTTCAAAGAAGATAAAGTGAATGTTTAAATGGAATTAGTACCTCTTACATTCTTCCTTTTCTTTGTCTCTTCTTGTTCTCCAAGTGGTCATGTTTCTCATACTCACCCATTAGTGACTGAAACATACTCCTTTCTTGATCTATAAGTGGAATTAGCAACTTTGCACAACTAAATCCATAGGAAAAACTTGGGGTGTTATCCATATGTCAATATAAATGAAAGAAACTCACCCTAATATCTTTTGTTAATTGAGTAAATTCCCTATCCAAGTAACAAATGATATATTCTTAATATTCTTCGGTGGTTTAGAATTAATTGAGAGATGTTCTCTCTTTGAAGTTAGCGTCTTAGTGTGAGTCTCTTCCCTTTATGGATGTCCACTCCTATTTTTCCATTATTTACATGTCAAGATCTATATTAATCTTTCAAAATGTTGTACCAATGCCCTCTAACCTTGTGATGAGATAAATTTATTTTTTATCTTTACTCATAATCAAATAAAAAAATATTACCTTCTTTGAAAGTGTCTTGACCTTTCTCTTCCCTTTGTCTTGGTGTGAATAGATAATGCTCGGCTAGTAACACAATTTAAGGAGTTTGGTTTGGAATTTAATCCATAATTAGCACTATTATTCAAGCTTCTTCAAGAGGTACAAGTTATTCCTAAATTGGTAGAACAAACTATCCTAGTGACCATAGATAGAGGGTATGTAGAAATTCTAGCTATAATGGATAAAATTTTAGCATGCGGTGAAGAACTATGATGATAAGTATGAGCAAATAAACATCACCTGTAAACATTTTCTATCCTATATTTCACTTAAATATAAAAGAGGGTGTCTTGAGGACATGAAAATGGTTTAGGCCTTGGGAGGATGTTGATAATGAAAACTACACTAGTACCCATTAGTTTAAAAAATTTAAAGGCCAACCTTATGGAGGCCTATGGTAAAAATTTACAAGGGCACCAGAGGTTGGTAACAACTAAATCTATACCAACTATAGAGAAATAAACTTATGGTAAGGAAAGTGTGGTACCTTTAATCATCATACAATATATCCAAGAAAAATATTAAGCATGAGGTACATATCTCCCTATGTATTTATTACATATATGTACCTCACACTGATTGGATATGTAGATGGATGTAGATTTATAGGTATGTGTGTGTAGGAGAAGCTACCTAACCATATGTGATATTTATATTTATGCTTTTAATAAAGATTGGATAATCTACAGAGAGTCTATAACATAAATATATATGCATGTCTATCTTATGGTATTTATGAATGTATAGAATTGTTTGAATTTTTACTTTACAAATGTTTTATCTACCACATAATTTATGATTCCATTCATATTACACTACCCTAGGTTTAATTCTCTAACACATTCAATCTAGACCTCAAGTTTTCATTTTATTATCAACACTCACAAATCTTCCAGATTGTTAGATTCAATTTATTATAATGTATTTGGTATTGTAATATTTCTCTATTTTCTAAATCGGTGTATTATGTGTCATTTATTAATGGTCATTCTAAAGGGACACAAATTTATTTTATTAAAACTAAAATTGAGGTCTTTAGTTAGTTTCAAGAGTTTAAGGGTTTCTTGGAAAATCAAACTAGTAAAATGATTAAGATTTTCAAGTCTAGTAATAGTGGTAAGTGTTGATTTGTAGAGCTTGATAGCTTTTGTAAAGAAAACAATCTTGGGAGACAGAAAACTCCATATACCCTTTAGTAAAATGGAGTTTAAATATGCTTGAACATGAAATTGATGGAAAGGGATATAATTATGCTTAGTGGAGCCAACTTAGAGTATAATTTTTGCACAAAAGTGGTTGCTACTACATGTTACTTGATCAATAGGTCTCTAAAAATTAGTTATTTTGGGAGAAAAAACTCTTAGAGTTTTGGATAGGAAAATTTTCTACTTTAGTAGCTTCATGTATTTAGTTTCAAGACATGCGTGTGTGCTTAAGAAGAAACAATAAAAGTTGGATAACAAAATATTAAATTGTTTCTTTGTTGGTTATAGTGTTAGTATGAATGGGTGTAATATTTCAGATCTTATAGCCAAGAGAGTTTGTACAATAAAATATGATATTAGATCAATCAAGCCTTCTCTTATGTTTGTGTAGCTAAAGGAGGATAAGAAGTTAGTTGTTCAAATACAATTGAAGGCTGAGAAGGTTGCACCAAAAGATAAACTAAAGGTTCATGATGGACTAGGAAGGAGGAAAGCTCAAATATTTTAGAATAAGTATAACCTCTACCTCAATATTTAAGGAGGTCCACTTGGAAAAGGAGGAAATAAAAGAGGTATAACCCACCTAATTTTAGATGTATGTTTACTTTGTTTAATAACACCAATGAGCCTAGAAAAGATAAAGAGACAACAACAATGAATGATTTAGATTCTTGGAGATTGACCATAGATGAAGATCCCTCATAGTGGCACCTTTCTCTCTATCATAGCCAATCCTCTACCTACTATATTAGAGAACTAATGGATTAAGCCACTACTCCTTAAGCTACATGTACACCCTTTCTATAGATATAATTTCCCCCACCTAGGGGTTCAATATTATTGATGGGTGGGATTGTATTTTTTTTCAAATTGTCTAGTTGCTTGTGGGCCCTATTTATTTTATCTAGGTATTTGAAGCTTGAGGGTGATCCGTCCTAACTATATAGGAGGGGGTGGAGTGCCTATAAATATTAGGGGCCATTTTATATTTATGGGTGAGTGTTTATGTGTGGGGCCTATAGATATTTCCTCTAGTTATTTGGCCTACCACCCCTATTATCTATTGGTAGAGATAGATAGTGGAGGTTGATCCCTCCTCATGAACACCATGATCATGATTGTGGTATTGTGATCATGTTTGGTTTTATGTGCCCATATATCTTCAATGTAACTAACCTATCAATCTAAGCCTAGGTACATTACACTTCAAGAGAAAAGAGTAGAAATAAAGTGTCTAAAATATATTTTAGTGGATACTATATCTTAATTACACCAAATGAGGTTAAGACTTGATAAATTTTAAATGAGGAAACCATAGTAGTTCCATAGATACAACCTTATAAACTATTTGTAGTTTTAAGATAGGTGTTGCACTTAAAAAATACTTGGTTGAGTTGATTGAAGGATGCAATCTCATTGGTTGTAGTGGATTTTTAAAGATAAGTTCAAATCTAATGGTAGCATTAATAAGTACAAGGCAATTTTGGTTACCAAAGTTTGTTCCTATGTTGAGGGAATATATTTCAGTAAGATTTTTTCCCCTCTTATAAAGTTGAAATCTATTAGAATTGTTTTACAAAGTATTCTAATTGTTTTGATTAGATAAAATTTGGAAGAGCCTGATCCCATTATAAAATAGCTATAAAGGTAGTAAAGACAAGTCTCATCAAAAGTGAGATTATAGAAAACTAAAAAATTACAACAAAGCAATAGAAACCAAGACCAACAAAAGAATAGGAAAGACTAGCCATCAACTAGTAGAAACAACTACAAGTCTCCTAGCAACTTTAGGCCTTTAATAGCTAGCCATTATTTTTTTAGGAAGTCCACTTTTTCTTCAAACGATCGCTTCTTAGAAGCCTTACTCAAATAGTTTGCAAGAATGGAAGGATATCCAAACAAGCTTGGAGCAATAACTTTGGATTTATTCTTGGTGTTGGAGGGATTGATGTGGGGGAGAGGTTGAAGAATTATTTCCTCCAACTTACATTTTGATTTCCTTTTCTCCAGTTCCTCTTGAAATACTTGTAGGGTAGTGGTAGTGTTCTTCACAGACTCTTTATAGTGGACAGTAATTTCCTACGTATTTTTAAAAATATTTTCCTAGTTGGCTTGGATCCTACCGACCTTAAACATCAACTTTCATTGGTCTTCAACAAAGCCAATCACATGCTTGATGTAATCGACCTCATTCTCAAGTGTTCCTAGTTGTCAAAAGTGGCAGAAATATTTTTCCTAACATCTCATACATCTTTATTCCAAGCCTCCTTAGTCCATTCCAAATTTTTAGATAGAACAATGGATTTAAGATTGTAATATTTCTTTTTGTAAGTATGCATTTGAGTGAGCTACCACTTTAGAATATCATTATGAATATTTTAGGCCTTACAAATATCATCAATCTTGTTCTAGAGCTGGGTACATAGGTTAAAGAGAATCAAATTTTGGGCATTTGATGGGTCCTGAGAAGGATCATTAAAAGGAACTACCTCCAGAGGGGGTGAAGGAGAAGGAAAAACCCTAGAATGGGGAGAATATGTGGAGATTCTCCCAAGCCTTCTAGACTGGGGGATCTCAGGGTGTCCAAATCATCATCCAAAATAGAGAAATATGAATCTTTAGGGGGGTCTTGAAAGCAAACATTTTTACCCTTTGAAGAGGAAGAGGAGGGTTCATTCACCATATTTTTTCTCTTTGAAAAAGGGGTAAACTAAGGGCCTAGGGTATTTCTGGAAGATGTCATTATCTTAGGAGGGGCGGGGTGATGGATTTTCTCTTTTGGGGGACGAGGCCCTTTTCCAACTCAATAAGGGACAATTTGTAAACACACAGACACACAGAGTGAGCAGTGGTTAGGGAAAGGTTATACCACTAAAGGAAGGGATTAAAATTTGGTGAAGGGGCATAAACTTACCAATAATTAAGACTTTCTTCATAAACTCTTCTAGAGAGGAATAAATCCATAAGAAAAAAATATTTTCAAATCATAACAAAAATTAACATAGGGAAGAGATAAGCATGGAAATTCTTATAACATCCCTCCAGAGTGAGTACCTCATTAAGACTTCAACAATCTTCTTCTAGAAGCACAGAAGGTCCTCTCTATTAAAACCATATTGGATTTTTTTCACTTTCTCCTCCTTTTTCAGAAACCTGGTCATCGCCTCTCGGTAGTTTCCTTCATGGTTTTATGGAATTCTAACTCCCTCAAGGGATACCCATCACAACAGTAATAAGATCAATAGTGACATTGAAGGAGATGCCATGAACATGAACATTACCTATCTTCCATGAGTTGCTCACAACATTTGGGCCTCTAGCAACTAATGATCACACCCAATCTCCATGCTTGAGAATATTTAAACATTTCAGAGCAAACTTGTCCCATACACATATTGTCCTATCCTAAGAGCCATTATAAATTCTTGAATAATCAAGTGCAAGGCAAGTAATGGGCCCGATATGTCCTCGAAGATAAAATTCGATGCTATGTCCTGTAATTCTTGAAATATCAAACAATTGAGGTAGCTCAGGAATGGATCACCAACCTTTAATAAAATCCTCAATTCCACTAGCAACCAGTATTTCTATATTTGATGGGTCAGGGAATCTAGTTTGATTGGATAAACCATCCTATTGCAGGTAAGAGGTCACGAGTTCTATTCTCTCCCATCCCCATGGTACCAAAAGATGTGTCGTGTCAACATTACTAGTCACATGAAAAAAATTTACTAGATGCACTGTAGTTTATAGAGAGACTACCCGTCTAGAAAAACATTTCCATATTTGTTGCTATAGCTCAGATGGTACTATGAAGGAGTCAAGATTGGTCAACCATGAGGACTTCCTCCATGTTACACATTCTTACCACTATATCATATCCTGCTGTAAATATGAGATTTAATGATGCCAAAAGACAAACAGGTCAGATAGTTTTTGTGTGTCCTAGGAGAATATCTACTTTAAATCGGCCAAAAAAACCCTTACTACGAGTTTCTCTCTCAACATAGAGCTCTCTCCATGATTTTTATGGTGCCAAGGAATATTTTCAGAAGGCTTGCAAGATGTTGGAAGCCCCATCTCTCATAATAGAAACCCTTCCAATCATGGCCAACAATCATAATGATGTTATGCTCTCCAGATCTGAAGAAACCTCACATTTGGAGAAAAATAAAAATGAGAGAATGACCTATCTGATTTAAAATACTTTGGAACAACTCCTTTCATAAAGGAAAATGGGACGTTACTATTTTCTCCTTGAAGAATAAGAATAGTGTCACCAAAATATTCTACCATCTCCAAGTATTTTCTTTAATGTTGTTTGATTCTTTTCTCATCGCCTACTCTCTTTTTTTTCCACTTTTTCATTTAGACCAACTATATGGATGGTACCCTTGTCACTACACATTGCAAGTAGCTGAGCAATCTCTAATATACCAATGCTATAAACTTAGCTCTTTTAGCTCCTCTACGAACCTCTTTGCTAACAGGTCCCATCAGAAGTGTTCAAGATGTGAAGTAGAGTTCCTTTTGTGTTGGTTGTTACTAGAATAACACCAAACTTCAATAGAGAAAGATAAGCAATGTGTGAATTCATGTGCAGATACAACTCTTATTTTCTGAGGTACTAAGTGTTCAATACGAACCTTCCCTTTAAGTAAACCAGGGCATACCAAAATAGGATTTGATGATATATTAAAAATAGCACAAAGGCCTTTGGTATTAATAGTCTTTATTTTGTTAATGAGAAAAAATTTCCACAATTCATGAAGATTGTTGCTAAGAGTTTTTGGATTAAATTGTGTCAAAAATTTTTGCATCGAATCTAGAAACTCTTAGCAATATTCTTTATTCTATAGAGAAGCTTTGCTTCAATTTCCACATAATTGTATACACATGTTTCTTGCTCTAAAACCACCACCATATAAACTACCTAGAACGAAATAATATCAAGTCCCATTTCAAAAATGAAAGGAAGCCAGGTATGCCGAAAAGCTTCTAACACTAATCTATCAGAGGAGAGAATGTGCAAATTTCAACAGTTTCAAACCCTTATTCAATTACAATAAAGAAGATTCACATAATAAGTAAAGATAAACAACATCAGAGATACAATAAAAACACATAACACCAAATAAACATGGGGAAAACCCTTTTGGGAAGAAAAACCCCACTCCAAAAGCCTGAACAATGTATTATATGTAAACAACAGTTACAATACACTTGCAGTGCAAGATTCTATAGGAGTTTTCCTGTGTTACAATTCTGGAGTAAATCCGACAGCACAACGGTATCTTAACAAAACTTCATACAACTCCAAAATACACAAGTGCTCAATATATAAGAGCTTACAATGCATAAAATAAACATTTTTAAATCAATTGCCAAAGGTTGAAGATGCCACATGGAAAGCGCCAAAAACACTACACACGCATAATCGTAAGTTTCCAATTGTCACCACATGCCACACTGCAAAATTTGCACTTGCCAAAATAATTTATCCTTGAAAACTCACATTCTAGGTAAAATCCACACGAAAATAGAAAAACCCTTTATGCACAACTCCACCTGTAAAATCAACTTTCCAACTTGACTCCTCATCCGAATAGAAACTCCAAGTTGTAACTCACAAGACAATGTGAGAAAATTAGCAACATTTAATATTATGGAAAAAACAAAGCTATGGAAAAATCAAAGGTTGAGACACCTTTTTCCTAACAAAAAATTGATGTCAAATTCTTGTTCATGACAAGGATCTATGTGAGAATCCATAGTACATTTTTTTGGTATTACAAAGCTTAAACATGTATGAAAGTTCTAAGAGAAACCTATCGATGCTACTCATCAGATGAACCGCCAATAATCTTGCCCTTTATCAAAATACAAGTCTATATTTACATAGAAGTTGTATACATTCAAATGAGGTTTTTATAAAAATTTCATTCTTACCAAATAATTCATTGTTACCACCTCATTTAATAAATCTTTGTTTGCACCTTTTTTTAACAAAATGGTGTAAGCTTTCAGATCCTCGTAGTCAACAATAAAAGTAAAATATTCATCACCACTTTTTTTATGCCTTAAAAGATCTTGCTATAGTTCCCACGTCACTTTCTTGTAATTATTCTGGTCTATTTATAATTGTTGCTCCACAAGATTTGGCAATTCTTTTATTATCTATTTTCCTAAAAACCTTCAAATTACATTCATCCCTGCTTTGCTCAAATAGTGAGCTTCCAAATCACTAAGGCCCTTCTTAGTGATGACTAAATCTGTCTTGAAGCTCAAAATTTGAGAACATCTTCTATTTATACTTGGAGATCTTTGTTGTAGAGACTCATCTTGTTATTACGCTTTAATGGAGGCCCTTGGATATTAGACACAATGCATATTATTATAGTGCAATTCACCATCAATTTCCCCAAGAATATTTTCCCTATTTAAAATGATGGAAATGGTTTACATCATTCAGAACAATTTCTCTTGCAACAATCCTAGGGATGATTTAAATGCAGTGTGGTAATCAGAATATACTAAAGGCTCTTAAAAACTCTAACAGTTGTTCCATAGGCCATGTTTAACAAACCAAATGCAATTTTTTTAAATTTTTATTATGGTGGTAGATAAATAGTTCTTTTTTTCTTCTCTCCCACAATATTGAGTAAATGTCTTGAGTTTGGAAATACCCAGTTGCCTTCATTTTCCAAAACAATTATCCAACTCACATAGATTTGAACCTCACCATAACTTCCTACTTCCGCATAGTTGCTTTAGAGAAGGACATAAGTTACAACATTTTTAGAATTTTAACTAGAAAGAATAGTGTTGTTGGAAATGCTCGACCTATATTCAAAAATCATCTATAATGAACAAGAAAAAACATCTCCACAACAACCACATGTTTAACTGGCATCCTGATTAGGGAAATTTTTTAAAATCCATGATTAAAATTGAGGGCAACATAGGCACAACAACAATAAAGAGGCAACAAATCATAGAAAGACCCAAACTCCAAGAATTATTATCAAAGGTAGGAAGAGTGAGATAATGGTAGCAATTTAACTTGCCACAAAGAGTCAATAAAGGATAAGCATGCACCTTTCTTACTAAAAAATTATTAGAGCTCCTTTTGATAGTTTGATCCATCAACTCAAGGGAGTGATCCATTTGTGTCTCTGACACTTGGGGTTGTGAAGTATTTTTCCTCATTAATAATATTTAATTTCACATGTTCTGAGAGAGTATTGACATTAGTCCATATCATAATTATTTGTACATGAGAGGCGATATTATCTACTCTAAATATGTGCTTGATCTTGTGATTCTAAAATTTGATCATGTTTAAGCATGTTTCCTTTATTAAGTCCTAAAGAGATCAACAAGGATTGGATTTGCCTTGTAACATATTGATTGTATTGTTGGAATCACCCCCAATTGATACCCTAGTTAATCATTTATCTTTAGCAATTTGAATGTCGTGGAAAGCATCTTCCACCTTAGCAATGTTAGAGGTTTTATTGCATAGGTTGATAACATAGGAGAATATTGTATTCCCCTTGTAATCTCTTAGGATGCCACCTCCACCCTCCTGACTCAGATTCTCTTTAGCCGAAAGTATTCTAATTATTACCAAGGTAATACTTTAGGTCACTACACTACTATATGTCCATGAATATGTGGATTTGGATTGGGAAAGAGATGTTAATACCAAAAGGTATACTAATGGCTATATGTTTAGCCTATTCAATGGTGTATGAGTTGGAAGAGAAAGTGATAGGCTATTGTCACTTTTTCCATGATAGAGGAAAAGCATATGAAATATAATCATGTGTATAAGAGGGCTATTTGGCTTATGCAATTATGCTCGGATATTCAATGAAGTTAGAGAGTTGTTAGAGACCATTATTATGGTCAATGTGTCATTATTTTGGCAAAGAACTTGACCTTTTATGTGTAGATGAATTATGTTGATCTCTATTATCATTTTATTTGAGATGTGCTATAGGATTAAAAGGTGACGCTAGAAAATATAACTATTTGTACAATTTTTTATATGCATTAATAAATTTAGTGAGCACATAGAAGTTTAGGTGGTATTGTGAGTCTATGGAACTTTCAACCCACAAAAATTATATGATAGTGTCAAAGTTCCCATTTTGCTCTTACAAGGTATTTGACAAGTGGGATAATGTTAGGAAAATTGTCTCAACCTTGCATCCTAATGTTGCATATCCATTTATTAATTTATTCTCACTTGCGATAAAGGGTGTCCCACAATGAGGTGGCATTAATGATCATATTTCAACTATCTTGAGATGCATATAAAAAGTTATAATCCTATGTCATTATGATCTATAAGAGCATCTTATGACATTGCAAGATGTGGGAGTTACTAATGACATATTATATGATGTGTAAGAGCATGTAATAAGGAGGTTACAATGGAATTTTGAAATATATTATATATTTTATGATGAATATTGTAAAACATCTTTAAATGGATAATGGAGACAAAATAGGGCATCTAATTTGGGTGATCAACTATGACAAGTTATGATAAGCTATAAGAGAATCTTCTAAACATAGTCATAGACCCATCTTGGGCTATGATGTTGGTATTTGTGTCATGATATTTTGGGTGACATGCATTTTGCATATTGGTATATGGTTTTTTAAAACTATCAAATGGTTTTTTGTTTAAGTTTCATCGTCTTATTTGGTGCTTAGGCTAGAGTATGTATGGTGAATTTATAGATACTATTATGCTACTAGATTTACTCTAGATTTACATGTTGATGATTCTCTTATGAAATTTCCATGGATCTTATATTGTAACCTTTGTTGCTAAAAATATAATTGGTTTTTACTTTCGTGTGTGATTTTTTCTCTTGAAATTGTTTTCCCCATGTATATCACTCTACTATGATTATATATATTTTATATTAATATTCTTCCATGAAATTTTTTTTGATCATAATTTTTGTACCTCCTATCATAGATTAGCATAGGAATATTTTTTTTACATTAGCATCCATTCATAAATTATATACCCAATAAGGAGCCCTGGACAAAATGTTACACAAGAATTCAATTTAAAAATGTAATAATTTCTTATGTTATCAATTATGAGAAAAACATGGATTATCCTCAAAGAACAAAGGAATCCATGCTTAATGTCATATCTAATAGAATGTATTTGTCTAGAAAATATCATATTTGAAATGTTAACATAGAATGATCAAACCATTTAAAGAAAAATCCTTGGGGTTGTAAGAATGTCAACTTCACCAAAAATGTAAAGAAATAAATCACATATTTGTTGGAAAATTTGTGTTCACCTTGCATAATGTTATAATGTAAAGAATAATATAATTTGTAGAACACCTAAGGTGTCTAGGGATGCTTGCATCACGTGAGTTAGACATTCTTGGGGCCACTTTATGTGTTGTATATAATGTAGACACTTAAATTTATCCAAACCCAATCGCACTTGACTTTATTCCATTCTAGCTATTAATTAAATAAATAATCATTATTTATTTAATTAATTTATTCATCATTTATACCTCACCCTTAATTAAATAAATTTGTATTTATTTAATTAATTTTAACCTTACCCCCCAAATCTTCCAACTAAATCAATTAATGAATACTTAATTAATTTATTTAGGATAATTAATCCCTATTAACTTTTCCTCTAATATTTAATTCCACGCCACCCTTAATCTTTGTCTATTAAATTCATCTACATGGATCAAAATCTAATCATTCCATCACTTGAAAAGTGTCCCTAACCTCCCTCATGCTCACACATGTGTAAGCATGCAAAGGTCAATTTAAAGCCATACTACCTCTCTCACTTGTCCCTTTCATGAGCCACCTTATGTATTGCATATGGCATGCTCACACATGTGTGAATGTACCTAGATCTTACACCTCCCTCCCTCTTGTGACACTTTTCACAAGGCTAAGCTTTCAATCCATGTCTCAGCCATCATTCAATCTCAACCCTTCATTAACCAATGCATCTTAGCAATTGATTTTCCTCATAGAAAATCTATATTTAATTAGAGGCCTCTCGCCATATTTGAGCATCTTATATCATCCAGAGTATATGATGTCCCATTTTTAATTATCCCCTATTATGCTACCCTTTTTCTATCTATTTTATCTCCCATTATTCCAATCCAAACATCATATTTCTGGTCTCATAAGCAACTACATTTCACCTGCCATCAAAATGCCACAAAGAGAAAATCAAGTGGAGAAGGGTGTGCTTCACTTTAGCTTAATCTAAGGAGCAAGGTGAAGTAGGGTAAAATATTTAGGTTATATTATTTGTATTTGTGTTATTTTGACTTATTTTATTTTCTTTATTTTAGCATGTGGGACCCACATCTCTATCTTCTAACAATTGTTTGAGTGTTGTGATTTTTCACATCCCAAGTTCTAAAATAACACTTTTATCCTATGTTTTAGTACTTTTATATCAGGATTAGTGTTTGTTCTTTGTTTTTTAGTGCCTATGAAATTCAACAATTGTACTATGTGCTTTAACACTTCTATTTTTAAGTGTTTTTTTTATCTTATTTTCTCACCTTTGCAATTTTTTAACCCTCTATGATTTTTATGTAGATTTTAGATATTTTAGTTTAGTTCATGTAACAACCCTGGTGTTCTTCATAGTAAAATTTTCAATGTTTTCACCTCAAGCAATAAACCATGAAGCCAAACATAGCAATAAATTTTTTTCTTCCCATAATGTAAATTACATGCATAATTGAAATAACATTAATTCCAAATTGTCATTGCATTCCAATGTAATTTTACAAATATTCTCAAAACATAGATATCATATTGAATGAACTCAAATATATATCATTCATGAGTACATCATCCCATAAAAATGGTTACAAGATTTTTACATAGCTCCTTTGAGCTTCTGAGCAATAGATATAGATGGTCCAAGAATCCTCCTTTCAAAACCTCGGTCTTCTGTCACATGCTGAGGAGGAGAATCATCACTCAAGCACTTTTCTGCCAACCATGGACTTAAATGCGGCCCCCCACACATCTATCAATGATAGATTGCCCTACCCTTCGATGAAGAGCTTGGTTGGGCAACCTCGTATGACAAACACACTGATCTTAGTGTTGTTCCCTACATGACTAGAATTTATAACCCTACACTCGGTAACTAGCATGCACTACACAGACACGATGAACTGATAGTGGAGCCAAAGGCAATCACACTGCTTTGGCCAAAGTGTTCTCACTCAATACTTTGAGTGAAGTTCAACTATTCACCTACACTACTTAAGCTCATTTTGACTTAAGGACACTATAATCTATGCATAGGTAATTCCTCCCATGGGTAAGCTTAAACCCCAAAATTAACCTACTCCCCATTTTCCCAAAATACAATGGTAACTCTACCAATAAGACTGAGCACTAGTTACTCCTTCAATGGATATTTATATCCTAGGTATAACTTAGGAGCTTATCTTCACATAAACAAGCTATTCTTTACAAAAGACAAAGTAGTCTAAAGTATAACTTTATAATCTAGAAAATAGCTACATAAGCCTCATCATAATAATAGATTAAATAACTAACTCCACTCAGTAACACATCACACTAATAAGTGATTCTCATTAGGAGTACGATCACATAAATGAATGACCTCAATTGAAGAATAATCATATCAACAAATGATTCCGTTTGAGAGTACAATCTCCTTATTGAAAAGGTTTAAGCTACGAGTCTACTCTTGTCAATATGATAACTTTGTATTTAAGAGTCTAGTGCCACTAATCAAGTAGCAGCTCTAACTCACTAGGTTTCGATATACCTCACAACCCAGGAGTAACCCACTAGCTATCTATTATAATCAAATAACTTAGCTATGAGTAGCCCTTAAGCTACCCTTGTTTAATCATATCTACTATGTAATACTTATGACAAACATAATCCTCCTATTATGGAGTACATACAAGCATTTCACAAACACTATTAACAACTTCTAATTCCCTTTCAAAGCAATACTATTTTCCCCTAAATGCAAGCATTCACAATAGACTAGTTAAAGCATTCATGAAACAATCTTTCAAAAGCTAAGAAAAATAAAGGAGAATTATCCTCATGCCTATTTTTTGCTTATCCAATCGATTGACTACAATTCAGCTTTCCCAAACAACAACTAGCTTAACCTTGATCTCACAAACGATGCCTCAATAAACCTCTATCTCTCAAGTTGATAATATACTTCACTCAATATGTTGTACTCTCACAAATACTCAAACTCTCTCTCTCAAAATATAACAGAATAATGCAGATAAGAAATGCGAAGCAAAAGTGTATAAAATGTTGAGCACAATGCATCCCTAATGAGAGCTCAACTCCTCTATTTATATAGCAGATTGGAGACCACTCAACCTATAGAAAAGGCATGAGTATTGACAACAAATTCCATGCATAACAACTCACTCAACTTAGCTAAAATGTGGCGTACAAATAAGAGCATACTCAGCTAAATAAAGCTACAGGTCAACCTCATTAGTTGACAATAGCATAAGACCATTCCAAATCAACACATGATGAAAAAGGTGTAATTCAAATTACCTTCACAATGAACATCTACATCAAATAGGATTCATAAGGTGGCACCAAAGAAAGCATAAACCTCCTATAGAGTTGGCACAATTTTACACTTGTTGAATCAGTCAATATCAAATGTGCAACGCTTAGCTCATGTTGACTTAGTCTAGCATGAGTTGGTACATCTCATTAATTAGTTTGACCAATTCATTGACCTACTATTCATAACCTTGCGTGCATTTATCTATTGTTGATATTTTTTCAATGACATGGCATCCAAAGTAAATACAGTTTACTAAGTCAAAGATACCCAGCTCAAAGCATTGACTAAGTCTTATTCTTCAAATCGACTTAATTGTTGTTTACTTCTCCTATTCTCAAGCATTCCACGTATTTATCAATGAGTTATTATTTGCAGCTACCTTTCACTATGGTTTACTATTTACAATTCTTTGTATGCCCGATTCAAATGTGTTTCAGAAGTATCTATTCACATCGCTTATTTTCTTTGCATTCAAGGTCACATATTATCCTATGTGCATTACCTGATATTGCCTACTATTCCTATGCATTGAATACTTATGCACAGTAGATTCAAATGCACCACATTATCCTCTTGAACTCCTACTACAAAGTGCACAATCACCCTCTTTTATCAACCCAAGCATAAGCTTAAATGGATTTACCTCAACTCTTTGTATAGTATATATACAAGTCAGTCAAGGTGTATATATATAGTGTGCTACGTAAATATATATAGAGCAACATTTAAAAATAAAGTAATCATTTAATCTTGCATTGTATATTTATACTATATATATAATATAATATATATCCTTATATTATATTATGTACATATATATATTTACAAATATATGTAATATATATAATTACTTTTCCAAAGCATCATTCGATAATCAAATGCATGATATACATTTATTCAACCATAGATAGTATACATACATCATTCGATATCTAGAATGAATACATCCAAATTATCATTCTCATTGAACAATAAAACATATATATATATATATATTATATGGCAACATGATAGTCAAATGACCCATTCGATATTCAAATGATTATGACCAGGTGACTATATTCACAATAGCATTATATTAATCACTTATATACATATATGCATATTTTTACATATGTTGTCATACTCGTATGGAAATCCCATTATATCCAACGTACACGTATGTCGACTTACGCATATATATGCATATGTGCATGTATCCCAAATACTTACTTAACCATACAATCAAGCATAGTAATATAAGGTAAGACTCACAAGCTCAAATAGATAACATCACCCAATAATGCACTCAATAGTAACAAGACCCTTACTAATCCAAACACAACAAACTAAGGATGACTTACCAACTTCTCTCATAATAATTTAACTTAACCATACTATTTTGAGTGTATGTAAGCTCAGATAGGTTACGTTACTGGTTACCCGACCAAGATCTTCTCCTGAGTGATGCTTCTCCTCTGCCTGGAGGATTGAACATATACCTACATCCACTAACATATGCCCAAGGTAGTCATCTATTCAACAAAATATGCATTACACATAACACATCTCGTAGTTAGAATATTAATTCAAAAACAATCCATTTCACATATATGCATTTCTTCACATATTATTTAAATGAGATTACATTTATTCATAATTCTTTTGATATCAAAGATCAAGCACAATTTATTCATCTTCGAAATTCACATTACATTGACATTTTTACCCTACATAGTAATTGTGTGTATAAAATATGTGAGTGCATAAACAAGTAATACAACACACCAATGAAACATTATATTAGAGAATTCAAAATGATAATCAAATCAAAAAAACAAACTCTCCAATGGTGTCTCATTTTCCTCTATCTCCAAGGATTCTTTAGTCATTTTGCTCTTAGATTGTTTGTGCACATGAATTTCCAAATGACAACCTAAAGAATGAGATGTTGTAAATGCAAGAAATATTTCCTACATGATTGATTGCTAAATGATATGCTAAGATTAATGATGTGAAAAGATTAAGATGCTGCTATGATATTGATAATGAAAATGATGCAATTAAACTACTATGATCAAGATACAGCTATTGATACCAGTTAACACGTAATGATGATTCTCCTAAGGCAAATCAAACAAGATACATGTCAATGATTGGCAGATTGCTCTACTTAACTCAGACTAGACTAGACATTATGAATGTTGTATGTACGGTTGCTAGATTTTAGGCTGATCCAAAAGAGTCTCATGTGATTGTTGTAAAGAGAATCTTCAGATATCTAAAAGGAACAGTTGATTCTAGACTTTGGTATCCTAAGGATGATGATCTCACTTTGAGTGCATATACTGATGTGGATTGGGAAAGAGATGTAGATGACATGAAGAGTACTAGTGGTGGTGCCTTCTTCCTAGGGAAGAAGCTAGTGTCTTGGTTGAGTAAAAAGCATAATTCCATTTCCCTATCTATTGTTGAGGCAAAGTATATTGTTGCTGCAAATAATTGTACTCAAGTAATGTGGATGAAACAAATGCTAAAAGATATCAAAGTAGTATATGAAGAACCTATTGCCATATACTTTGAAAAATCAAGTGCAATTAACATATCAAAGAATCTGGTGCTACACTCTAAAACTAAGCATATATCAATCAAGTTTCACTTCTTAAGGGAGAAAGTGAATGAGAAAGAAGTTAGATTGGAGTATGTGCCTACAAAAGAATAGGTTGCAGACATTTTCACTAAGTCATTGCCAAAGGAAACTTTTGAGTATCTTAGAGGGATGCTAGGGGCGATTTCCCCTCCTGATATGAACTAGAGATGCATTTACTTTCATCAATCTATGTGCTTCATAGATATTTTTAGATCCAAATTGATGTTTATGTGGCTGCTACTCAGGGGGAGTAGCCAGATGTGCAAATATGTGGTTCAAAGCTTGTATGTGGGAAGGTAATGCTTACCTTTTCCATTGATGTCAAAGGGGGAGAAGAGCAATGTGAAAAATACTTTTGGGGGGAAGAGCAATTGAGGAGAAGAGTCAGAATCTAAGGGGGAGTTAGTGCAGCTGTGTTGATGGTATTTTTCACATCATGTGTTGCCATCAATACCAAAGGGGGAGATTGTTGGATGTTGTGGTTGTGTTGATGATATGTGGTTGTCATTGATGTTAACACTACTAGAATTATTGTATTGAAGGCTGTATATGTCAAGGATATTGAGAAAATTGTTGAAGGAAGAGTTATAGAGTTGCTAGTTTCTAGTGGAACAGTAAAGGTCATGAAGGTGTTTTGTTCTATATGATGAAGATCAGTTGTTATGGACTAAAGGCTTTATTTTTTAGAGTATCTAGTTCATCTATCGTAAGTTTTAGAGGTCCGCGTGAAGATTTGATCATGCTATGAACAGTTGTGTTCTGACAGTGTTCTTGATTGAAGATTATGTGATTTTGATAATTTTTGTTGTTGTGGATGCTTCTTTGTTAGTTTTGATTGTTTGTGGATGCTTCTAGATCATTCTATATCTTTTTTGTGCGTCCGCGTTGATCCGTGTGTTCGTGGTCGAATATTTTTCTCTTGTGTATTCAATTTTTCATGTTCTTAGCTAACATGATGGTTGTAACATGTTGCGAATCCTTAGAGATTAAAATTTGAATGTTTGGCACACTCGAGGATATTGTTTTGGGTCACATCATAATATTAGCTGACGGTGTTTGATTCGCATTAAAATTTATTTGTAAACTTGGGCTGACATTGCAAATATGTTTATATTTCTGGCCGACTAAGTCGTTGATGTATTTCATGTTGCGAATATATAAGAGTAGTTGTTTGAGCGAAGTTATTCTGTGTGAAAGAAAAGGAAAGCCAGAGAAAGAGAAAGTGCAAAAATATTGATCTAATCATTCGATTACAAAGTAGAGTGAGAAGAAGGTTGAGTGAAGTGTGAAGAAGGTTTTCTGTCCTTAATTGGAACTGTAATCAGGCTTGTGTTGAAGCTATTCTCTCAGTTCACACCCTGTGGATCTAATCCAAATTACTATGTATTGTTGGGTAGTGAGCCCTCTTGTATTTGAGTAGTGAGCTCTAGGCAGTGTGCCTGAATGCATGTGCATTCCCATTATTATTTTCATTATGCTTTTAACAAGGTATAATATTGTGGACTAACATCCACCGTGGTTTTTCCCCTAACAGGGTTTCCATGTAAAAAATCTTGGTGTTCTTTATGCTTCTGACGTGTTAATTTTTTATGGTTTATTGTTCCTTCATTGGATCTGAGATTAAGTTAAGTAAAGTTTGAAAAGTTTAATATTTTGTGACAATTGATTCACCCCCCTCTCAGTTGTCTATCCTTGTTTTTTCAACAAGTTACTCCAGAGGATGTATACTGTATATTGAGGATTCATGTTGTTGGAGAGCTAGTCATGTATGATCAAATAGAGTAGGGAGGTACCGATGCATTGAGGAGGATTTTTCATGATGATGAGATTAGTGGGTATGAGATCCCATGGAAGGAGATGGTTGCTTCATATCAGCCATTGCCATGTGTCCTAGCTAGTTTTGTTGGAGGTTTCTTATGTTCTGATAGTAGGTTGAAAGGATTGTCAGTCAACTGGGGCAGGGTATTGGAGAGTATGATTACACAGGGGATCAGATATGCATGGGGTTCCTACATGTTAGCACACTTATATCATGATCTTCATCATGTTGTCTATCTTGGAGCCACGAGTTTATCAGTTGGGGTGACATTACTTCAAATTTGGGCTTGGGAGCACCTAGTGGTTACTCGACCTATAGCAGATAGAGCTCATCTAGTTGGTCGGCCATATGTCTTTCGATACACAGGTCCAGTTGTCCAACACAAGCTGGGAAAATTGGAGTATTAGCGTCGAGTTTTTGATGATCTAGAGACTATGACATGTAGACCATATTTAGATTGTGAGCAGTGGCCCGAGGATGATATTGAGATGCCATATGTTGCACAACGAGGTATCTGATTGGACAAACATAGTTTTCTATCAAGAGATTCCTGCTTATGAGAGTGCTTCATCAGTATGGCCAAGTGTAGGGGATGCCCCAGGGAGTTGCATTGTATACTCGAAGATGACAGGATGTTCTAGAGTTGGGACCCACACTATCATATGACGTAGCTTATGAGGAGTACTTTAGATTACAACCACAAGAATGGGATTACCATCCAAATATCTTAGCTAGTTTGATGACCGACGAGTATGCCTAGTATTTCTACACACACGTTTTACCGAGGATATCGAGTCCAGATGAGCCAGTACCGACATTCGATGATGATGAGAGGGCACCACCACACACACCGAGATGGAGGAGGGAGATGGTGGGGATGGAGGGGATGATGGCAGAGATGGTGGAGATGTAGGTGGAGGTGGACTGATACTGGATTTTAGAGTACCTTCAAGGAGGAGATCCATGGTTCCCTCAAGAGAGCAGCAGATAGGGCCATCACAAATTCAGATTCGCGTGCCTTCTCGTTAGTAGCAGGCACAAATAGACGCCTTATAGGCATAGGTGCATACTTTACAGGGATAGTTAGCGTAGTCACAGGCACATATTGCCTCTTTGACAACAAAGAGAGATGAGGTCAGACAGAGATGTGAGAATACAGAGGCCCTAGCTGAGAGATTGCAGAGAGTGACTGAGGGGACTGTTGATGGTGTTTTCTGCACAACAACAACTTAGACAGAAAATGATATTCTATCTCTCTTGAAAGATAATCTTCAACAATAAATTGTTGAAAATCACCCCAAGGTCTCTCGGGTGTCAGGTCATGACAATGCATAAACAACTCAGATAATATGTGAAAATGCTGGTAATCACAAGGGGCCTTACAAATGAACAATGCTGGAAGTGAATTTTCATCAGATGCAACAATATGGTGATGCTTTCAACCCTAAAACTAACCCAGATTCAAAATAAACAACAAAAGAGATAAGGGTTTAGAGGGATTCTATTCTATTCTAACTCCTAAGATTAACAATGCAAATGATAAAACACTTGAAATGGACCAATCCCAATGAAACCAATCTCTGCTTGACCAAGATTAATCTGCAATCTTACAAAAACAGTGCAATCTTCTAAGGTTTTAAAGATTTTCAGATCACGAACATTCACCCAAGACAACCCAATTGCAGCTAAAATGAATAAATCTCCACAACTAAACCAAGCACAATGAATATAAAGGTCCAGGCTGACTTTACAAAGCAACTAACAATCAGCTAGCTACAAAAAGTATGGACCAGGGATTGCTGCAAACACTTCAAACATTAAATCATAAACATCATTGAATCGGATTTAAATCTAAATCTAACAACCTTGAGCAATTTGAAAGATAGAACCATAAGAACCATGCAAGATAAGTCAACACAAAAGAGATCACTAGAGAATCACAATGTCTGCAATTGTATTGAATCGCCAAATTTCAGCAACAATTCCTGTGTTCTGTTACATCACTTGCTCAAAAATTGACTAACTTCTACCTCCGCTCTACCGCTAAATTCGCTCTCTATCAAATCTTCTCCTAATCTTTTCCTCCCTCCTTACAAATGAGGCACAAATGCCATTTATAGAGAACCCCCAAACATGTCAGCCTAATTAGATTTTACAACAATAATTGGCCTCAAAACAGGTCGGCCTAATTAGATTTTACAATAATAACGGGCCCCAAAACAGGTCGGCCAGGAGAATTTCAAAATAGGACAAGATTTGCATTAAATACATGAATATTATCCATGTCGGCCCACGATCTCCAGCAAGATCAGATTCACGTGTTTTCCAGAAAGTCCTCCAGCTGTAGACAGTTTTGGCATGGATTCTTAGGCAGGTCCCACTTTGAAAATTTAAATTGAACATTTCCAGATTTCCCTCTTTGGCACGAATCCATATGCAAGTCCCCCTTTTAATATTTGTTTAGTCCTGAAAAACAGATATCATCATTAATAGCCCACATGTTCAAATTAAATTTGAATAATTTTTTTGAAAAACAGATATCATCATTAATAGCCCACATGTTCAAATTAAATTTGAATAAAATTTTGACCTTTTCTAAAAAACTTACATTTTTATAAGGAAACTTTCCATTTTTCAGAATTTTTTCCATTTTTGGAAATTTTTATTTTCAATTTTTTATCTCAAGAAATTTTCATTTTCAGGGATCATTTTAAAAATTTCCATTTTTGGAAAAATAATCATTTTCGAAAAAATTTCCGTTTCGGGAAACCAGACCAAGGGGAAAATCCGGGAAAATCCAAGTCAAGTAGACTCCAAACCAGAATCCGGAAAAAACCAGCCGGACAGGATTCTACCGAATAAGGCAAAAATTTCAACAATAGATCATCAAAACGAACCAAGAATGCGCGAAACATCGTGTAATATATCAAATTAAGCATGGGGTGTTGAGCATTTATCATCAAATTCATCAATTTAATCCAGTATTTCAATTTGCACAAAGCCTGGCAAAAATCCAGAAAAATTTGGGTGGACCGGATTTCGGATGGCATAAAATTTTTTGTACCGCGGAAAAAGGGAGCGGAAAATCCGGGCAGGAAAAGACCGAACCGGATCAATTTGAAGCGAGAATCAGGAAAATCGAGCGGACCGGAAAATCCGGATTGGGGTAAAACCGGATTTTTGCACAGAGCCGGACTTTGAGCAGAATCCGGGAAAATCGGATTGGGGTAAAAACCCAATTTTGCTCAGAACTTAATTTTTTCAAAGGGAAACCTGGGGAACTCACTTGGGCAAGCAAGATGAACATCTAAGGACCTCCAAGAGCAACCAAATCAATAAAATTAAGAGGCCAAAAGACACCAAAAGCCAGAGCAAAAAGAGGGTCCCTACTTTCAGTGGGGCTTGTGTGCAAAACTGTACAACAGGGATCACCACAGGGGATATGCTCAAAGAGGTTCGAAATTCAACCAGAGAGGTCGAGTACTATAGGTTACGGTACTATGAGGCAGTTCCTATAGAGTGGTATGCCCCGAGTTATGCACAGTATGTTAGTGCCAGATTAGGTCGGAGTCAGTCGTGGAACACAAGTAGGGGTGTGACTGGGCCACCTCCCAGAGATCCAGCAGGCAGGGATCTAGGTGCAGGTCCATCTAGTGGTGCAACATCAGGCTTAGCGAGGCCTACATTATCTGGGGGGAGCATCACATAACCTTTGTATTCACATGTGATGTATTGACACTTGTTCAGTCAGAGACTTTATGATATTCCTCCATTTTTTTTATGTATCTTTCCAAATTTTGGGATATCATTGTACACTTGACATTATTTTGAAATTATATGAGATGCAGTGAATACTATTGACCTATATGTTGTCTATATGCTTTTTAGGATGGATGCCCCTAATGAATGCATTTTCTTTTTATTCTATATGCTATGTGATGTTTTATATGATTATGCCATGGGTATGTATGGATGCAATAATGAAATGATGATGCATGAATTATGAGCCTATATGGTTCATGAATGACATTTTATGCTATATGAGATGGATTTGATTATGCAAATGAGATGTGATGCACCTTATTTTTGTATTTTTTCTAATGCAAATACATGATCTAATGCATGGATGAATGTATGATATGATAATGCTTTCTAATGAGTGATATGATATGATAAGGCTTATGCAACTATATGCAAATGATCTTGTTTTTTGATAATGTCAAATGTACTCAATCCTTTTATGAGAGAGATAAAATCATTTTGAAAATTTCCCGCGTTGGAAGATCTAAAAATGTAGATGCAAAACTAATATGGATGCAATCTATCTTAACCATGGAAATCTAAATATGTAATGTTGTCATTGTGTCAGCTAATTTTGTTGTGCTTGGTATCATCATTGAGATTTTAATATGTTGAAAGTTAGTACAAACATCGATGGTATAATTAGACCATGATGACCTAAGTACAACTTCCATTGATTTTTGATATTGCAACGTAACACAAGCATCTAGGCATAATTGAACTGAGATGACTTGAGTATTGCTTGTGTAAAACAGACAAGAGTTAATAATTTTCCTATGCAAATCTGGAATGTCATCAATGATACTTTGTAGAGCACGTCCCACGACAATTCACATAGTAGTAATGATCAACGCATAGACAACAGACAAAGAAAAATCATACTCCATCCTAGCTTCTCTAGTCCATGACATCCTTGAGTTTCTCCAAAGAAATGATAACAAAAATCAAGATACAACAGTTGAACATTAATGCTAAAGTGATTAAACCATGATTCAGAAGAACATCATCCAGTTATATTTACTGTTGATTTGGATGGTTGGTTTTTTGAAAATTGTGATTGATGTTCAATGTTGAATTTTTGTTGTGGTTGTTGTGTTTGCTATGTTGTCTGGCTGTTGTTTTTCTGTTGTTTTAAGCTCAAAGTAGGTTGCCCCCATGAGTTCAGGATTTTTCCCCTAGTGAGAAACCAATGATTTATTACAAATATGCACAATGATAACCAAGCCATGGTGAGAAACAACCGCAACGCCCAGATATGTACATGAGGTTTTTTTTTTGTTGATCAAGTATAATGATAGCGAAAAGCGGACGACCGACACACATTCCAATAGATGGAAAAGCTAATGTATCACAAATAGCTCTTGTTTTCAGGTTTTCACTACTTGTTTTATTGCACTTTTTCTATTTTTTATGATTTTTTTTGTTGTCACCAAGACACCTATTTGCCAAGTTTTCATCAAGGTAACAATTTTTTTGATTTTCACTTTTTTTTTGTATTTTTTCTTTTTACTTTTTTTGGATTTTTGAACTTTTTTTATTTTTTTGGAGTTTTTCAGCTTTTTTGATTTTTTTGGATTTTTTAGCTTTTTGACCCATGCACTGGATGAATTATGTGTAAAAATTCTTGAGATTAAGGTTGTTGATAGGTTCTTCAAACAGGCCCCCTTCAGGTGTAGATAACTGATATGTTCCAGATCCATAGACTGATACAATGACAAAAGGACCTAGCCAATTAGGTTCAAATTTTCCCTTCTTTTCCCGATCCTATTGATTACTAGGATTCTCTTTTAGGACCAAGTCGCCAACCTAAAATGTTCTTGGTATTACCTTGTGATTATAGCTCCTTGACATTCTTTCTTTATAAGCTTTCAGATGATCAACAACATGCTGACGACATTCATCTAACAATTCCAACTCCTATAGTCTAGATACTCGATAGTCTTCCTTTGAAATGATTCCTTTCAATGACACCCAGAGTGAAGGTAACTCAACCTCAATAGGTAAGATGACTTCTAATCTATACACAAGGGAATATGGTGTGGATCCTATACGGGTGCGGATGCTAGTGTGGTATGCCCACAAAGCAGGGTTTAATTGAACATGCCAATCACGTCTAGCAACGTTGACAGTTTTCTTCAAGATTTTCAAAATGGTCTTATTTGAGGCTTCTTCTTGGACATTCCCTTGAGGGTAGTAGGGTGTGGAAAATCGGTGTTGGATATGGAATTTTTCACAAAGTTCTTGTACATCCTAATTTTTGAAGGGTCTACCATTGTCAGTGATAATGGAGCTAGGGATTTCATATCGACAGATAATGTAGTTTAGGATGAAGGAGACAATTTGTTTACCAGTGATGGTGGTTAATGGGACAACTTCAATCTGCTTTTTGAAATAATCCGTGGCTGTGATTATGAATTTATGCCCATTAGAGGAAGATGGATGAATCTTACCCACAAGATCAAGTCCCGATTAACAGATAGGCCAGGTCGATGTGAATGGTTGCAGCTCCTGCGCCAATGCATGTATGAGGTTTCCATGGACTTGACACTTCTTGCACTTCTTAAAAAATTGAAAGGATTCTTTCTCCATGTTCGGCCAATAATATCCCAAGCATAGGATCTTCTTAGCTAGAGTAAGACCACTTGAGTGAGTACCACAAATACCTTCATGAATTTCTCATAAAGTGGTTTCAGAATCATTATGTTCAAGACATTGAAGGAGTACCATCAAGACCTTATCGATAAAGTGTATCAGCTATCAGGGTGTATCGGGCTGCTTGGTGGATAAAGTTGCATTTTTCATTTCAGGATAGATCAGGTGGAAGGGTATTGTCTCTTAGATAGGTATAAATCTTCCCATAGATGGAAGAATCAACATCAACTAGATGGTACACAACTTGGGATTTAGGATTGTCATAGGCAGGATTAAACAATTGTTCCACCATGAATTCATAACGACTTCATTTTTCTAGTATTTGTAACAGAGAAGCAATGGTTTCCATGGCATCTGCAACTTTGTTGTCTACTCTTGGAATTTTTTCAAATTTGATCTCAAAAAATTATTTCTTGAAGTCATCTACCATTCTCTTGTATGGCATCAGCTTGTCATCTTTTATTTGATAGTCATCATTAACCTGATTGATGACTAATTGAGAATCTCTATAGACTTGTAATTCTGTGATTTTCCATTCCACTGCTACCTTGATACCAATGATTATTGCTTCATACTCAACCATGTTGTTAGTGCAAGGGAACATCAACCTGTAAGATTTTAGGATAGTGTGTCCTTGAGGAGTAACAAATAGGATTCCAGCACCCAATCCATGTTGAGTGTAAGACCCATCAAAGTAGAATATCCAATGTTGTGTTGTCATAGTGAGGACATCTGCATTAGGAAATTCAATGTGAATAGGATGGTCATCTTGCAATGGTGCTTCAACTAAATGATCTGCTATTGCTTGGCCCTTGATTGATCTTCTATCCACATACTGAATGTCAAATTCACTTAATATCATCACCCACTTTTCTAATCTTCCTATTAAATTGGCTTTGCTGAGTAGATATTTCAATGGATCTATCTTGGCTATTAGTTTGATGGTATGTGTTAACATATAGTGTCACAATTGTTGAGTAGCAAACACTACCACCAAACAAGCTTTTTAAATGAATTTATAGTTAAGTTCATAGCCATTCAGTGTCCTTCTGATGTAGTAGACCACCCTTTCTTTTCCTGTAGAGTCTTCTTGTGCTAGCCAATCTCCCAAAGATACCTTAGTAGTTTCTATGTAGAGTAGAAGTGGTTTTCCCTCTGTTGGTGGTACCAAGATAGGTGGATTCATTAGATATTGTTTCAATTGATTAAAGGAAGCTTCACATTTTTCATCCCATCTAAAAGAAACATTCTTGTGTAACAAATGAGTAAAAGGATGACTTTTGTCCACTAGTTGCGCGATGAATCTTCTGATGGATTGGAATCTTCCTTGTAGAGATCTTAGTTGGATAATGTTCTTAGGAGGTGGAATTTCCATGATTGCTTTGACTTTCGTTGGATCTACTTCAATGCCTTTAGTTGAGACTATGTATCCTAAGAGCTATGTTGATGTTACTCCAAATACACACTTCTTTGGGTTTAACCACACATTGAATTTTTCCAATCGAGTAAATATTTTATCTAAGATTTCCAAATGTCCTTCCCTAGTGAATGATTTTTCTAGCAGGTCATCCACATAGTCCTCCATGAATGTGTGCATCATATCATGAAATATTGTTGTCATTGCACGTTGATAGGTGGCTCCATCATTCTTTAATCCAAAAGGAATGACATTCCAACAAAATTTACCCCATGGGCATGTGAAAGTTGTTTTGTCTTGATCCTCTAGTGCAATTTT
Source organism: Sequoia sempervirens (assembly GCA_007258455.2). Classification (NCBI taxonomy): domain Eukaryota; kingdom Viridiplantae; phylum Streptophyta; class Pinopsida; order Cupressales; family Cupressaceae; genus Sequoia; species Sequoia sempervirens. Next base: position 767,076,768 of record VDFB02281492.1, on the reverse strand, counting down.
GATCTGATTATAGCCTAAAAAACCGTCCATGAGTGATAGCATAGTAAATCCTATTGTTAAATCCACATTAATGTCTATATTGGGAAAAGGAAAGTCATCCTTTGGACAAGCCTTGTTAAGATCCCTAAAATATGTGCATATTTTGATGTTGCTGTTTGGTTTGGAAACTGGTACAATGTTTGAAATCCATTTTGCATAGTCAATTGGTTGGATGAACCCTGCATCCAATTATTTTTTCAATTTTTCTTTCACTAGTAAGGTGATGTGTGGATGCATTTTTCTCAATTTATACTTTACTAGCTTCACTCCAAATGGTAGAGATAAATGGTGCATTATTAGATCCGAATCTATTCCTGGCATGTCAACATAGGTCCAAGCAAAATTTATTTGTCTTTCTTCAAAGAATTTGGTGAAACCTGGCTTTTCTTCCTCTGTCATTGATGTTGCTAGGTGTAGGGTCTTTACTATTTCTATGGTACCAATATTTATGGATTGCGTAGGCTCAACCAATACTGAAGATCTCTCATGATAATGCTTAGGAAGAGTGTCAAATCTCCCATCCTTCATTGGATACACTCTTTCATTTTACTTTTTCATGATCTAATACTGCCATTGCATGGTTTTCACCATTAGATCGATTTCTCATATTCTTTATTTTGTAGCTAAGAGATTTGGCACTCCCCTTGTTTGAAGCTTCATTATGAAATTCATTGGTAGAGCTTGTTTCAGGATTTTCATAACAAAGGAAATTAACAATGGCATCATCATATGCAAAGATAGGGATATCAAGCAGCTTGGTTTGTTCCCAATCAATGAGTTCGAGATGTACTAAAGGTAAGGAATCATCATATTGGTCAAGATCAAAGGTGGTAAGGGTCATGATGGAAACATATTCAAGGTGTTCAATAGCAATGTCAAGGTCTACAATGTTACTCTCCTCTGAATGATCTATCTCACTCGATGTTTGATCGTCCTCACTAGAGTCATCGATATGTAATGATCCAAATTCAAGTGGTATAATCCCAGAACTTTGTCCCTCCATATGTATGGGTGCATACCTCTTTATCACATCAATTTCTTTGTCTTCAAAAGATACTTCAGATAGTGAATCCCATTCATATTCATTTGAGTATGTTTTAGAACTAGCTTGCAATTGTAGGATTTTCTCACAAATTTGCTAAGTGGTTTCTTCATTTGTCTCTTCTTTGTATCCTAATCTTTTCTTGTCTTTTGCATTGATTGTGATAGGATGAATTGGTTCCACAATTCCTTCTTTTCTTTTGCCAATCAGACCTTTTCCTTCATATCCCATCTTTTCTAAGATTGTGAATCCTTTACCATATTGCTCTATTGGTATATTTAAAGTTGTTGCTTGGGAAATTTCTTCATCTTTGTAAAGCCAATTTAGAAGGTCTTTGTCTTCAGATTCATCAACTAGAGTGCCTACTTTTACAAATTTACCATCAAAGAGATTAGTGAGTTGTGAAGATTATTGTCTAGATGTTGATGGTTGCCCATATGATTTTGGAGAAGGTAGTAGTTGTGAGAGACATAAGGACTACTCAATTGAATACTCACCCATGCCTTTAATCTTTCAATTGAACCTTTTTCTCAAACTGTTTTGACAAGGAATTGAATTGGCTTTCATTACTTGAGGAAATAGGATCATTGATGCCTTTATCTTTTGACTAAACCTTTTTCTCAAGTTGTTTTGATAGAGAATTTAGTTGGCTTTCATTACTTGAAGAAATAGAAGTGGGAGCCTCTCTGTTATGTGGTACAAAAATATCTTGGTCTGTCTTGAGAATGTTGCAGTATTGAGGATTGTTGGAATCAACTAAAATGGTGATCTCTTGTCCATTATAGGGGGATTTTGAGCATTGATGGTATGTTGATGGCACTACTTGTATTTCATGGATCCAAGGTCGAACCAAGAGTATATTGTATGTCAAATCCTTGTCTAAAACTTGGAAAATTATATCTTTTACAACTGGTCCCACTTGAATTGGCAATACTATCAGCCCTTGAGAGGATATTTCTTCATCATAATAAGCTTTTATGGTGATATTTCTTCTAGAATCTATTGCATTTTATGAATATCCCAATGTACGGATAAGTTTTAAGGTGTAGATATTTAGACCAGCTCCTCCATCTATTAAAACACATTTGACCTGATGTTTATGGATTAAAACCTTAATATGGAGTGGCGCGTTATGTGAATGAGTGAGTGATGCATCATCATTTTCTAAGAATGATAAATAATGGGGTGTAGTCAAATGTCCCACCATGGCTTAGAATCGACAAACTTCCAAATCAGTTGGTACTGTGGTGTCCACCAAAGCCTTTTCTAGAATTCCTTATGGGCTGGTGAAATTTTAAGAAGTTCCAGTATGGAGATCTGTGCTGGGATATTTTGCAATTGGTCTACGATATTGTATTGATTTGAAGGGGCAACAGGTGTTTTAGATGTACTTCATTTCAATACAAACTTGGATTGCACTCTTGTGGGCATATTTACTAGCAAATTGTCTTGTTTATTGTTGATTTTGATGACATTGATTTGATTATCAACTGTGGCAATGTCTTGTTTAAGCTTAATTTCGATGGCAGCAATGCCTTGTTCATCTTTGGTTTTGATGTCATCGGTTTGATTATCAGTTGCAACAATGTATTGTGTGTCATTAATTTGATTATTAGCTGCAGCAATGTGTTGTTCATTCTTGATTTTGATGTCATTGGTTTGATTTTCAACTGCAAAAATGTGAAGGATGGTAGAATCATAGACATAGTTCACATTTTTCCCTTTGTTTTTCGAAGAGGATTCTCCTTTTTCATAGTTGGGTAGAGGATTTTTAAATGCTTCATGATCAACATTTGTTTGAGATCCTTCTACCAATATGTCCTTTTTATCTACCAAGTCTTGCACCAAATGTTTTAGTTGCATGCAATCATTTGTTTTATGACCCTTGTTTCTATGAAAATCATAGTGATGTGCATTGTTCCCCATGATGGTTTGAATCTTGGTTCCCAATCACGTTCCTCTGGTAATGTTATGAGTTTGTTTGCAAGAAGTTATTTTAATGCTAATTCGAGTGATTGTGCCAAAGGTGTGAATTTTCTGTGATTTGATGGTGTTCGATATGGTGGTGGAGCTGGTTTAGATTTAGTGTTGTTTTGATTGTTTTTTGTTGTAATTCTGATAGATTGAAGACTGGTTTTGCATTATGCGTGTCAACAACAACCTCATTGTTACCAACATTTTTGTTTCTTGTCCAAAATTTTTATTTTTCATTGTTGTTATAATGATTAGAAGAGTTTGTTGCGTTTGGTCCTTCATTGTAGATTTTTAATACTCCCCTTTTAACCAAGGCTTCCTCAATTTTGAGTCCATTTTCAATTATCTTTTCAAAGCTGGGTGGACATTGTAATTACAACCTATAACTCATCTCACTATTTAGATTATCAATAAAGATCTCCATCTTTTATTTTTCAAGTATAGGATGAGCATATATAGCAAATAATCTTCTCCATCTTTGTAAAAATATGAGAAATGATTCACTATTTTTCTATTTTGTGTTGCAAAGATCTTTCATGGTTATTTCATGTTGAATGTTGTATGAATATTGGGTGATAAATTTATTTACTAGCTCTTCAAATGATCTAATACTTGGTGGGAGTTTTGAAAACCATTCCATGCATTGACCACCCAAACTTGTTGGGAACAATCTCATTAAATAGGTCTCTTCATGTGCAAATTCCAAGCTCATGGTGCAAAATTCTCTTACATGGTCTGTAGGATCAGATTTTCCATTGTATTTGTCATATTTTGGAAGGTCACAATTTGGTAGAAAAGGTATCATATTTAGATTTCTATCAAAAGGATAAGGACATATGTCTTTCAAAAAATATCTCTTGGTTGTTCCTCTTTGCATGTCTTGGATTTTTTATTGCATATTGTTCATTTGTTGAGTTAAAGCATTCATTGGATCTGTGTTTTGTGAATCCGCTTTTTTTTTCTTGGGAGCTTCTTTCAATTGGTTTGTATCAAAGTCATTGGGTAGTTTCACACCTCGTATTTCCAGCATCAAGAAGTATTTCTCTTCATCCTTTTCTAATATTTTCTCCATGAGCTTGTGAAATTTAGGGTCTTGTTGAGCTTGTTGAATGTCCTCATCAGTTATCTCATCTGTTTCAAGTTGGTGAAATTTATGAAAGGAATTTTCTTCTCCTTCAGCCATGATGGTTTGTGTTTCAATTTTTTTCTCTTTGAGTTTTTGTTTTTGAGATCTTGTTAAAACAGGCATGCAAGTGTTAAAGTTTTCTATACTTTGATATTTGTTTAAGGAGTGCCAATGAGATACCTAAGTCAAATAGAATGATGGATTCTATTGACGAGACTAGGTTGAATCTAATTATACAACGTTTTGTTTCATGATGAAGGATAATAGATCCTAATGATGAAACTCAGCTAAACAAATTACAGATGAGATTTGATGATTAGGCACTTTAAGATGTTTGATCCAAGTTTAGTTAAGGGAATTTCACTTGCAAAGGCCAGTTTCTTCAAGTTTAACCTAATATGGTAATGAGGAATGATGTGTACTCTGGAAAGGATCCCTAAATCTAGTTTTAATTGTCTGATAGATGTTCAATTTAGCTCTCTTTTTGTGAATTGGATGGAGTAGCTAAAAAAGGTTGCAAATGCACTAAAAGATGGCACATATGTGCTAAAACAGAGCCTATATGCGCTAGACTATCCCCTAGATGTGCTAGAATAGAAAGCATATGCACTAAAAGATTAAACAAATGCACCAGAATAGACCCTAGATGCACCAAAATATGAGCTAAATGCACTGGAAGATGTTGTACATGTGGTAGAATAAGCCAGAGATGCACTAGACTACCCCTAAATATGGTTCAAGTTATCTGACAGACATTCAACTTAGCTTTTTTGTTGGAGTATTAGGTAAATGCACTAAACAAATTGCAAATGCGCTGAAAGATGGGGTAAATGCACTAGAACATGGCCTAAATGCACTGAAAAGTGTGATGAGTGCACTAGAATAGAAAGCTTATGTGCCAAAAAATGAGGCAAATGCTCTAATACAGATCACAGATGCACTGAAAGATGAAGCAAATGCACTAGAAAAGACCCTAGATGTGTTGAAAGATTAGCTAAATGCACTAGGAGAGAACCCAGATGCACCAGAATATGAGCTAAATGTGCTAGAAAAGAACCCAAATGCACCAGAATATGAGCTAAATACACTGAAATAGGAAGCTTATCCGCCAAATTGGAAATGGTCACTGTTTTGAAATTTTGTCTGGTTTTCTTGTTTTCAACTCAGTGAATCGAGTGTTTTTAATGGATGATCTTCTAAAAAATAAGTTTTCCTGGTTTTTTTTTTTTTTGAATCATGTGAATTAAGTATTTTTAATGGATGATCTGTTGAAAAATGATTTCAAACACAACAAGTAGTAAAAAAATTGCTTCACCCTATGATCTAAACATTAAGTGTATGTTCAAGGATTTGATCCGATCCCTTTTGATTTCCACTGGAATTGAACAAGAGAAAATAGATCAATCAAACTCTCCTAATGTCAAGGGTCATTAATAACTTCACAACCCACATCTTAGAACTACATTATCTCACACAGTCGTGTCACCCCCTAGAGGGTGCCCGTGTTTTTTCCTTTTCTAGGTCTTAACCAAAGTCAAATCCTCCACTTTTGGCCAATAATCCCTAGTAGTTATATGGCGAGTATCTTGGGGGAAGATTCTTCTCTCCCCTTGCACCGTGGATATTATAATGTTCAAGAACTGACTTAGCTGGCTACTACACTTAAAGTTCTTAGTAAGGGTTTCTGTTCAATTTGCAGAAAAATGATAAACTCCCTCAGGAGACCTCCCAACCTTTAGAACAAATGCTTTGGGGGTGGCTATCAATGCACACTACCATTGAATGTGAGTTTCCTCACAATCACATTTGATTATAGTGGGTTGGAATACTTGGCTTTAGTCGTTCCCACTTAGGTCGTTCTCGTAGGGTGAGTACTTTTTCCCACTATGGCAGGCCTTCTAAAGTTACTATTACAATAAAATGAAAGAGTGAGTCTGGCATTCTAGTCACCCAGTAAAGAGGAGAGCATAGGCCTATCACTTTACAAGCACAACATACATGGTGTTCATTAAACTTGTAATTAAACTAGATGCCTAATTTAATCAAAGAAAAACAAAAATAACTCCAATGCCTGCAGACACCATTAGTAGTTTCAGATAATTGTCTTTGACAACGTTTTAAAGTACCTACAAACAAGAAGATATAAATCAGTCTCTAGAATTTTAAGTTTCTGCAAATAAAGATAAATGTGCTAAAACAGAGAGCATATGCACTACAAAATGTAGTATATACGATACAAAACACCCTAAATGTGCTATTCTGGAAAAGCAAAGAAGGAAACCCAAAGTCATGTATATGCGTTGAAAGAAAAGATAGATGCACTGAAAGATGCCACGTATGTGCTATAACCGAGCCTGAATGCACCAAAAGAGCAGGAAGATGCACTAAAACAAAAATTGGATGTGCCAAAAGAGTAGGTAGATGAGCTGAAAGAATCTTTGGGTGCACTACATTGAAATTCACGATCAAACATGTGAACAAAAACTTGCCAGAAAATGTTAAAAATGGGGCTAGGCCCCACGGTGGGCGCCAAATTTATGTGTGTATAAAATATGTGTGTGCATAAGCAAGTAATACAACACACCAATGAAATATTTTATTAGAGAATTCAAAATGATAATCAAATCAAAACAACAAACTCTCCAATGGCGTCTCATTGTCCTCTATCTCCAAGGATTCTTTAAGTCATTTTGCTCTTAGATTGTTTGTGCACATGACTTTCCAAATGACAACCTAAAGAATGAGATGCTAGAAATGCAAGAAATCTTTCCTACATGATTTATTGCTAAATGATATGCTAAGATTAATGATGTGCAAAGATTAAGACGTTGCTATGATATTGATAATGAAAATGATGCAATTAAACTACTATGATCAAGATGTAGCTAATGGTAGTGCATGATTAATCCACTTGATTCTAAATGCAAACACTAAAATGCTAATGCTAAGATGATACTAAAATGACAATGCTCTCTAAAATTTTGCAGAGTTTAATTATGCTCATCTCTCTATATGAATTGTTGTAAATGAGGGTGTATTTATAGATTTTTCCAAGGCATCAACCTATGTGGTAGGATTGAACGGTTTGGATTCGATTTGGAGAGATGGATGGTTGAAGGTGAAGAGGCTAGAGAGAATCAAGGAGTGTGTTCCCTTTAGTAGATAAAACTTCCAAGTGTGAGGAGGAATCAAATGGAGGTGAAGGCCAAGTGTCTCAAAATTGGTTAGAATTTGTTGAGGATAAAAGCCAATTAAATATTAGAAATATTTAATTTGATGAGACACATGATGAGGTGGAAGGAAAGAAGTTAGTAGAACTGTGATTAAATTTAAATATAAAATTCAAATTTAATAAGAGGGAGTTAATTAAATAAAACAAACTAATTAAAGTTGTTTATTTAATTAAGACATGAAGAAAATGATTTAGAATAAGAAGAATTAGAGAAATTGAACTATATAAATAAATTTTTGCAATTTATTTTTAAGTAGTGACCTTGGACATGAAATTGAGGATAGTTACACTCAAAATTTTGAGATGGAACAAAAACAAGGATCGAAGTGCTCCAAGTATACTTTCTAAACTACTAATTTATTTTGAAAATGGTTGAGATTAAGGGGTTCAAAAGAGGGATGTACACAAATTGGTGTTTTTTTTGTCAGAAAAACATAACATAGCATCTCTTGTACGACCCTAGCACGGTGAACTTTTTTTTAGAATTTTTAAAATCACTACGGTCAGAACTTAGTTAATAGTATGTAGTTGATGCACAATTTTTCTAATAATTTTTTAATGAATATTTTATTTTTTACTAATTTTCAAAGTGGACACTTCTTGAAAAATAGAATTTTGGTTGTGCTACCCCTACAAATTTTGGAAACTAATTGAATTTTTTTTTAAAAAATTTGTAGAATGGAGTCTAGTTTCTAAAAATGTAATTTATTTGAAATTTCGATGAATAGTTAATTTATAATGAAAAAAACACCAAACACTATTTTTTTCCAAAAAAGAGACACAAACAAAAGAAATTATGGATGAAAGGCTTAACATTGTCAGAAAGTTAAAAAATTACATCGTTGGATAGCTAAGATAGAACCTAACATTACCCAGATGTTCTATTTGTTTGATATTGAACCACGTGCAATCCTGATGGTGAGCACAAACTTGATTATGTGAAATATTGTAGAATTTGCAAAAATACGTCTCTGGTCATTGGGAATTCCCTCCAAGCCTTTGGGTTGGTATTCCAAGGAAAATACCAATCCCAAGGCTTGGGGATTCCCAAAGCAAGATATCACATGCACATGTTATAACGCGCTCGCGTTATATCTTAGTTTTGACATGGTTTTTTGCGTTTGTGGGGAACATGTATATCAAGACATAACCTGAGCATGATATAACATGGTCACGTTATGTCTTGCTTTATGTTAAATGCTACTCTATTGAATGTATGTTTATATATTTTTATGTTTGTATATACATTTATGATTGTATGTTATGCATGTAAGATTGTATCTACACATGTACATGTATGCTTGTATGAATGTAGGGTTGTATGTACATATGTATTATGCTTGTATGTATGTATTTATTTATGTATGTCTTTAGAGGGAGGGAGAATTTTAAGAGAGGGAGAGATCTAGAGTTTCCTAGGTAGGGTGGGAGAGAGAGAGAGAGAGAGAGAGAGTGAAAGTGAGAGTTTAGAGAGGGAGTGGGAGAGAGAGAGGACTTAGCTAGGTAGGGTGGGAGGGAGAGAGAGATGGGGTGTGTGAGAGAGAGAATTAGATAATTGAGAGAGAGGGAGAGAGATATGGGAGGAGAGAGAGAGGTAGATTTATGTAGGTAGGGTGCCAAAGGGAGATATTTGAGAGTGTGAGGGGGGGTGAGAGGGAGAGACTTGAGAGATAGGTAGTGAGAGGGAGTGCGAGAGAGAGGGAGTGTGAGTGAGAGACCTAAGAGAGGGAGAGGGTGTGAGATGGAGTGACCTAAGAGAGGGAGAGAAAGATGGGGTGGAGTGAGAGGGACTTATCTAGGCAGGGTGGGAGGGACAGCTAGATAGTGAGAGAGAGAGAGAGAGAGAGTTACCTAGGTAGTTTTCCAGAGGGAGAGACCTGAGAGAGAGGGAGAGAGAGGGAGTGGGAGAGAGTGGTAGGGAGAGAGAGAGAGAGATAGATAGAGGGAGAGAGAGAGGGTGATAGGGATTGATTGAATGAGAGGTACATAGAAAGAGGGAGAGGGTAGATAGAGAAAATTAGAGAGGGTGGGAGAGAGGAGGGAGGGAGAGGTGAGATGTATAGATAGAGAGTAATCGATAGGGGTTGAGGGTATAGGGTTGAGGGATTAGGGTGGAGGACCTATAGGGTTGATGGTTTCTAGGGTATTAGAGTTTAAGGGTTGAGGGTTGAGGGATTAGGGTCGATGGTAGAGGGTATTGGGTTAAGGGTATATGGTAGAAGGTTTAAGGGTTTAGGGTTAAAAGGTTTAGGGTTCAAGGTTTAAGGTTAAGGGTAGAGAGTTTAGGATATAGGTTTGAGGGTATATGGTTGAAGGATTAGGTTGAGGGTCCAATGTAAAGGGTAGAGAGTATAGGGGTTGAGGGATTAAGGGTTGAGGGTTGAGAATTGAGGGTTGAGGGTTAAATGTATAGGGTATAGGGTAGAGGGTAGAGGTTTTAAGGGTTTAGGGTTTAAGGGTTGAGGGTTGAGGGTCAAGGGTTGAGGGTTTAAGGTTGAGGGTAGAGGATTGAGGGTATATGGTATAGGGTCAAGGGATTAGGGTTGAAGGTAGATAGAGACAATTAGAGACAATTAGATAGAGACAATTAGAGGGTAGGAGAGACAGAGGGAGGGAGAGGTGAGAAGTATAGATAGAGAGAAAGTGATAGGGGTTGAGGGTATAGGTTTGAGGGATTAGGGTGGAGGACCTATAGGGATGATGGTTTCTAGGTTATTAGGGTTTAAGGGTTGAGAGTTGAGGGATTAGGGTCGATGGTAGAGGGTATTGGGTTGAGGGTATAGGGTAGAAGGTTTAAGGGTTTATGGTTAAAGGGTTTAGGGTTTAGGGTTTAGGGTTGAGGGTAGAGGGTTTAGGGTATGGGTTTGAGGGTATATGGTTGAAGGATTAGGTTGAGGGTCCAATGTAAAGGGTAGAGGGTAGAGGGGTTGAGGGTTTAGGGTTTAAGCATTGAGGGTTGAGGGATTAAGGGTTGGGGGTTGAGAATTGAGGGTTGAGGGTTTAATGTATAGGGTAGAGGGTAGATGGTAGAGGGTTTAAGGGTTGAGGGTTGAGGGTTGAGGGTTTAAGGTTGAGGGTGGATGATTGAGGGTATAGGGTCTAGGGTCTAGGGATTAGGGTTGAGGGTCCAATGTATATGGTAGAGGGTATAGGGGTTTAGGGATTAGGGTTTAAGGGTTGAGAGTTTAAGGATTAAGGGTTGAGGGTTTAGGGATTAGGGTAGATAGTTTTCTTGGATTTAAGGGTTTAAGGGTTTAGGGATTAGGGTTTAGGGTATAGGGTATTGGGTTGAGGGTATAGGGTTTAAGGGTTTAGGGTTTAAGGGAGGTTGAGGGTTTAGGGTTGAGTGTTTAAGGGTTGAGGGATTAGGGTAGAGAGGGAGGGAGGGATGGATGGATAGAGAGATGGAGGGAGAAGTGAGAAAGAGAGGAGAGAAGAGGACAGAGGGACAAAGATATATGAGGGTTGAGGATCCAATGTATAGGGTAGAGGGTTGCGAATGTAGGGTATAGGGTTGACAACTTGTAGGGTTGAGTGATTAGAGTATTGTGTTGAGGGTCTAGGGTTGAGGTTACATATGGTTGAAGGATTGGGGTTGAGAGTCCATTGTATAAGGTAGAGGGTATCGGGGTTGAGGGTTTAGGGTTTGAGGGTTGAGGATTGAGGGATTAAGGGTTGATGGTTGAGAATTGAGGGTTAAGGGTTTAATGTATAGGTTAGAGGGTAGAGGGTTTAAGGGTTGAGGGTTTAAGTTTGAGGGTAGTAAATTGAGGGTATAGGGTTGGGGGATTAGGGTTGAGGGTCCAATGTATAGGGTAGAGGGTATAGGGGTTGAGGGATTAGTGTTTAAGGGTTGGGGGATTAAGGGTCAAGAGGGTTGAGGAATTAGGGTAGAGAGTTTACTAAGTTGGTTTAAGGGTTTAAGGGTCGAGGGTTGAGGGTTTAGGGTTTAGGGTTGAGTGTTTAAGGGTTATAGGGTAGAGGGTAGAGGGTTTAAGGGTTGAGGGTTTAAGGTTGAGGGTAGAGGATTGAGGGTATAGGGTCCAATGTATAAGGTAGAGGGTATAGGGGTTGAGGGATTAGGGTTTAGGGGTTGAGGGATTAAGGGTCAAGAGGGTTAAGGGATTAGGGTAGAGATTTTACTAAGTGATTTTAAGGGTTTAAGGGTTGAGGGTAGAGGGTAGAGGATTTAAGGGTTGAGGGTTGAGGGTTTAAGGTTGAGGGTAGAGGATTGAGGGTATAGGTTTGGGGGATTAGGGTTGAGGGTCCAATGAATAGGGTTTGAGAGATTAGGGTTTAAGGGTTGAAGGATTAAGGGTCAAGATGGTTGAGGGATTAGGGTAGAGATTTTACTAAGTGGGTTTAAGGGTTTAAGGGTTGAGGGATTAGGGTTGATGGTAGAGGGTAGAGGATTGAGGGTAGAGGGTAGAGGGTTTAAGCATTGAGGGTTGAGGGTTGATGGTTTAAGGTTGAGGGTAGACGATTGAGGATATAGGGTTGGGGGATTACGGTTGAGGTTCCAATGTATAGGGTAGAGGGTATAGGGGTTGAGGGATTAGGGTTTAAGGGTCAAGAGGGTTGAGGGATTAGGGTTATGGGTTGAGGGTAGAGGGTTTAGGGTTTAAGGGTTTAGGGTTGAGGGTTTATGGTTGAGGGTAGAGGGTTTAGGGTTTAGGGTAGAGGGTAGTGGGTTTAAGGGTTAAGGGTAGAGGGTAGAGGATTTAATTGTTATGGGTAGAGGGTATAGGGTTAATGGTAGATGGGAGAGAGATAGGAGTGAGTGAGTGAGAGAGAGATTTGAGGGTATAGGGTTAAGGACCTATAGGGTTGATGGTTTAGTGTATTGGGTTGAGGGTAGAGGGTAGAGGGTTTAAGGGTTTAGGGTGTAAGGTTTTAGGGTGTAAGGGTTTAGGGTTTAAGGGTTTAGGGTTGATGGTTTAGGGTTGAGGGTTTAGGGTTTATGGTTTAGGGTTTAGGGTTTAGGGTTTAAAGTTTTAAGGGTTGAGGGTTTAGGGTTGATGGATTAGGGTTGAAGATCAGGGTAGAGAGGGAGGGATGGATGGATAGAGAGATGGAGGGAGAACTGAGATAGAGTGAAGTAGAGAAGAGGACAAAGGGACAGAGATATATGAGGGTTGAGGATCCAATGTATAGGGTAGAGGGTTGAGAATGTAGGGTATATGGTTGATGATCTATAGGGTTGAGGGATTAGGCTATTGGGTTGAGGGTACATATGGTTGAAGGATTGGGGTTGAGAGTCCAATGTATAGGGTAAGGGTATCAAGGTTGAGGGCTTAGGTTTTGAGGGTTAAGGATTGAGGGATTAAGGGTTGAGGGTTGAGAATTGAGGTTTTAGAATTGAGGTTTGAGGTTTTAAGGGTTGAGGGTTTAGTGTTGATGGTTGAGGGTTTAAGGTTGAGGGTAGAGGATTGAGGGTATAGGGTTGGGGGATTAGATTTGAGGGTATAGGGGTTGAGGGATTACGGTTCAATGGTTGAGGGATTAAGGGTCAATATGGTTGAGGGATTAGGGTAGAGAGTTTACAAAGTGGGTTTAAGGGTTTAAGGGTTGAAGGATTAGGGTTGAGGGTAGAGGGTAGAGGATTGAGGGTAGAGGGTAGAGGGTTTAAGGGTTTAGGGTTTAAGGGTTGAGGGTTTAGGGTTTAGGGTTTATTTTTTAAGGGTTTATATGGTAGAGGTTAGAGGGTTTAAGGGTTGATGGTTTAAGGTTGAGGGTAGAGGATTGAGGGTATAGGGTTGGGGGACTAGGGTTGAGGATCCAATGTATAGGGTAGAGGGTATAGGGGTTGAGGGATTAAGGGTCAAGAGGGTCGAGGGATTAGGGTAGAAATTTTACTAAGTGGGCTTAACGGTTTAAGGGTTGTGGGATTGGGGTTGAGGGTAGAGGGTAGAGGATTGAGGGTAGAGGGTAGAGGGTTTAAGGTTTTAGGGTTTAAGGGTTGGGGGTTGAGGGTTTAATGGTTGAGGGTAAAGGATTGAGAGTATAGAGTTGGGGGATTAGGGTTGAGGGTCCAATGTATAGGGTAGAGGGTATAGGGGTTGAGGGATTAGGGTTTAAGGGTTGAGGGATTAAGGGTCAAGAGGGTTGAGGGATTAGGGTAGAGATTTTACTAAGTGGGTTTAAGGGTTTAAGGGTTGAGGGATTAAGGTAGAGGGTAGAGAATTGAGGATAGAGGGTAGAGGGTTTAAGGGTTTAGGGTTGAGGGTTTAAGGTTGAGGGTAGAGGATTGAGGGTATAGGGTTGAGGGATTATGGTAGAGAGTTTACAAAGTGGGTTTAAGGGTTTAAGGGTTGAAGGATTAGGGTTGAAGGTAGAGGGTAGAGGATTGAGGGTAGAGGATTGAGGGTAGAGGGTAGAGGGTTTAAGGGTTTAGGGTTTAGGGTTGAGTGTTTAGGGGTTTATAGGGTAGAGGGTAGAGGGTTTAAGGGTTGAGGGTTTAAGGTTGAGGGTAGAGGATTGAGGGTATAGGGTTGGGGGACTAGGGTTGAGGATCCAATGTATAGGGTAGAGGGTATAGGGGTTGAGGGATTAAGGGTAAAGAGGGTTGAGGGATTAGGGTAGAGATTTTACTAAGTGGGTTTAAGGGTTTAAGGGTTGTGGGATTGGGGTTGAGGGTAGAGGGTAGAGAATTGAGGGTAGAGGGTAGAGGGTTTAAGGGTTGAGGGTGTAGGGTAAAGGATTGAGAGTATAGGCTTGGGGGATTAGGGTTGAGGGTGCAATGTATAGGGTAGAGGGTATAGGGGTTGAGGGATTAAGGTTTAAGGGTTGAGGGATTAGGGAAGAGATTTTACTAAGTGGGTTTAAGGGTTGAGGGATTAGGGTAGAGGGTAGATAATTGAGGATAGAGTGTAGAGGGTTTAAGGGTTTATGGTTTAAGGGTTTAGGGTTGAGGGTTTAAGGTTGAGGGTAGAGGATTGAGGGTATAGGGTTGAGGGTCCAATGTATAGGGTAGAGGGAATAGAGGTAGAGGTATTAGGGTTTAAGGGTTGAGGGTTGAGGGATTAGGGTAAAGAGTTTACTAAGTAGTTTTAAGGGTTTAAGGGTTGAGGGATTAGGGTTGAGGGTAGTGTTGGAAAAACAAGGATAGACAACTAAGAGGGGGAGTGAATCAAATGTCATAGAAATTTAAACTTTTCTAACTTAACTTAACCTTAATCTCAAATCTGATGAATAAGCAATTAACCACAGGAAATTAACACATCAAAGAGATAAATAACACCAAGATTTTTTTGCATGGAAACCTTGTTAAGGGAAAAACCACGGTGGATGTTAGTCCACAAGATTATACTCTATTAGAAGTATAAAAATAAATAATAAGAGGAATGCACATGCATTCAGACACACTACCTAGAGCTCACTGCTCAATTACAAAAGAGGACTCACTGTCCAACAATAGGGTTTGGATTAAAACCATCCAAGATGTGAACTAAGAAAATATCTTTTTCACAAGCCTGATTACAGTTCCAATTAAGCTCAACACTTCTTCACACTTCACACAATCTTCTTCACACTCTGCTCTTCAATTGAATGATATTCGCACATACACACATAGGAGTACATGAAGCATCGTCTACATCAATGAACTAATCACCCTTATATATCTGCTGCATGAGATTCCATCACTACGTCGGCCAAGAAAATAAAATATATTTGTAAATTTCGGCCCAAATTTATAAATAAATTTTTAATACAAATCCACCAAGGTCATCCACAACATAGTGGAGACCAAATTAACATCTCCAATGTGGAAAGACTTTAATTAATTTTACCTCGAAGATCCACAACACACCACCAACAACATGTCGGCCAGAAACATGAAAAATTGAATATGCGCAAGAAAATATCTTCATCCACGAGCTCACTGATTAATGTGGATGCACAAAAAAGATACAGAATGATCTAGAGACATCTGAGAGCACTAAGAAACAATAGAGAAGCATTCACAACAACTGAGATAACCAGAATCACACAATCTTCATTCAAGAATACTAACAGAGACCAACAAAACACTATCATACCACAACATACTCAAAACTTCATGCAGACCTCTAAAATTTTTGATAAATGATCTAGATAAACTCAACAATAAACCCTTAAATCCACATCAGCTAATCTTCAATGTACAGAACATGACACCATCATGACCTGCACAGTTCCACTAGGAACATAGAACACTTTCTCTTACAATTTTCTCAATATCCTCGACATATATAGCAATTAATACACCAAATGCTAATAGTGTTGACATAAATGACAACCACATATCAGAAACCATATCCATAATATCTAGCAATCTCCCCCTTTGGCATTGATGGCAACACATGATGTGAAAAATACCATCAATCAAACTGATTTCTTCTGCAATACTCCTCTCACTGAACTTCTCTCCACAAAGATTTTTCACAATGCACTTCTCCCCCTTTGACATTAATGTTTAACAATGACCTTTCCATGCACACGCTCTGAACCACATATCTGCACATCTGACTACTCCCCCTGAATAGTAGCCACATAAACATCAATCCAGATCAAAGTATAGCAATGAAGCTCACGGATTGATGCAAGAAAATGCATCATTTAGTTCTTATCAGGAGGGGTAATTACCCCTAGCATTCCTCTAAGATACTCAAAAGTATCCTTTGGAAAAGGCTTAGTAAATATATCTGCAATTTGTTCTTTGGTAGACACATTCCAATCTAACTTCTTTCTCATTCACTTTCTCTCTTAAGAAGTGAAACTTGATTGATATATGTTTAGTCTTAGAGTGTAGTATCAGATTCCTTGAGATATTTATTACACTTGAATTTTCACAGAATATGGCAATAGGTTCTTCATATATCACCCTAATATATTTCAACATCTATTTCATCCATATCACTTGAGTACAATTATTAGTAGCAACAATGTATTCTGCTTCAACAGTAGATAGAGAAATTAAGTTTTACTTTTTACTAAACAAAGATACTAGCTTCTTCCCTAGGAAGAGAGCACCACCACTAGTACTTTTCCTGTCATCTACATCACCAGCCCAATCCACATCAGTGTATGCACACAAAGTAAGATCATCATCCTTTGGATGCCAAAGTCCAAAGTCAATTGTTCCTTTTAGATATCTAAAAATTCTTTTGACAGCAGTCACATGCGATTCCTTTGGATCAACTTGAAATCTAGCAACCATACAACATTCATAATTTCTGGTCTAGTCTATGTTAAGTAGAGCAATCCACCGATCATTGACCTATACCAAGTTTTATTTTCCTTTGGAGATTCATCATTCTATGTCAACTTACATCCGGTCACCATGGGAGTACCAACAGGTTTGGAGTCATCCATTCCAAACTTCTTCAGGAGTTCTTTCACATATTTGGACTGAGATATGAATATCCTCTAGTCCAACTATGTAATTTTCAATCCTAGAAAGAACTTCATCTCACCAATCTTGCTCATCTCAAATTCACTTTTCATCTCATTAGTAAACTTCATACATTGATTATCATCTCCTCCAAAAAGATGTCATCAACAAAAATTCTATAATCAACTCCTTATCATGATCTAACTTGAAGTATAAGTTGCTATCAATAGTACCTTTAGTGAATCCAATCTTTAATAGATATTTGTCCAATCTAGCATACCAGACTCTAGGGGCTTGCTTAAGTCCATACAGAGCTTTCTTCAATCTGCAAACCATATCTCCCTTGTTTGTTAGCTGGAATCCATCTGGCTATTCAATGTACACTTCTTCTTCTAGTTCACCATTTAGAAATGCAGATTTCACATCCATTTGATAAACTTTATAATTCTTGTGTGCAACATAAGCAAGAAATAATCTCACAGCTTCAATTCTAGCTAGAGGGGCAAAAGTTTCTTCAAAATCAATACCTTCCATTTGAGAATAACCTTTACATACCAATCTTGCTTTATTTCAGACCACTTCACCTTCTTCATTCATCTTATTTCTGAATACCCACTTAGTACCAATCACATTTTTGTCTTTAGGCCTAGGAACCAGTAACCATGTGTCATTCTTCTCAATCTATGTCAGATCTTCCTTCATGGCTTCTAACTAGTGTTCATCTTGACAGGATTCAGTGACACTCTTAGGTTCAATCTTGGAAATCAGAAAATATTCTTCTACAATTTTTCTTCTAGTTTGCACTCCTTTACTCTTATCTCCTATGATTTTACTTTCAGAATGATTCAACTTTACATACCTTGGAGTTTTGGGACTTTCTCGGAATTATGATTCTTCTGATCTTTCTTCCACACTTGCACTTGTTTCTGTTTCTACACTTGTCTGAGCTTCTTGATTGACTTGATTTACCAGAACAAATTGAGGTTGCTTCACCGGAACATATGAAATAATTTGAAGTAGATTCAGTGTTTGAGTATTCTTCCCTTGACTTGTGTTGTCCTCATCTAAATCATAACTACATTTTCTAGATGATTTGACATAATCCTCATCAACTTTTACTTTTGCACTCTCAACCATTTTTCTCAATCTTTTGACATAGCACCGGTATGTCTTGCTCTTAGTGGAGTAACCTAGGAAGATCCCTTCATCGCTTCTAGCATAAAATTTTCCTATATCATCATCTTTCTTGATATAACACTTGCTTCCAAAGATCTTAAAATACTTAACAGTAGGCTTGTGACCAAACCATAACTCATAAGGGGTCTTACCAGAATTGCCATTCACATTTACCTAGTTCAAAGTCTAAGGAAAGCTAAGGTGCGGAACTAACTCTCCTAACGTCAAAACCTCAGGGAAGAATGTAGAGGTGCTTTTAAATTTTCAATTATAGTCCAATTAAGATACACTTGAAAGCAATAATAGAAATAGAGAATATAACATACATAGATGAACACCAGATTTACGTGGGAAAACCCTTACGAGAGAAAAACCCACCACACCAGGAAAAACCCCTTTGTATTACAGTAATGAAATTACATACAGAGTACAGGCTTCACTCTCTCTAATGTCAATTTACAACAACATTCACAATGATCAACCTTGCTACAGAATATTCAAGTTACAATACTCTCATAATCGAATTCACACTGATCATACATCGAACTATTCATCCAACTGCTCATGCAACCATTGAACCAAACAACATCTTGAATTCCTGAGTATATCCATGACGCCCATGGTCTGTCGATCTTCCTCTCATTAATGGCCGCAACAGTCCAACTGCTAGCAGTTCCCATTCTGCTTCTTTGATTGGTCATAGACTCACCACGTAGGATAGTCATCACTCGGTCAAAGGCGTTCAACTTGTGTCGCATGTCGATGAGACACTAACCATGTCTCCCCGATGCCACAAAGCCAGATCGTCATTATCACCAAGAGTCCTGACCATCGACAAGACATTACACCGAGTTCACAAGCTGTCGCTTAGACTTCCCCTTATCGCCAAGACATCATACCGATATCCATCACATGTATCGCTATTTGGCAAGACCATCATTATTCAATGAGACATCATACCGAAGTCCTCAAGTCACTTAGACATCAATATTCCATTCAGTGAAACAATCGCTCTTCGCCAAGAGATTACACCAAGCCCTTCAAGTCATACCGAAATGAACGTCGGCAAGACTTATCGCTATCGCTGAGAGTTCTTACCGAAGTCTTCAAGTCACCCTGAGAATTGCTTTCGACAGGAGTTATACCAAAGACACCGTTCAGCATCGGTGACCAACACCCGTCGCCAAGAGTTCACACCGAAGCTTTATGTGTTACTCCGATGACTCCTTGTGTATAACTGTCGGCAAGACATCTCCATATCGATAAGACTACATACCAAAGCATATGAGTTACTCCAATGACTTTAGTCGCTATGAATCTCCCCGACATCGCTTGTCGCCCAGAGTCTCCCCGATATCCGATAAGAATGGCCTGTCGGCCAGACCAACCCACTCGGTAGAGGGTTACAGTGATCATGTCACAGCGATAGGTCCATTCGGCAAGACTGAAGCAAGGTCTCAGCGACCAGAACTTTTCAGAAGATTCCAAAGCTACTAGTCGGCCAGACAATATGGATTTCACACCGACTTGGCTCTTTCAGAGGTTTCAGCCTGTGAGATTGAGACACATATTTCCAACACAAAGTATACACAACAGTGCTTACCGCTTCACTCGAGTACATCTAAGACAAATTTCCTTCCATCATCATGATTCTAGCAGCATCCAAAATTGTTCTATTCTTTCTCTCTGCAACTCCATTCTGTTGAGGGGTTCGAGGAGAAAATAACTGTCTTTTAATACCATGCTCTTCACAATAAGAGTTGAACTCCTTATAAACGAACTCACCACCTCTGTCAGATCTCAGGCACTTGATTTTCAGACCTTTCTCATTTTCTGCCATAGCCTTGAAACATTTGAATTTCTCCAGTGCTTCACATTTTTATCTCAAAAAGGAAACCCAAATCATTCTAGATTAATCATCAATAACCAGCATAAAATACTTTTCTCCATGAATGCTTCTTGTGTGAACCCCAATCCTAATACCTACAAAACAAAGAGAACAAACACCTTAAGTTAGATATTGCAAGCATGAACAAGGATTCCCCATGAAATCCATTTACAAACTTCAAATTAAGAAAGAAATCAATGAAGAACACAATAAAACAAGAAAATATAGATTCAATCCTAATTAGAATAGCAAACACATGATCCCATGGGGGAATTGGTGCCAATTTGATGTGAAAATTGGCCCTTTCCCAATTCCTAAGATGCAAGCTTGATATGTTGATGATGATTGATCCACTTTGTTGATGAAGGATGAGAGCTCCAAGCCAAAATCTGCAAAAAACCTAACTAAGAACTCAATGGTGATGGATGGAAATGGCTAAATATTTTAGCATAATAACTTTGCATAATTTGTGGATGATCAAATGAGGATATGAGCACTTTATTTATAGAATGCCAAGATGGATGAATGTCCAAATTTGAGCAATGTGGGACTAACATTCATCCAATGGCATGATGCCACTTGTCAATCTATGAGTGGATGGAGGATGTGCAAGATTTGGGGATTGTGCTAATAAATGCATATTTTTGAATTTCAAATTTGTTGAAATGACTTGCAAAAGAGGGAAGGGAAAATGCAGAATTTCACTTGGCTCAAGACAAAGGACATGTAAGATGAAGTTATTGCCTTGTTGGATGTACATGTTGACTTAGAATTTTGAATTCAAATTTGGAGAATATTCCAAAAGATGCCTTGAGGAAAATAGGATTTAATAAATGAATTAAATCTATTTTCATGTGCAACTTGCAAAATCTAGAGGATGGGACATGATTCAGAATTAAATTAATCAAGGGTTAATTAATTTAATAGGAGATTAGATGATGTGACCTATTTGACTCAAATTTATAGATTTATTTAAATCAAATAAGAGATGAATATGATATGAGAATAATTAAATAAGGATTTTGATTTATTTAATTAAAAGATGATGGTGTTAGATTAAATAAAATAAGGTTTTAATTTATTTAATTTAATGGATAGACTTTAGAGATTTAATCAAATAAAATTAATTATTTAATTAAATAGGGATAATTATATCAAAAAGATTGATTTAATTAACAAAAGAGATGACTTAATTAGATAAAATGGTTTATTTAATTAAGAGAGAAATTGATGAATTTAATCAGATAAGGAGATTTGATTAAATGGTTAGACCGAGGGATGATTCCAGACAAAATGATGTTAGTAGTCGGGATCAAATGCACAATGTCAATCGGTATATTTTACGTGTCTACATTTTGCCCCTCTTTGAAGCAATGCACTTGTTGCATTGGTTCAAAGAATAAACGATCTCGATAAAAGCCAAAAAAAATTGTTATTTAAAAACTTGCCCCACTACTGCCTGGTGAGAGAAAACATGCCATTATAATTCCCCCTCGAGAGATTAGATGAAAATTTTAATTTTTGGGTGATCTCTCGAAAAAAAGGGACAAAGTGCCCGACAGGTCCGAAAAGGCTCCAGGAGGCCAAAAACGTGTCTAAACATAATAAAATGATGTAAAACAGGCCTCAACTAGACAAAAATAGGTTCGGGGGCCTAAAACCCTAGCAGGATAGCCAATTAGGGTGAAAAAACCCTAATTTTTAGGCTTAAAAGGGGCCCAAGGGGTCACTTTCAAGTCATTTTCATACACTTCCAATAGTAACCTTGAGATTTGAGCTCTGACCTCCTGACGATATGGCGCAATGACAGCTTCCCCTGCACATTTCTGATCAAGTTCAGACGTACCAGTAGCCACCTGGCATCAGGGCCCCGATATGTCACCCTTACCTGAGCTTCATTTTTCATTTATTGCTTCATTTATTGCTTTTAAAGGTTGGTCCGTTTGCAGCGGCGCTATATAGCACCGCTCCGTAATCAAACTGCGTCGCGCGGTGCGATATTGCGCCATGGCGGTGCAGTTTGGAGTTTGAAAACTCCGACACTGAGCTCGGGGCCGGCGGGGCGGTTTGCAAAGTGCGATGCGAAAGTCTTGTATTTGCCCAAAGTGCACCGCTGGATGATAAAGTGCACCGCGGCTGTGCCATTTTTCTCTTTTAAGCCCTAGCGTCAGAGTTTGATTAGAAATCAAACTGCAATGCCTTCACGGGTTGCACCCCTGGAAAGGTTCTTGGAACGTCCGGCGAAGAATTTTTCAAATTTTTTAACATGGTGACCTTCCTTGATACAGGATGCGACGAGGGAGCTCTACTCTTGAGAGCACAAGTCGTAGGATTTGTCTAGATTTCTGCGGGACTTGAGCGACAGGGACCAGGATTGGCTCCGGATTGTGGGGTTATGGTACATTGCCTACGCAACACCCATTCGCACTCACCTAGGGATGCTGTCAGTGCTAGCCGAGAGATGGCACAGCGAGACCTCTTCCTTTCATCTTCCCACTGGTGAGGCCACCGTCACCTTAGAGGACGTTTGGCTTATTTTGCGATTGTCGATTCATGGCTGACGGGTCATTTTTGACATGGACGAGGGGCGTGAGGCCTTCCATAGAGTCCTCGCCACACAGGACATCATTTTTTGCGAGGGGCAGATAGAGCTCGAGCGACATAGGATCTTGGCACCTCCCTACTGCTGGCTGATTGCATCCATCATTTTGGGTCTCGTTGCCCCTAATAGACGAGGTTGATACTTTAGTCCCGGTTAGGGATATTGCTGGGAGCGGATGGTTCAAGACAGGCCGGTTCATTTTGCATGGGGTCCTGTGCTTCTCGCATCCTTATATAGAGATCTCCATGAGTACGTCTACATGGATGGCAGAGCACTCGGAGCAGGGGTGACTCTTCTTCACGTCTGGGTGTGGGAGCACATTGTTGTGTTGCGTCCATGTGTTGTTTTAGTTTCGATGCTTCCAGATGATCCCCTTGTGTGGAAATACAGAGGCGGTGTGTCCTTCACACACATCGGTGAGCATGGGATCTCCTACTGGAGGAGGGTCTTGGATGAGATGCAGGTTTTTACCTGGCGACTGTACCTTGGTCGGCTCGGATGGGCCGATAATGCTGATTAGTTGTTCTATTGCTGCAAGGACCATTTTATGCAGGGGTGGGAGCACACCATGATTGAGAGGTACCTGCCCGGGTGCATGCAACGTCAGTTTGGGGAGCCTCAGGATTTCCCTGATGATGATTACGTAGCCGTCTTCGCCTGCACCATGACATAGGTTTCATGGGGGTGGTATATTCCTGTTTCGGTGGCGATGGATAGCTTCAGGCAGTTGGTAGCCCGACCATGGGCTTATGATCAGGGGCCTATAGACTTAGGCATGACTCAGGACTATAGGGATTGGTTTCGACCTCCGCTTCAATTGACCATTCCAGGAGCAGTCCCAGATTTGTGGAGAGTTAGAGGCAGAGGGGGAGGATGAGGACGGAGGGCTGATGTTTGATAGGATTAGCTAGTTGCGCTGCGAGTCCAGCCAAGACAGGGAGATGTTTCGATGCCAAACCAGCAGCAGGTGCCACTAGGTGTACCACCATGAGGCAAGGATTAGCCTCAGGTATAGCCAGCAGGATAGGCAGATCCTCGGGATGCGCTGATTGCGCAGTTACAGGCTCAGGTCCAGGCCATGACAGCTGAGAGAGATCAGGCGAGGGTCGAGAGAGAGAGCAGTTCAGGGCTGAGAGGGATCAGGCCGTAAAATAGAGATAGGTTGCAAAGCTACAGGCAGCCACAAAGCTAGGCAGGAGACAGCAGCTAGAGAGTATGGCAGCCTCCTCCTAGGGTACAATGTCCGTGCGGTCCTACAGGGATGTCGTCCGAGAGGCTGAGTACTATCAGAGGCATTATCATGAGGCCATACCTAGAGGAGCACGGGTCCCAGAGTACTCAGAGCATACCAGCTACAAACCAACAGAGGGTCGCAGTGACAGAGGCGAGGGCAGCATACACGGGGACAAAGCTTGACCGAGATGACATTTTTGTGCCCTATGGGCTCCTTTTTGATAGCCCGATGGGCCTTTTGTACTAATTGACATACATGTACAGTGATCCGATTTATTCTTTGTACTATGATAGTTGTGTTATTGATGATATATATATATGAGCCGATGATGATTTTGATATGATGTGATGTGTACCCTTTATTTATGCATGGATGATTTTACTTCTATATGTTGTGCAATGATGCTTTTATGGATGTATTTATTTATGATGATATATGCATTATGATTATGACTAACAAGATCTATATTATGTTAACCTATGATATGAAAATGTGATGTGCAATGATGTCTGTATTGATGATCCATTTTATGTTGATGCAAATGGTGATGTGATATGTGATATGAAATGTAATATGCAAAATGATATGGGAATGATCTATGGTGTACGCGCGAAATGATATGTGAATCTTGTTTATATATGAAATGATTATGGATGGATGTATGCTTTGTATGTGATGGATTTTGTATGTTCCTATTTATGCTTATGTATGTTTGTTCAATGAATGATTTATGATTCTATTTATGAGATGTCATGGATGATGTAATGTGAATGTGATGGTCGTGATATGATGCAAATGAGATGGTTTTATGTAATGCAAATGAGATGGTTTATTTACGATGATTAGAATAACAAATGTTATTATCCTAAACATATTAAATGATTATGTAATGTATGTGATGCATTTAATAAGATGCAATGATATGTTAATGCAAAGTGTTATGATGATGCGTAATGTACGTAATGTGGTGAGATGATGTTATGATTTTATGCAAGTATGTATGTAAATGAATTAAATGCTTATATACTTATTGTTTATGATTATGCAAAAATGATTATGAAATGCTTATGTAAATGTTTATGCGATGATTTATGTGATAGATGTAATGTGATGTAAGGAATGGATGTGATGTAATAAAATGGATGCACTTTTATAATATGGTGGAAATGCAATGCATATGTTCCCTATATGTTATGTTTATGCTAATGATTTGTGGATGCAGGATGGATGCATTATCAATGATGGTGATGATGATGATCAACTATCATAGTACCTTGTTAGTGAGGTGAGCGAGAAGAGAAGAAGTCATTTCAAAAAGACACAAGATGATGCAAATACAAATGATGATGATGATGATTACTTGCCGAGGAATTGGGATTTTCAAAGGGCCGATTTCCTTATGTTTGATAACACACATGGTACGATGCATCAAAGTATAGAAAAACTAGGATGGCGTTGTACCTAGTGTGGTGGACTTTGACTTGACAAGTGGATAGGAGTATCCTTGTTCACACCTGACATACGAAAACCTTGCTAGGATGCACTTTGGATGTTTCAAACATCTCGGGCCAAAACACGGAACGGTAAACCGATCCATGCAATAGTCAACAAGTTGTTCAAAACACCCTCCATACATACCTATCAAAGCAAGTATTCGCCAAGGTTATATTACAAGAACGTCCAACAAGCATAAAAGAAAAAAAGATAATGATTGTTGCGGCATTCCTATTTCTCTAAATCCTCTGTTGGGATATCATCGAGAAGTCCTTGGAATGAGCGCAATAAGATAAGTGAGAAGATAAAAGACAAAGTAAACAAATAAGCTGATGTTCTTCAATACCGCTAACCAAATGAGGATGTGTTTTCTAAGGATAAGAACCAAAACTTATTGCCAAAAGATAATTCCCATTGTAGGAAGGATTCATCCTAGGACATGTTAGTGGATGGTGGCACATCATTTTGTTTATCCAAAGAATTCTAAATGATGATTGATATGGGACCAATTGGATGATGAGCTATCGATACGAAGAGATGACCAACTTGTTTAGGCACTGACTTAGACCTAAGACTTGACGTTTTGAGTTTTCACTTTCAACCTGCTAGACTTTTTTTTGATTGTCTTACCAAAGATTGAGGATGATGATTGTTTATTATGAATGGTGTTATTGCGGGTGCAAGCGAGATGAGATTGATGGATTTTTTCAAATATTTGGATGTTTTTGATGTTTTGCAATGTTTTGAGGCTGTTTTTGGTATTTTTCGAGGTTTTCAAATGTTTTGATTTTTTTATTTTTTTTGGGATTTTCTGAGATTTTGACGAAGAGACTAACCTAAAGACCTATCCTAGGGGCCTTGGGGGCTGATCAACAGATTAGCCTTGCCTACGTTATACACGCAAAGACCACGTAGTTTGACTGACGAGTTGACTGATTTACAGATGACGATATACATGATGAGATGCCAGTTTATTATGACAGACTCCTATAGGACTGACCTAAATGTCTCAGGGGATGATCAAAGATCAAACTTGCCTACATTCAAGCTCAGAGACGACGTAGTTCGACAAGATGACCCTATTTTTGGCTTTTGAAGATTTCTAGATGTTTTTGGATTTTGTGATATTTTGATGTTTTTGGATTTTTTGATTTGAGGATTTTAAGGATATACACGAATCCGATCCGATGAGAAAATGCCCCCAGTGTGGTGCAATAGACTACTCCGATAAAGGTAGGACAAACTGACTTTGAGGATGGACCGAGTAGTACTAGGAGGGATCATGGTATGAAAACAGGACCAAGCTATGATGCGGATGCGACTGGATGAGTGATGGACGCAGATCTAAATGCAATGGATGATGGAAGGGCAATGGATGGATGAGGCCGAACAAGCCTGGTGGATGGAAAGTGCTTATTTACACAAGGCACCTGTTTTCCAGGTTTTCACCAAGGTACTTGCCCAAAGTGCCACTGAAGTGGTTTTCACTAGAGGACGATTTTTCTCTTTACTGTTTTCAATCCTTTTTCTGATTTTTTTGGATTTTTATATTTTTGATTTTTTGTTGTTACCAAGACACCTGTTTGCCAGGTTTTCACTGAAGTAACCATTTTTTCAGGACATTTTCTAATTTTTTGGATTTTTGGTTCTATACCTTGAAAGATTTAGGCATAAATTTTTTTGAGATGGGAGCTATTCATGGGCTCCTACAGAGGTTCCCCTTCGGGTGTTGATAATTGATATGCCCCTAACTTGTAACTTGTTGTAATGATGAATGGTCCCAACCGATTGAGTTCAAAATTTCCTTTGCTACTTGGGTTTGGGACATTCTTCTGATTCTCTTTTAATACCAGTTCTCCAACTTGGAAGGTCCTGCTTCTTATTTTCTTATTGTAGCTCCTTTTGAGTCTATTCTGATAGACTTGCAAGTGATTTAAAGCATCTATTTGTCGCTCATCCAGTAGCTCCAACTCATTCAATCTTGACACTCGGTAATCTTCATCAGTGATGAGGTTTTGTAGTGATATCCCGAGTGATGGGATCTCGATCTCAATGGGGAGTACTGCTTCTAATCCATAGACCAGGGAGAAGGGGGTGGCGCCGATGGGTGTGCAGATGTTGGTTCGATAGGCCCAGAGGGTCGGATTAAGCTGCAAATGCCAGTCACGACCTATGTCATTGACTATTTTCTTGAGGATTTTTAGAATGGTTTTGTTTGTAGCTTCTGCTTGGCCATTGCCTTGGGGATAGTATGGGGTGGAGAAGCGATGTTGGATTTTGAATTTCTCGCATAAGTCACAGACCTCCTGATTTTTGAATGGTGTCCCATTATCTGAGATAATGACTTGTGGAACACCATAGCGGCAAATGAGATAGTTTAGGATGAACTTTGAAATTTGATTCCCAGTTATGTACGTCATGGGTATGGCCTCCACCCACTTAGTAAAGTACTATGTTGCGGTTATGATGAATTTGTGGCCATTAGATGAAGTGGGCGTGATTCTTCCAATGAGATCAAGTCCCCACTGTGAAAAGGGCCATGGTGTGATGATAGGATGAAGCTCTTGAGATGGAGCATGGATGAGGTCCCCATGTTGCTAACATTGTAGACACTTTCTGGCATGATCATGTGCTTCTCTTTCCATTGTGGGCCAATACTACCCCATCGTCAGCAGTTTCTTGGCTATGGTCATTCCACTCAAGTGTGAACCATAGATACCATTATGTACTTTAGTTAGAGTGGTTAATGCCTCCTCAGCGTTTAAGCAGCATAGTAGGGTTCCTTCTATGCTTCTACAATATAGGGTATCACCTAGGATGACAAAGCTGGATGACTTTTTAACAAAGGTTTGTTTTAGGTTTGAGGGTAGGTCGGTGGGTATGACTCCTAGATGAAGGAATGTATAAATATTGTGATACCAAGGATCACCGGGACCAACGATCTCGCACACATATTCTGATTCTAGTACCTCGAATGTAGGTACGAGAAGCTGCTCAATCAGGAATTCATATTTTAGAATGTTGTGGGGGATGTTGAGCAAGGATCCAATTGTTGCCATGGCATCTGCTACTCTGTTGTTGGTTCTAGGAATCTGCTCAAATGTTATTTCAATGAAGGATTCTTTGAGAGTCTCCACCAATTTCTTGTATGGAGTGAGCTTGTCATCCTTGGTCTGGTATTCATCGTTCACTTGATTTATGATCAATTGAGAGTCTCTGTATACTTTCAGAGCTATAATGTTCCATTGCACTGCTATTCTGAGACCTATGGTTAAAGCCTCGTATTCTGTAATGTTATTGGTGCAGGGAAATGCCAGTTTGTATGACCTTGGTATGCAATCCCCTTGTGGGGTGATGAAGAAAACACCAGCTTCTGATCCATGTTGTGTGTATGAGCCATTGAAGTATAGTTTCCAGTGGTCAACTACATTGAGATTGAAAATAGATTCATCTGGAAACTCTAAGATAAGAGGGTTCTCTGAATAGATTGGTGCTTCTGCAAGTTGATCTGCGATGACTTGGCCTTTGATTGCTTTCCACTCTACATATTCGATGTCGTATTCTGACAGTATCATCACCCATTTTTCCATTCTTCCTATGAGCATTTCCTTTGATAGTAGATACTTGAGAGGATCAATTTGGCAATGAGTTTTATTTTATGTGCCAACATGTAATGTCTGAATTTTTGTGATGCAAACACTACTGCGAGGCATGCCTTCTCGATGAATGAATAGTTTAGCTTATGCCCAACCATTGTTTTGCTGATGTAATAGATGGCCCTTTCCGTTCCATTTTCGTCATGCTGAGCTAGAAGAGCTCCAAGGGCTGTTGTTGTTGCTAACATGTATAGAATCAATGGTTTTCTTAGGATTGGTGGCATTAAGACTGGTGGTGTTAGTAGATATTCCTTGATTTTGTTGAATGCCTCTTCACACTTGCTATCCCATTTGTATGCTTCTCCCTTGTGGAGTAGGTGAGAGTATGGGTTCTATTTGTCCGCCAACTATGCTATGAATCTTCAAATGGATTGAAGCCTTCCTTGGAGACCTCTCAATTTCTTTAATGTTTTTGGTGCCTCCATCTCGAGGATTGCTTTTACCTTTGCTGGATCCACCTCAATACCCCTCATTGACACTATATATCCTAGCAATTTTCTTGATTGTACACCGAATATGCACTTCTTAGGGTTTAATCTGACCTTGTACTCCTCCAGTCTGTCAAAGATGGCACTTAGGGTTGCTATGTGATCTTTTCTTTTTCTAGACTTAGCTAGAATGTCATCAACATAGTCTTTGATCATCTTATGAATCATGTCGTGGAATATCAATGTCATAGCCCTTTGATATGTTGCTCCTACATTCTTTAAGCCGAATGGCATCATGTTCCAATAGTATGTCCCCCATGGACAAGTGAAAGTTGTTTTATGTTGGTCCTCTTTAGCTATCATGATCTGATTGTACCCTAAGAATATGTCCATTAGTGACATCTCATGTCCTGCTGTCATGTCTACTATCATGTCGATGTTTGGAAGTGGGAAGTCATCTTTTGGACATTCCTTGTTCAAATCTCTGAAGTCTGTGCAAATTCTAATGTTCCCGTCGGGTTTTGAAACAGGTACCAAGTTTGATACCCATTCTAGATAGTCTATCGGTCGGATGAATCCTGCATCTAATAGCTTTTTTAGCTCCATTTTGACTAATAGGGCGATTTGAGGATGCATTTTTTGAAGCTTTTGTTTGACAGGCTTTGCTTCTGGATACACTGCTAAATGGTGAACCACAGTCTCTGGATCAAGTCCTGGCATGTCAGCATAACTCCATGTGAAGTTTATTTGTCTTTCTCTTAGGAATGCCGCTAGGAGATCTTGCTCTTCTAATAGTAGTGAATCTGCATAGAATGTGATATGCGGGGTCTCTTATGTTCCTAGGTTGACCGGATTGCATTTTTCTACCAAGACTGCTGACTTTTCCTGATGAATAGCTCTTAAAGGAAGATTGAATCCCCCATCCTCGGGTGCCTCAAAGAGCTTTTCACCGTTGGATGCGTCCTTTCTTTTTACTTTTTTTTGGTCAGAGAGTGCCATAGTGTGGTTTTCACTCAAGGACTTGGATATTATTCTTAATTTCTCACTTTTGTGACTGAGGGATTCAATCGTTTCTCCATAATAAGCATGTGTATCTAGCTCTATAATGAACCCTGCTTTGTGATCCCCATCTCGAATGTTATCCCGCAGTCCCATGAATTCTGAGAGTGCCTCATCATTTTTGAATGTATCAAGAACTGGTGGTCCTCGTTGGTCGTATTTGATGAGTTGGGGATATACTAGGTGGATCTCATGATTTTAGTGGTTAGATTCAAAAGATAGGGTGCTAATCATGCAGAGGGTGGTATCCTCAAATAGCCTAGGTAAGTTGGTTGTGGTATTCTCGTCATCGCTACTAATACAGACGTCAGTTATATCAAATGTAAAGTTATCTATAACTCTACTTGTAGACACTGGTAAGCGTAGTTCTGCTAGGGTTGGCTGAGGAGGATTATTAACTGTTCTAACCAGAGGACTTTGGCCATGTATGGTTATACTCAGAGGGGTACATCCAAGGCCAAGATTTGTTATTGGTCGCGTCTCTGCCATGAAGGTATTATAAGCCCATTGTCGTTTTGTCCCAGTCTTTGATTTCTGTCGTAGCCCATTGCGAGCATCATTTGCAGACCCTTGCTTTTGTCATCCATTGGTAAGTCCGCTACTAGTCTTTCATCTTGATTAGCATGTGAGATGGATCCACCTCAATAACTTCTCGTCCAAGATCTCCCCAACTTGTGAAGGTGGGATAGTTTTCAGGAGACATTTGGGATGTAGAGGCTTCATTTATTTGCAGTCGTCCCTGTGATCTAGGAGATTGTGGTAACTCTCCTACCACAAAAGCATTATTAGGGAGCTTGTAGTTTCCATAGCCATTATCTTGGATGATGACCTTGATGTCAGAGATGGTGGGGATGGTGGGAGTGGTGGGTGTCTCTTTCACATAAGCGGACGCGAGAGTGGCGGGTGTCTCTGTCGCAGAAGTGGACGCGAGAGTGGCGAGATCGATGTATGGTGTGGATGGGCCCTCATCATTTTTTGGTACTTGGAGGATTTTGTAATACTTTTCTTCAAGATTTTTACAATAGGAGAAGGGTTTAGGATCTCCATGGATGGTAACTTCCTATCTATTATGTGTAAATTTCACACATTGGTGGAAAGTTGATGCTATTGCTTTCATCACATGAATCCATGGGTGTCCTAGGAGGATGTTATATGGCAAGTCGAGGTCCAAGACTTGACAAGTGGTTTCCATGATGGCAAGCCCTACTTGAATAGGGAGTTTGATTGTGCCCTAAGACACTCTTTCTTGATCATCATATGCTCTTATCATGATACCCTTCCCTTTGTCGATAGAATCCTATGATATTTTCAATTGCTTGATGAGACTGAGGGAACATATGTTCAAGCCCGCACCTCCATCTACCAAGACCCTTTTGAATTTTCTCTTATGTACTATGGCTTCCAAGTGAAGTGCACGATTGTGAGATGGTTGAGCAGGGAAATCCTAGTCAGAGAATGTGAGGAGAATTGGCATAATGATATTTCCGACCATAGCTTGGAAGTGTTCTGCATCAAGATCTGTGAGGACAGTGGATGAGGCAAACGCTTCTTCAAGAATTTTCTTATGGGAAGATGATATTTTTAGCAACTCCATGATGGAGATTTGCGCTGGCGTTATTTTGAGTTGATCTAGGACATTGTAGCCATTAGGGACGGATCTAGATGCAGGGAATCTATTTGGCTGAGATGATCCTGTGATGGTTACTCCACAATCTTCAGCATAGGGGCCCTTGATAGTAATGACCATGCAGTTTTCATCTAGGGAGGTGACGATTGTTTCATACACATGATTTACGTTTGAGTGGGTGACTTCCCCTTTATCTTTGTTATTGTTATTCCCTTTGTTGCCATGATTAGGCATCAGATTCGTGTATATCTTAAGATCTTGGTTTCCTGTAGGTTGTTCCATGTTTATGATTCTTTTATCAATGAGATCTTGAATTATGTTCTTTAATCTCATGCAACTGTTCGTGGTATGGCCTTTGATTTTATGGAACTGGTAGAGTTGATTCTCATTATACCAAGGAGGTTTCACATCCGGTTCTTGGTAATTCTCAAATGTAGGAGCCTTGATGAGTTTTTTGTCTATCAATTTTTTCATTATGTCCTCAAGTGGTTCCCCCAAAGTGGTGTATTTTCACTTGGAATAACTCTTGTTGTGTTGGGGTGGTCCCCTTTGCTCATTGAGATTATTGATTGTTGGATTGTTGTGTGGTTGTTGTGTTGCATGATGATTGTTTTGGTGTTGGATTTGGATTTGTGGTGAGGGTGTGTTTTGGCGAGGGGCACTAATGACCACCTTGGCATCGACAACACCATCATTAGTAAAAAAAAAATCCCACGTGCGAGGTTTATCGTTATAATTGGAGGGTGGGCAGTTGTTTTTTTGTTCGGGGTATGAAATTGATCCCGTGGGTTGAGTCATGAGGGCTCGTTCGATTCTGAGTGCCTTGGAGATCAACTGATCATATGTGGTGATGCCCTGAACCTTGAGATGAAATGCCAAGAGGCCGTCAAGGTTGGCTATGATGGTGCAAACTTGTTGTTCTTCAGGCATGGTCCACTTGCTCCGATTGGCCTTGGATCACCATCGTTGTAAGAATGAAGTGAATGATTCACCCTTTCCTTGTTTCAGAGCTAAGAGTTCTTCTAGACTAACATCCATTGCAATGTTTCATGCGTAGTTTTTTATGAATGCATCTATAATTTCTTAGAATTTCTGAATGCCTGAAGGTAGGTGAGAGAACCATTCCATAGCATGGCCTGCCAAACTCCTAGGGAATAGTCGCATCAGATAAGTATCGTCATATGCGACTTCCATGCAATGAACCTGGAATTCCCTGATGTGATCTTTAGGGTTTCCTGTCCTGCGATATTTTTCAAATTTGGGGATCTCAAATCCCTTGGGGAATGGTTTCATTACTAGGCTCCTATCAAATGGATAGGGACAAAAGTTGTTTGGTGTTTTCATTGTTCACCCTGATTGAAGATCAAGCACTTGTTGCAAGAGCAACCTGATTTGTTTCGTTACGTCATTTTGCAAATGAGGGGGTGGGATGAAGGTGTTTTGGGGTGTTTCAATTGTGGGTTGGATGGGTGGATTGTTTGATGTGTTGTTCGATGGTATTTGTATGTTCTGCCAAGATAGGTAGGCTTCCACCTGTTGTTGTATGAACAACGCTTGTTGTTGATCTTGTTGTTGTTGCGCTAAGATTTGTGCTTGCTGTTGCGCTTGCTGCTGTTCCAACAACGCTTGTTGTTGGGCTGCCAATTGGGCTGCTTTTTGTTGCTCTTGATATTGCTTTATTGCTTGTTGATATGCTTGAAATTTCATTGCTTGTATTTGTGCAAGAAGTTGTGCTTGTGCTTGTGCTTGTGTTGCTTGATATTGGGCATTTTCCTGAGCTTGAGCTTCTGCTTGTGCTGCTTGTGCTTGTGCTGCTTGTTGTTGTAATAGAGTGTGTGCTTGAGCAGCCTTTTGTTCTTGCAATGTGGCTTAGGCTGCTTGGGCGGCTTGTGTAGCTTGAACATCTTCTTGTTGTTGTTGTTGCAATAACGCTCGGGCTTGTTGCACTTGTAATGCAGCTTGGGATGCTTGGGCCACTTGCACAGCTTGAGCAACTTGTTGAGCACCTAGTTGTACAAATTTTTGTCTTTGCACTTGTTGGAATCCCCTTTGAAAAGTAGCTTGCAATGTTGTGTTGTATTGGCTTGATGTGGTGGAAGTTGGTGGTGGTGGGGGTGGTGGTGGATTCGGAATGGCATTTGTGGTGAGTGATAATGTCATGTTGGTGTTTTGAGTGATGGATGGTGGTGTTGATGTGTTTGGTCCTTGGGAGACCATGCTTTGCGATGTTAGGGGGATGTTTCATGATGTTGCAATTTCTTGTGCATTTGTCGTATGTTGTTGCAATATCAATGACAAATTTTGAGTGTTTAGCATAATGCTTTGATTGATATTTGGGATGTTGGTTTGATTGATAGTTGGTAGAGGGGGAAGCCCTAAACCAAGGAGTGGTGTGGATGATAATGGCAATGGTGGAAGAGGTGGAAATGTGAGGGGTGTGAGTTCTTGCGAAAATGTTGTGGTGTCGAAAATGCCCCCTGGTCTGAACATATCTCCCTCCTCTTGCGAATTTGTGAGGAGAGAAGTTTGAGGTGTTGCGTGGAAAAATGATGTTGATGGATCATGATGGAAGGTGAGAGGAACATTCTTGTGTAATGGGTTTTCGAATATATTATGTTCCCAAATGGTATTTGTATCCAAATTTTCATTATTAACAAGGGAGTGTGTTTGAATAGCATTGAGAAATGCATTTCCCTTATTAGCATTGGGTTGGGTTGGAGCAAACGATGTCGTGATCTGTGGAATGTTTTGGGTGATGTTTTGGGATGGGGGTGTAGATAAGATGGGAATGGTGGATGAGATTGGAGGAAGAGATGTCTCCACTATAGTACTCACTTTCGAAATCTGAAGGTAACTTGGCCCCTTGTTTTGCTAGCTCAAGCATGTATAACGAAGGGTTAAGCCTCATCATGATGTTGATGATTTTATGGTTCTCTGGATTTTGGATCATTTTAGTTATTTCTTCGTGAGACATTCCAAAGGTAAGATCCTCTCCTTG
The DNA here is from genome assembly GCA_007258455.2 of Sequoia sempervirens. NCBI lineage: Eukaryota > Viridiplantae > Streptophyta > Pinopsida > Cupressales > Cupressaceae > Sequoia > Sequoia sempervirens. The sequence continues at coordinate 767,041,820 of VDFB02281492.1, read as the reverse complement.
GTTTTCCTCTTGCGGATTTTGTGATGATGAGATGGTCAAAGGATTGCTTGATTCAGCAGGGTTCATTTAAACGTTTGTTTGGCTAAGATCACTTGAAGCGGGTGTTTCTTTGTTGGCTTCCATACTCTTCTTGTATTGAGATCTAGTTTGAACCATAAAACAAGGATCAATTTTCAAGAATAGGAGAGATGAATCTCTTGGTTCTTTGAATCAATCTTTACTTTATCCCCAAAGTAGAAATTTTTTTGGATATCTTGAGGATCGAAAGGTGATATGATGATGATGCAAGGGGTGGATGATGTGGATGTTTTTGGCCTTTTGATAAATCTTAAAGGAGATGCTAGGCTTTTAGGACTTTTGGATATGTTGCGGATTTTGATTTTGATTTGATTTGGGATTTGAGATTTGTCCTTGATTTTGATTTTGATTGCTTTTGATTTTGAATGAATAGACCCTAAGATGTTGGATGATTATCTAAGGGATAGATTTGTTCAAAGGATGATAATTTGAATATGTGCAGGTAGAAGGATGCATCTACCCACACCTATTCAAACAAGATGATAGTTTCACTAAGCATATGAAGAAGGATTCATCTACATATACTAAGCTAAACAAGATGATTTTGATAACTTTGACTAAGCATATGCAAAACGATGCATCTACACATACCTAGCCAAAGGTGATTTTGATAAAGTTTTCAAGGATTTAGTCTCAAGGATTTTGATGATTTTGATTTTTACAAAAAGCCTAGCATTAAGGATGATTTCAAGATTTTCCAAAAGGTGATGGTGAGATGATTTTTGTTTTGATGTTTTGAAGGATAGGTGAATAAGATTTTGATTTCCTTTTGATCCTAAGATGAACCTAAAAAAGACACTTTGTTTTCCTAGACCTAGGTATTGAAGAGCATACAATGCTTCCTAGAGACCTTTATAACCAAAGAATGATTCAATTTTGGACATACATTTTCGGATTTCCAACCAATGATTTTCGCTTTGGGATTTGAAATCCTTGAGAATCGTGAGGCTTCAACACACATGATAATTCATTTTGCTTAGCTTTGCTTAATGAATTTATTTTACCACAAACACTTTCTTTGATTGGGTTTTCAAACTAAGTGTCCAATGTCTTGATCTCTTTAAACCCCACAAAGTATGTTATGTGGAAATTTGATGAACTCAAGGCAAGGGTTTTCCTATTGTTTACTTAAGTAGACAAATCGAGATGTAATCCAATGTTTAGAAACCTCTAAGGATGTAAATCCCAAGGGCAAGCAATAACATATGGATTGAGTCAATGCATTTGTCTCCAAAAGGGTTTGAAATTTGGATGATGATGTTAAGTGTTTGTTTTCAAGATGTTTTCGATCAAGAAATGCATTTTGTAACCCAAGAATAAGTGCAACCCTATGGATGTGTAAGACAATATTTGTTGGATTCCCACTTGGACAAGTCCAGCTACGCTTATCTTTAGCGAATGGTTAGATGCTTGACCCCACTGGCTCCCCTCCACGACACTCACTTATATAGGGCAGCCAAGCATCAACACCCATGAAACTCCCATGGCATGCTTTTCATTTCTACTAAAAGACCGTAAAAGTGTGGGGTGGCTTCAGAACGACTGTTCTTGCACCAACAAATAGATTAAAGGATTTTGAAAAATTCTAGCACATGGGTTTTAATAAGGACTTTCTATTCGTGGAGATTGACCCATACAACAAGAGTCCCCTTTCGGATCCATCTTGTCGGAATCAACCGCGTGATATTGGGGTTTACTCCAATATCCACATTTATATCCCAGTTGGAAATACTCTTGGCTTTAGAGTGTTACCGGTTGATTCGTTCCCTTGGGTGAGTACTTTTTCCCCAAGGTAGGCCCTCTAGGATAAACAAAAGCGAGTAAAAACAATATTCGTAACTCGATCAATCTTTGTTGGCAACAAAGAGAGAGAATGTACGCAATATTGCCCCCACTCACACTCGCACAAGATTTTGTTCAATTTTTAAACCCAGATTGAAGTGTGGAGGTGATTTCTTTGTCTCACCCTAAAGTCATGAAAAAGGCCTTTTGATTCTCAAGATCGCTATAAAGCACGAGAGAAGCGCATACGTCCTTTTTCAATGAATTTAGTTTAAGTAAGCCTTCACGAAAACAAAGTTGCACTTGTTCTTTTTAAATACACAAGGCAAAATGTGAGTTCTTTTTAAGCACCAAAATACAAGTGCGAGATATTTTGTTCAATTGTTATCCAAAGAAACAAACTCTAGTATGTTTGTGATCCTAATGTTCATTTTAGCCTTTTGCAAGAAATGAAAAGATTCTTTTTAAACCCAAATGAAATTAGTGTCCTAAGAAAGAAGTGATAACAATTTCTTAAAAGTGTTAAGCAAACACTAAAGTGTTTAAAAACACTTTGATTTGATGAAATATCCTCCTCATACTTCTCCTTTCTTTGTTTTCGATTTCCAACCTACAAGGGAGAAAACTAGTTAGATTCTGGAAAATATAGAGAAAAAAAAGCAGAAAACAGAAGACAAATTGATCAATAATCAAAAAGCACGTGCTAAAATTTCATTTCCACTTTTTACTCCCTGCTAGCGGCGCAACCCGTGACTACGTCAGAGTTTGATTTCTAAGCAGTGCTCTCACAACGCCGTTTACTAGTCAACGTCGCTCTGTGTCGAGACAGTGAGCTCAATTGCGTCACAGTTTTGCCCAGAGTCGCAGTTTGGTTTTTGAAAATTCTTGCGAGTCAAATAGTCAAGCAGCGGAGTTTAGAATTCAAATTTTTTGGGCAGGAAGAGTCCAGTGTCACACTTTGAGTTTCCCGCGGTGCTATATAGCGACGTTGAAGAGTCAGCAGTGCCAAAACAACGACGCTGAGCTCTTAGCGTTGGAATTTTTATTGTACAAGCAAAAACACGAAAATTTTAGGAAAAAGTGATTGAAGATGAGATGCAACCCTCCTTCTAGTGCCAAATGTGTGAACCCCAATCCTAATACCTACAAAACAAAGAGAAAAAGCACCTTAAGTTAGATAATGAAAGCATGAACAAGGATTCCCCATGAAATCCATTTACAAACTTCAAATTAAGAAAGAAATCAATGAAGAACACAATGAAACAAGAAAATATAGATTCAATCCTAATTAGAATAGCAAACACATGATCCCATGGGGGAATTGGTGCCAATTTGAAGTGAAAATTGGCCCTTTCCCAATTCCTAAGATGCAAGCTTGATATGTTGATGATGATTGATCCACTTTTTTTATGAAGGATGAGAGCTCCAAGCCAAAAATCTGCAAAAACCTAACTAAGAACTCAATGGTGATGGATGGAAATGGCTAAATATTTTAGCATAATAACTTTGCATAATTTGTGGATGATCAAATGAGGATATGAGCACTTTATTTATAGAATGCCAAGATGGATGAATGTCCAAATTTGAGCAATGTGGGACTAACATTTATCCAATGGCATGATGCCACTTGTCAATCTATGAGTGGATGGAGGATGTGCAAGATTTGGGGATTGTGCCAATAAATGGATATTTTTGAATTTCAAATTTGTTGAAATGACTTGCAAGAGGGAAGGGAAAATGCAATAAATTCCACTTGGCTCAAGACAAAGGACATGTAAGATGAAGTTATTGCCTTGTTGGATGTACATGTTGACTTAGAATTTTTGATTTCAAATTTGGAGAATATTCCAAAAGATGCCTTGTAAGGAAAATAGGGATTTAATAAATGAATTAAATCTATTTTCATGTGCAACTTGCAAAATCTAGAGGATGGGACATGATTCAGAATTAAATTAATCAAGGGTTAATTAATTTAATAGGAGATTAGATGATGTGACCTATTTGACTCAAATTTATAGATTTATTTAAATCAAATAAGAGAGGAATATGATATGAGAATACTTAAATAAGGATTTTGATTTATTTAATTAAAAGATGATGGTGTTAGATTAAATAAAATAAGGTTTTAATTTATTTAATTTAATGGATAGACTTTAGAGATTTAATCAAATAAAATTAATTATTTAATTAAATAGGGATAATTAGATCAAAAGCATTGATTTAATTAACAAAAGAGATGAATTAATTAGATAAAATGGTTTATTTAATTAAGAGAGAAATTGATGAATTTAATCAGATAAGGAGATTTGATTAAATGGTTAGACCGAGGGATGATTCTAGATGAAACGATGTTAGTAGTCGGGATCAAATGCACAATGTCAATTGGTATATTTTACGTGTCTACACTTCTAACTCAGGAGGGACCACAAAGGTTAGTATATAGTAGCTCCAACAAATTATTTGAATGAAACTATTTACTTCAGAAAGAGAATCTAATATGTTTACCCATCTGACATTCCTTGCAGATTACATTAGCAAGCTTCACTAATCTAGGCAAATCTCTTACTGCTTGAGTAGAACTTTTCTTGATAATGTTGTCAAAGTTTACATGACACAATCTCCTATGTCACAACCAAATTTCATCTACTTGAGCAATAAAACAACTTCCACTAGCAGTATTCAAGTGAAAAATGTTACCTTTTGTTTGTTTGCCTATTGCAATCATGTTCCTGGAACTTCCCCATATCTTGCATCTTCCATCTTTGAACTATAGATCATATCCCTTATGAACCATCTGTCCAACACTCAACAGGTTGTGCTTCAGGCCTTAACCATAGAGGACATCATTAGTGTTGTCCTTACCACCAAGGAAAATAGATCCTCTACCACGAATCACACCAACATTATTGTCTCCAAATCTTACAACCCCACCGTCATACTTCTCTAGACTCACAAATTTGTTTTTATCACCAGTCATATGATGTGAGCATCCACTATCAATGACCCATTCATATTTTTCTTCAATTTGAGCTGCAAGATCTTTTTCATCTTTAGTAGATTCAGTATCCATAGGATTATTTTCAATGTTAGCAATGAAATCCCAATCATCTTCTTTTCCGTTGTCCTTATCAAACTCATCATCAGTCACTGCTTGTTCAGCAAAGCAGCATCTCTTTGGGAATCTAAACTTCTTAGGCTTAGATCTAGAAGCTCTTTTAGGACATCTTGATGCAAAATGACCTATTTTACTGCATGACAAACATTTAATAGGTAATGCATCTTCATACTTATCTTTTCCTTTCCTTCTTGCTTTGCAATCAGTGCTTCCAGTTCTTCTACCTCTCTTTCTTTATCTTCAAGATATTTCAGTTCTTCATCATACTTGGATACCTTCCTAGAACTCTCTCCTAGACTATATCTTTGTCTATTAATTCTGGATAAAGTAGCCTTGAATGCATATTTATTCTTTGGTGTAGATTCACCAAATTCACTTATCTCAAAAGTAGCAAGCTTCCAGATCAGCGTATCTCTTGTCATCTTGTTTACTAATCTGAACTCTTCAATAGCATGAACCTTCATTTGGTAGGAGGGAGGCAAGGATCTAAGTAATTTAGCCACAATTTCAACTTCATCCACAAAACCACTGACACATATTTAATACCCATCACTATCTCATTTACTCTTTGCATAAAATAAGTGATATTTTCATCTTCACCCATCTTCATATTTTCATACTTTCCTTTCAAGCTTTGTAGCTTAGCCATCTTCACCTGTGCATCTCCTTCATACAAAGTTTCTAGTTTCATCCAAATTTAATGAGTTGTCTACAGACCTACCACATTAGCCATCTTTGAATCTGTTAGGGCACTCACCAAAGCTTTGATAGCCCTAATATTACTTTCAACATCTTTGATCTCATCAGCAGTAGAGGGGCCATTTTGAGGAATAGTATATGCATCTCTTGTGATCTTCCAGAAGGCTTCACCAATACACCTTAAATGACATTGCATCCTAATCTTCCACAGTGAATAGTTAGCACCATCAAATCTAGTATTGTCCTTCTTGAATGTTGCCATCCTAGATCACCTCAAGCTATTAGACTTCTTTAGAGGAACTAGCTCTGATACCAATTGTTGGAAAAACAAGGACAGACAACTAAGAGGGGGGGTGAATCAGTTGTCACAAAAATTTAAAGTTTTCTAACTTAACTTAACCTTAATCTCAGATATGATGAATAAGCAATTAACCACAAGAAATTAACACATCAGAGAGACAAATAACACCAATATTTTTTTTTGAGTGGAAACCCTATTAGGGGAAAAACCACGATGGATGTTAGTCCACAAGATTATACTCTGTTAGAAGTATAAAAAGAAATAATAAGAGGAATGCACATGCATTCAGGCACACTACCTAGAGCTCACTGCTCAATTACAAAAGAGGACTCATTGTCCAACAATAGGGTTTGGATTAAAACCATCCAAGATGTGAAATGAGAAAATAGCTTCTTCACAAACCTGATTACAGTTCCAATTAATCCCAACACTTCTTCACACTTTGCACAATCTTCTTCACACTCTAATCTTCAATCAAATGATATTCACAAATAAACACATAGGAGCACACAAAGCATCATCTACATCAATGAACTAATCGCCCTTATATATCCACTACATGAGATTCCATCACTACTTCATCGGCCAAGAAAATAAAATATATTTGCAAATGTCGGCCGAAATTTACAAATAAAATTTTAATGTGAATCCACCAAGGTCGGTCACAACATAGTGGAGACCAAATTAACATCTCCAATGTGAAAAGAATTTAATTAATTTCACCTCGAAGATCCACAACATGCTACCAACAATAGGTTAGCTAGAAACATGAAAAATTGAACATGCACAAGAAAAGATCTTCATCCACAATCTCACCAATTAATTTGGGCACACCACAAAGATAGAGAATGATCTAGAGACATCTAAGAGCACCAAGAAAAAATAGAGAAGCATCCACAACAACTGAGATAACCAGAATCACACAATCTTCATTCAGGAATACTGACAGAGACCAGCAAAACACTGTCAGACCACAACATACTCAAAACTTCACGCGAACCTCTAAAAATTCTAGTAGATGATCTAGATGAACTCAACAATAAACCCTTAAATCCACATCATCTAATATTGAACGTATAGAATAGGACACCGTCATGACCTGCACAATTCCACTAGGAACACAACACTTTCTCTTACAATTTTCTCAATATCCTCGACATATACAACAATTAATACACCAAATACTAATAGTGTTGACATCAATGACAACCAAATATCAACAACCATATCCACAATATCCAATAGGTAGAGGGTATTGGGGTTAGGGTAGAGGGTAGATGGTTTAAGGGTTTAAGGTTTAAGGGTTGAGGTTTGGGGGTTTAAGGTTGAGGGTAGAAGGTTGAGGTTATAGGGTTGGGGAATTAGGGTTGAGCGATTAGGGTAGAGAGTTTACTAAGTGGGTTTAAGGGTTTGAGGGCTAAAGGGTTTGGGGTTGAGGGTTGAGGGTTGAGGGTTAAAGAGTTTAGGGTTGAGGGTTAAGGGTTGAGGGTAGAGGGTTTTAGGTATAGGTTTTAGTGTATATGGTTGAAGGATTAGGTAGAGGGTAGAGGGTTTAAGGGTACATGGATTAAGGGTTGTGGGTTGATGGTAGAGGGTTTAAGGTTTAAGGGTTTAGGGTTGAGGGTAGAGGGTTTAGGGTTTAGGGTAGAGGGTAGAGGGTTTAAGGGTAGAGGATTTAAGTGTTAAGGGTAGAGGGTAGAAGTAGAGGGTTAATGGTAGAGGGGAGAGAGATAGGAGTGAGTGAGTGAGAGAGAGAGAGAGAGAATTGAGGGTATAGATTTGAGGACCTATAGGGTTTATGGTTTAGTGTATTGGGTTGAGGTTAGATGGTAGAGGGTTTAAGGGTTTAGGGTTTAGGGTTTAGAGTTGATGGTAGAGGGTTTAGGGTTTAGGGTTAAGTGTTTAAGTGTTTAAGGGTTTAAGGGTTTAGGGTTTAGAGTTGAGGGATTAGGGTAGAGAGGGAGGGATGGATGGATAAAGAGATGGATGGAGAAGTGAGATAAAGAGAAGGGGAGAAGAGGACAGAGGGACAAAGATCTATGAGGGTTGAGGATCCAATGTATAGGGTAGAGGGTTGAGAATGTAGGGTATAGGGTTGACAACCTATAGGGTTGAGGGATTAGGGTATTGGGTTGAGGGTATAGGTTTGAAGGATTAGGGTTGAGGGTACACATGGTTGAAGGATTGGGATTGAGAGTCTAATGTATAGGGTAGAGGGTATCGGGGTTGAGGGTTTAGGGTTTAGGGTTGAGGATTGAGGGATTAAGGGTTGAGGGTTGAGAATTGAGGGTTGAGGGTTGAGGGTTTAAGGTTGAGGGTAGAGGATTGAGGGTATAGGGTTTATGGGTTAGGCTTAAGGGCCCAGTGTATAGGGTAGAGGGTATAGGGGTTGAGGGATTAGGGTTGAGGGTAGATGGTAGAGGATTGAGGGTAGAGGGTAGAGAGTTTAAGGGTTTAAGCATTTAGGGTTTGAGGGTTTAGGGTTTAGGGTTTAGGGTTTAGGGTTGAGTGTTTAAGGGTTTATAGGGTAGAGGGTAGAGGGAAAAGGGTTTAGGGGTTGAGGGTAGAGAATTGAGGGTATAGGGTTGGGGGATTAAGGTTGAGGGTCCAATGTATAGGGTAGAGGGTATAGGGGTTGAAGGATTAGGGTTTAGTGATTGAGGGATTAAGGGTCAAGAGGGCTAAGGGATTAGGGTAGAGATTTTACTAAGTGGGTTTAAGGATTTAAGGGTTGAGGGTTGAGGGTTTAAGGTTGAGGGTAGAGGATTGAGGGTATAGGGTTGGGGGATTAGGATTGAGGGTCCAATGTATAGGGTGGATGGTATAGGGGTTGAGGGATTAGGGCTTAAGGGTTGATGGATTAAGGGTCAAGAGGGTTGAGGGATTAGGGTAGAGATTTTACTAAGTGGGTTTAAGGGTTGAGGGATTAGGGTTGAGGGTAGAGGGTAGAGGGTTTAAGGGTTTAGGTTTTAAGGGTTTAGGGTTGAGGGTTTAGGGTTGAGAGTAGAGGATTGAGGGTATAGGGTTTGGGATGAGGGTTGAGGTTCCAATGTATAGGGTAGAGGGTATAGGGGTTGAGGGATTAGGGTTTAAGGGTTGAGGGTTGAGGGTTGAGGTTTGAGGGATTAAGGGTCAAGAGGGTTGAGGGATTAGGGTAGAGAGTTTGCTAAATGGGTTTAAGGGTTTAAGGGTTGAGGGATTAGGGATTAGGGTTGGGGGTAGAGGGTATTGGGTTGAGGGTATAGGGTAGATGGTTTAAGGGTTGAGGGTTGGGGGTTTAAGGTTGAGGGTAGAGGGTTGAGGGTATAGGATTGGGGGATTAGGGTTGAGGGTCCAATGCATATGGTAGAGGGTATAGGGGTTGAGGGATTAGGGTTTAAGGGTTTAGGGTTGAGGGTTGAGGGATTAAGGGTCAAGAGGGTTGAGGGATTATGGTAGAGATTTTACTAAGTGGGTTTAAGGGTTAAAGGGTTAAAGGGTTTAGGGTTGAGGGTTAAGGGTTGAGGGTTAAATATTTTAGGGTTGAGGGTTAAGGGCTGAGGGTAGATGGTTTAGGGTATAGCTTTAAGAGTGTATGGTTTTAGCATTAGGTTTGAGGGTATAGGTTTGAGGGTATATGGTTGAAGGATTAGGTAGAGGGTAGAGGGTTTAAGGGTAGAGGGATTAAGGGTTGTGGGTTGAGGGTAGAGGGTTTAGGGTTTAAGGGTTTAGGGTTGAGGGTTTAGGGTTTAGGGTTTAAGGGTAGAGGGTAGAGGATTTAAGTGTTAAGAATAGAGGGTTGAGGGTTAATGGTAGAGTGGAGAGAAATAGGAGTGAGTGAGTGAGTGAGTGAGAGAGAGAGAGAATTGAGGGTATAGGGTTGAGGACCTATAGGGTTGATGGTTTAGTGCATTGGGTTGAGGGTAGAGGGTAGAGGGTTTAAGGTTGAGGGTTTAATGTTGAGGGTAGAGGGTTTAGGGTTTAGGGTTTAGGGTTGAGTGTTTAAGGGTTTAAGGGGGATTAGGGTAGAGATGGAGGGATGGATGGATAGAGAGATGGAGGGAGAACTGAGATAGAGAGGAGAGAAGAGGGAGGGACAGAGATATATGAGGGTTGAGTATCCAATGTATAAGGTAGAGGGTTGAGAATTGAGGGTATAGGGTTGACGACATATAGGCTTGAAGGTATTAGGTTGAGGGATTAGGGTTGAGGGTACATATAGTTGAAGGATCATTAGGGGAAATTTACATAAAAAATGGGCCTCCTAAAGAACTCTAAAAAAGCAAAAATGATCTCATATAATACAAATTATTTAAATATAAAAAATATAAATTACTTAACTTCATGAGTTAAGTGGGGACACACGTTTCTATTATAATTCCTTAAAAAATTGAAGTCCATGATTTTTTAAAAGTGGTAACATATGTTTCTATTATAATTTATTAAAAAACTCAAGTTCACTTTCTTCATTATTTATTTTTTATTTAAAAACTCTTAAACTCAAGTTTGGTAACTTATATTTCTATTATAATTTATTAAAAAAGTCAAGTTCACTTTCTTTTATTGATTATTTGCTTTTTTAAATTATTTGTTTTTATTTAAAAAGTGGCAAAGTAAAAGTAACTTTAGATATTTTATGTTTTACTTAGTATTTTATTTTATATATATATGATTTTATAGATTTACATTTATTATGTTATGTACATTTATTTAAATAAACACGTTTATATGTTTTATAATAGTATATTTATATTTTAAAAAGTATGCTAAGGGATTTTTTTTTTCCATAGTCTCTTTGATTTTCTCATTTTCTTTCCTTACAATTGTTTTTGGTTTTTAATTTTTAATTTTTCTAATTATTTTTTCAATAGTTTCGTGATTTTCTCTAACTTTTTCTCCTTCCAACATTTCCAATTTGTTTTTTTTTTTATTTTATTCTGTCAATTTATTTTTTGGTTTTTAATTTATTCCAATTTATTTGGTTCGTAGTTTTTGTGAGAACAATTTTTAATTTCTTTTGGTTTTTTTTTCAATTTTTTTTGTTTTTATTTTATTTTATTTTTGCTACATATGTACAAGGAAATATAAGAGTTGATTTTGGAAAAGTTGCAACATGCAACAAGCATGGGTGGATGGAATTTCTTATTTTTGCAACACTTCATAAATGATTTTTTAATATTTTTTTAAATGTTTTTTATACTTTTTTCTTAAAGAATAAAAATATTTTTTTGAAAATATAAAAAAATTTATAATAGAAATTAAGAATATAAATCTAAAAAAAAAGAGAATATTTAATATTTAGAAAGATGAATGAGATAGAATAAGATATGTAGAGTTAAACTAACCATCATGAGTTAATTCATAAAATTTTAGAAAGTTTTATTTTATAAAATAAATAATTTTATTTTTATTTTGGATGATGTCACTGTACATGTTGATGTCATCTTTTAGTTGATTTTTGATAACTTAAAAATCTAATGATGTCATCCTTAGGAGGCCCATTTTTTTATGTAAATTTCCCCTAATGTGAGGTTGAGAGTCCTATGTATAGGGCGAGTGAGAGAGAGAGAATTGAGAGTATAGGGTTGAGGACCTATAGGGTTGATGGTTTAGGGTATTGGGTTGAGGGTAGAGCATAGATGATTTAAGGGTTTAGGGTGCAATGGTTTAGGGTTGATGGTTTAGGGTAATGCACTAGTAGAATTTGGCATATAAATGACTATGTGACTAAAAAATTTAGTCACGTGACTAACACTAGTAGAATATTGCAAATAAATGACTAATTTGGTCATTTATAATGTAGAAGTTGGGAAAGCCAACTTCACAGACCCCGAAGATCACCTGCATGCAAATAACCTGTCACAAAAGGAAGAGATGGAGACAAAAAAGCAAGGGTGCTCTACAAGCTTCAAGAGAGATTGCATTAGCTTAATTGAAATAATTACAAGGATCAATCCTTAAAAGGAGATCATGCAAAACCTAAAAGTAACCCTAATAGGTAGACATTTAATAATTAATATAATTATTAAATGTCACAATATGCAAACTAAAGTGAAATCTTAAGAGAGGAATAAAGGTAACTTAATTAACATAATTAATTTAAAACCTTTACTCTAACACCCCCCTTAAGATGAGCAAGAGTGCAGCTACAAACATGTGCAAGAAAGCAAAGGTAACTACAATGCATGAAAGCAAACCAGGGTCCTGACAACTAGGCCCGATGAGGTACCCAAATACAACCAAATCTCTATAAAGTGGAGAAATAGAGAAAACCTCATGGGAAAAAATCTACTCCAAAAAGAGATGAAAGACATGAAGAACATCACTGAAGCAGAAGAAGTTGCAAACTGTCAAAAGATGACTGCTATGGTGCCGAAAAACCTCCTCTGAAGATAGGATGATCAGGATCAAGAAGAAAACTTGCATGAGTGCCCCCAACAACACTACTCGAATCAAACAGAAAATAAAGGAAAACACCTGGAATGAAGATACAGATGGCACAAGTACCAATAGTCTGAAGAACACCGATCAACTAAGAATGGAAGATTCCTTCCAAGGTGAAACCAAGGAAGCATTAGCATGAACAGTATAATACCCCCCCATAATGTTGACTAGGAGAGCTTGACAAATCCACTAAAATGTTGTGTAACACCTTGTAGTGCATGAAGGAGAAGAAACAACATCTGAAAGTGCACAAGAAAGCACCTGCAACTGAAAAAGTGGTATGCAAAACAAAGCACACATGCATGAAGCTGGAATCATATGGATCCATTTTTGTCATGGAGGGACACTCACCGGAAAAAGGTGTGATGGAAAAAAAAAAGGCACTACACAACCCCCCCATGGCACTTTATAATATAGTGCGAGTATAAAATATGGCACAACCTTATGTGCAAAATCCCCAAAATACATGTACAATAGTGTGGCACTTTATCTCAGTGCATTTACATAGAATATTTCTTACAAATAATGCTCATAATGCCCACAAAGGACAAAAAAATTGGAAATACATATAGAACATCCAAAACCAAAGCATCCCATGCAAACGAGAAGTTCCCAAGGGCTATTATATCCAGGTAATCCACTAGAGTGTGAAAACACAAAAATATGAATAAAATATACCTAAAGAACAATCTGGAAAAATTGCATGGATGAAACTAAACAGCTCTGAAATATGGTTCCAACACCGCTGAGATCGCGAAAAATGGAGAAACTGGTCAAAAGTTACGAGCTCGGGACTGAAAAATAGCTCCTCTAACTTCAACTAGCTGTAAAATGCACCAATAGAAAAATGAAGGGATGAGACTCACACCATTGGAAATTTGACGGAAGCAGCTTTTCGACGATATCTCATCTGCCAAAAAATGATATCGTATGCCCAAGTTATGGCCTCTGGAAGAAAATAGCTCCAAAGGGGAAAAAAATAGTGTTAGATTAAATTTGACGGCCGTACGGACGTCACAACAAAAATCCGAGCCTAAATTTGACAGCCAAATGGCCGTCGGTGGATTTTCACAACTGGGCTTATTTTGAAAAAAATTGTTTTTTAAAAAAAACAATAAAAAATTTACATGTTATATTTTTTTGTTAAAAAAATATATAAAAAACATTGATTTTTTTTAAAAAATCATAAAAATTGGTTGCCATGGGAAGGTATGCCTGCACAGGTCTGTGTAGGTCAGTACCTTGTGCAGGTACATACCTTAGGTACTTGTTACTTTAAAAAAAAATAAAAAAATAAAAGCTTTTAGAAAAAGAAAAAAAAAGATCAGATTTGCAAACCAGAATATCCTTCCACAGAAGAGAAAAACAAAAAAAGCAAAGAGGTTGCAAAAAGATGTGCAACATAATATTATTTAGGAATTCATAATTACAAGATAATGATTTTCTTTATAAAAGTAAAGATGCATAACCCTAATCTTATCTTGAGCAACAAGATAGCTCAACAAGATAAGGATAACAACTAATTAACCTAGAAATTAAATAATTACTTAAGTAAACTTATGTAAAGTGAGCTTTTAGAAAGCTTTTAAAAAATTAAAGCTTTTTAAAAAAAATTACAATTTGAAAAAACTGCGAAATTTTTTTATGGTGAAGAAAAAAATGATTTTTTTTTGACGAAATTTTACCTCGATTCACGTGCACAGCCGTATGAGCAAAAAAAAATTGTCTTAGGAATCAACTGTCGATGCTGAATATAGGTGAGTTTACAGTCGATCTTTAAGTTTTTGGCCACTCCAGACGCAACGGTGAGGTCCATTTGGGCTCAAAATGCTCTGAAAAATCGAGCACCCCTGGATCTGGCAAAAAATCCCTTTCTTCAAACCCTCACAGATCTGACAAACGAAAGCCAAATTTGACGAAACAAAGGTCAATCTTGACTATTCCGACAGCTGTGGATTCAATGGAGAGATTTGATTTGACCCTAGATGCACTGAAAATGCCCACCTCTTTGGATCAAAAAAGGAAAAACCCCAAACCCTTGAAGCTCCAAAAAAATCCTTCAAAACATGAATAGGAAGCAATAGGTCTGGAGCTCTGATACCATGTAGAAGTTGAGAAAGCCAACTTCACAGACCCTGAAGATCACCTGCATGCAAATAACCTATCACAGAAAGGAAGAGATGGAGACAAAAAATCAAGGGTGTTCTGCAAACTTCAAGAGAGATTGCATTAGCTTAATTGAAATAATTACAAAGATCAATCCTTAAAAGGAGATCATGCAAAACCTAAAAGTAACCCTAATAGGTAGACATTTAATAATTAATATAATTATTAAATGTCACAATATGCAAACTAAAGTGAAATCTTAAGAGAGGAATAAAGGTAACTTAATTAACATAATTAATTTAAAACCTTTACTCTAACATATAAGTGAATAATTTGGTCATCGGGTAAAATCATAACTAAATGACTAAATAAATGACTAATATTAGAAAAATAAAAATGACTAAACAAATGACTAATATCAGACAAATAAAAATGACTAAATAAATGATTATTACTCTATTCTTTTTTCTTTCGAATTTGATCATAATCTATAGAGCTTAAGTCCCCCTCATGGGACCCCTACCTAATGAATCATTAATGTTTTTAACTATGATTTGAAGGCCTATCATGATGGCATGATGCATAGCAACCAAGAGACACTACTACATAAAAGGAGGTTTTAAGACATTAATTTAATTAAGACAAAATATTAGTTTTGTCTTAAATATATATTTTATATTTAAATTATATTTTTAATTAACAACATCAAGTTTCCACAATCCATGATAATTAAGCGTTCAAGTTTCTGGATTTAAATTGTGTGAGTTTTTTAAATCAATGTTTTGGATCACACTCCATGATCCATCATCGGGATGATTTGCATGCAATAAGAGAGAAGAAAAATAGAGTGATATAGCAGACTTGGAAGGATAAATAGGCGAGGAGAACAGAGGGCTAGAAGACAATAGGCTAAGATTTGACCAATGAAGAAAAAAGATAATAAAATGAATTAAAGCAACTTACCCCTTGATAATAAAATAAAATAAGAACCAAGAAAATAAAGAGAGAACAATGTAATCAAAGAACCAAAGCAAAAGAATAATTAAAACATCAAAGAAATAATTAACATTATACATATATATATCAAAGAAATAATAAACAATATATAAATATGTATATAGTTTATTATCTCTTATATACATAATATATATATTAAAAATTAAAAATACAAATTCAAATGTCTTAAATTAAGACAATAAAAATTATACTTTTTCTAAAATAATTTTTTTATTAATAATTGTAAAAGATTTCTCGATTCGATTGTGTGTTAGTTTTTTGCATCAACATTTCGGATCACACTCTGTGATCCATCATCAGGATGAAAATTAGAGCACAAGGATAGAATGTAGACCAATACAAGCATAAAAATGTATGAGAGGGGGAGGAGTGAGAAGGAGTTGCACACGAAACAAGGCACAAGAGGGCAATAACTTGACAAGAGAGAAATTCATAAAAAGCACACAAGAGACAACAAGCAATAAACTTGATAAAATTTAATCAATTTAAAAGAAAAATAAGGAAATAAAATGAGGACAAGCACAAAATATTTCTCAAATAATTTCAAATAAAAGAAATTAAACATTAAAGAATCAAAGCAAAAAAAATATATCATAATAATAACATTTAATAGAGAGACAAGAAGACTACTAAAAAGAAAATAAGAAAAAACCGAAAATTGAAAAAAAAAGTTAAATTTATTAATCCAAAAAATAACCTAAATGGTTAATGAAGAGAAACCAAAAAATTCAAAGTAATAAATAAGAAAATAGAAAAAATGAAATACACAAAAAATGCATATGAAATATTATATATATTTGATAATAGACTTATATTAAATGTACAAGCCTAAAATAAAATGTATTATCAAAAATACATAAAAGAATCAAAGAAAAAAAATATAACATAATAATAAAATTTAATGGAGACAAGAAGACACTAAAAAGAAAATAAGAAAAAACTAAAAATTTCCCTCCATTCGTTTTCCCTCCTCATTCAACATGAGTTTTCCTTTTCCCTCCACGATGGCATCAATCAATAGCAGGCTGAGTGGGATTGATAGGCAGAAAATCCACCAGTGGTGGTGTGCTTGAAGTCGAGTCTTCTATTGGAGAAGCCCACGATCTAGAGGATCCCGAGCCACACATTGCCCATTACACTCTTCCCATTGCATCCACAGGTAGTTACTCTTTCATTAACACACAAACACTACTTTGAAGAGGAACTTCCATTGAAAGGTTTCATCAAAATAAGTTGTATTTAAGAATAGACTTCACCGCAAACATAATTTTTGGAAACAATTTGCTTGCCTTGTCTACGCTTCCACATTTTCATCTATGTCTAGCAAGGAACTTGTAACTACAACATATGCCAAAAAGTCCATGTTGTTATGCTTTAATGGATGTCCATTTGTTATTACTAGATATCTGATGTAGTGCACATTATTATAGTGCAAGCCTATTTTTCATATTGTTTCATTTAGCACTACCAATATTCTCCACAAGAACATTGACCCTGTTTAAAATGATGGAAATAGTTCACATCTCTTAGAACAATTTCTCTTGCAATTGTTATCTTGGGCTCACATATCCGTCATTGCTTCCATGTGCACAGGTTGTAAAAAACATTTTACGCAACAAAAATGAGAGTTGTCATTGTATTCAATGTGTTAACCATACATTAATAGATCCAAAAATCCATATTGTTAGGATAAGTGTTGTACACCTTGCAATCCTAGTAGAAATAATAATGTATTAATGTTGTCAAAACTTGGCCCCACTTGGAATGGGACATCCACTCGAGGAAACCCATCAAATTTTTTTCATCCATTTGGGATGTGTGTCATCACATTGTAAGAGAAGTGATGAGAGGAGTTACAACTTAAATGTGTAAAAGATCCTTTGACTATCTATTCAAAGCAATGTGTAAGACAAGTTACTCTTGGACACTGAGGTTTGACTGTTTGACTCCTATTTTGAGGGGTCAAGGTATTTGTCTTGGAGCATTGTATTTGCATGAGGGAGAGGTAGAAATTGGGTTTGAATGGTCATCCAGGACCATGACTCAGATTCCTTTGTTTGGAGCACGGTTTTGGAATCACTTGTGGTTTACAAGGTTGCACTTTATCCATAAATTGAGGCCATAAGATGGTGGTTTGAAATGCACAGGTTTGGAGTGTGGGGATTGACTACTGGATTGATTTATTACAGAGAGTGTTGCTACCATATTACTTGATGGATCAGCTCATTATGTTTGTAAGTTTATTTTAAATTAATATAGTGAGGATCTAATAAACATTTTCTTAGTAAAACTTGCTATGTTGTGCCTTGAAAAATTGTATCTCTTTTTCTCTTAATCCTCATGGTAGGTAATACAAATGTGTGATTTTCCTTTGACTCTTGAATTACTATTTTAGTGTGTTCATTTGCTTTGTTTGGAGGTGTTCTCCTTTCTTCCTCTTTTCCATCTACATTCAAGTAGTCTTGATCTATGTGATTGGATCATGTGTATTAACCTTGATGCCATGGAAAGCCCCCTTTCTCTTAGCTCATGGCCCTCATAGGTTAAGTTTTATTTTCATGTTCTTCTCCCTTTTCCTTTTCTTCCTTCAAGTGACAAGTGAGAGCACATTGAAAATATTATGAGGAATTATCCTTTCAAACTCAAAGATTAGCTTGTTGGTCATTTCTTGTCTTGCAAGCCTTTCCATTGGTGGTGATTTGTGTGTGGTGCATGTGTTCCCTAAGGCTAGACCCTTGAAACTCTTGAAATAGTTTCAAGACCTACCATTTGAAATTCCACCAACAGTTAGGATAGGTGGTGTATGCCTTGCAATCCTAGTAGAAACAACATTGTATTAACATTATTGAAAATTGGCCCCTCTTGGAATTAAATGCCCACCCTTGAGGAAAGCCAAGAGATTCTATTTTGCCACTTGGCATGCATGTCATGACATTGTAAGAGCATTGATGAGAGTAGTTACAAGTAGGTGTGAGATTATTTGATTATCTATTCTGGGCAATGTGTAAGAAGTTGTAAGAGGAGTTACAAGTAGGTGTGTAAGAGATTATTTGACTATCTATTCCAGGCAATGAGTAAAGTGTAAGAGAAATTACTCTTGGGCACCTAGGTTTTCACTATTTGACTCCTCTTTTGGAGGGGTTCAGGTATCTCTCTTGGAGCATTACATTTGCATGAGAGAGGTGGTACTAGCATTTCCATGGTCATCCTTGTCCATGACTTTGATAATCTTGTTTGGAGCACACAGTTTGACTCCTAGTTTGGAAGAGTTCAGGTATCTCTCTTGGAGCATTAAATTTGCATGAGGGAGGTGGTACTAGAATTTGCATGGTCATCCTTTTCCATGACTTTGATAACCTTGTTTGGAGCACACAGTTTTTCCTAGGTTTCACCATTTGACTCCTAGTTTGGAGGGGTTCATGTATCTCTCTTGGAGCATTACATTTGCATGAGAGAGGTGGTACTAGCATTTGTATGGTTATCCTTTTCCATAGCTTTGATAACCTTGTTTGGAGCATAGTTTCCAAAGGTTGCACTTTTCTTATAAATAATGATTTCAAATGCATAGGTTTGGAGTGTGGGAATTAGCTGCAAGATTGCTTCATTACAGAGTGTGTTTATATTGTATCACTTATTGGATCAACTTATTATGTTTGTAAGCTTGTTTTAAGTTGATACGGTGAGGAATCTACATTTGAGGCTGAGTTTTTCTTGTTAAGGGTTTTCTAGAAGTAAATTTTGTCATTTTGAATTTCTAATTATGCATTCATCTAGTTGCTAATTTCTTCTTCACATTTAGGTTTTGTATCAGTCTTATTTTTTATTTCTAACAAGTCAGATCTAATTTGAAACCTCTTCTATGTTTCTAATTGAAGAACTTAACCGGTATTCTGACACTTATTAAGCCTGCTGCATGATCTAAGTCATGCTTATTAATGTAAATAGTGCCAACATCCTAACCAATACATGCACTACTGCTACAATAATCAAGTTCATTAGAATTTCAAACCACATGGGACAGATACATGTTAGAAATGAAAGATGTCACTTGCATAGGTTGGTAAACATAGTTTACATGACATAAGAGAGTCATCACAGTCAATGTGTTAACTAGATATTAACTGACTTGGTCATCTTCTTGAAAAGTTTGGATTCCTGCATTGTTGAGGTTTTTCCAAAACTTGTGACTATGAATTTAATCCTAAAGACTCAATAGAATCATTAGTAGGCATTGGAATGAGAAAAATTATAAAGTGAGCTTTCTTCAACAGTAGGTCAATCATCTCTTCTCAAACCTATTTTGTCTAGAAGTGAAGTTCTATTTTCTTTATATTTAGTGACAATTTGCTAAAGTTCCTAATGATTCATGCCTTTCAAACAAGGATAAAGTCTTAAGGTATGATAAGCAATTTTCCAAGAGAATAACAACTAGGTTTTCGAGAAATATTGGGCTTTTAGCTTCAACCATCTATCATAGCATGTCTTGTACGTCCTAACCTGTCAATGGCTATTAATCTCTAGAGGCAAGCCTCTTTTCTCCTAACAATCTTATTCTTTTGAATAGGCCCTATTCATTGTCTTGCTGAAGACAAGAAAAGTAGTGTCCTAGCATGAAATGCCTGTAGGGTGGCAAGGAGAGCTAAAAATATTTACCCATAGATGTTATAGAGCTATTGGTGTCCTTTGTCCTCACAACACTATTAGGGTCATTCCAATCAATATCATCAGAGAGTGCCACGGACCATGTCACAATTATTCATTCTCAATAGATATAATATCATCTTTCTTGCCAGTATGTCAGAGATGTTTAAATACTTTTGTAGTGCACAATTTCCACACTCTTTACCTATTGTTCTTAATTTGGTGGGAGATCATTGGTGAAAGCTCCTAAACATTGTACAATTGATACTAAGTTACTAACCATTGATTGGTATTAGTTTTCCAGTCCATGTTAAAATAATAAGATAGCTTCTAGATTTGTTGTGTATGAAAACTTACCAAATGAATTCATAGGCTATCTTATTACTAAGTTACTAACCATTTATTGGTATTAGTTTTCTAGTCCATGTTAAAATAACCATTGATACTAAGTTACTAACCATTGATTGGTATTAGTTTTTTAGTCCATGTTAAAATAATAAGATAGCTTCTAGATTTGATGTGTATGAAAACTTACCAAATGAATTCAAAGGCTATCTTATTACTAATCCATTTTGTGCACATTCTGCAATCAATCATTTCATTCCATGAGATGACATCTCTTTGAGGAATTTTGTTAAAAAATTCAGGTGTTTTGTCTACAATTCCACATCTTGCATATATGTCTACCAGAGCATATCCAACTATAACATCTGACAAAAATTCTCGTACCATTATGATTTGGTGCATGTTCATAGCCCATCCCAAAGCTCTAATTTTTGCATAGGCAGGGAGGACTTTGGTAATTTACTTGTGGAAATTTTATCAAAATTATATAATAATCAGATAAGAACCCTTTTCTATTGAATAATTGACTAAAAATTTGAAAATTTGAGATATTTGCATTTTATATACTTATATTTGTGTTTCTTTATAGGTTTCTAAAGGCCTTATGCAAAATTTTGGACCTAACAAGGTTCTTGATACACCAATCACTAAGGTTTGCAAGTTTCTAAAGCTAAAATGTGCTAATTGAAATCCTATCAAAATACTTTTTTCCTTTATATCTTTATTATTCAAATATATAGCCAATTTATGTTTGCATGTATTCTGCCATTGTAGGCTGGTTTTACCGGCATTGGTGTCGATGCAACATGTTATGGACTCAAACCCATTGTGGATTTCATGACATTCAATTTTGCTATGCAGGTTGGTGTTTTTATTACTCTTTAAGTGTTTGTCTTTTGGTTCCGAATGCTATTTTGTTTGTCACATAATTTTGTACTCTGGTTTTGTTTATTCGAGTTTCATTTATAATATTTTGTTCACTAGGTAGAGTAATGATGTGATCCACATCACTGTTGTGCCCTTCCTATTGTGTCCATGTTACCATGGCAATAAGTCCACAAATGGAAAATTGGTTGCATGCCTTTATCCATAGGAGTTATTACTTACCACCTTATAATATCGAATATCCTTATATTGAATTACATTAGCAATATAAGAAAATAATGGAAATTATCTTTGAACAACTTGGATGAGATTCAACTATTCCACCTAGTACCTCAGTGACTTGTTTTCAATTTATTTTCTCTTTGGAGAATGAATACATTTGACTAACTCCTTTTCTATATTCCTAATTCTGAAATGTTTGTCTTGGGCTAAGACAATAAATCTAAATAAACTGTTGTAGTTCTATCTTATTAATCATATCATTATATAGTCACCTTGGAGTTTGGATGCAAAATTCCATATATATTATATATATATGTGTTTCAAACATGTCTATTTTTTGTCTAGCCAGTTTCAAACTTTCAAGTCTGTATAACATTGTACTTCAATATTTTGTAATAAATGCTAAACACTTTTCCTATTCAATCATGGTCCACCGAAAGGTTTCAGTTCCTTTGATGCCTTTAGCTTTTTATCGTTGCATCAGGGGAACCATGTTTTATGTTTCAGGTGTTCAATAGGCACTTTATAGGTAGAAAAGTTAGCCCTTGTGCATTTTTCTTGCTTAAATCATTGAAACATATGAAATTTTCAACATATCAATGGGTAGGAGTTATCTTTTCAAATCTAATTGAACTAAGTGAACAATGTATATTTTCCAATTTTTTTGTGTACATATGTGCATGTGCATGCCCATGTTTAGCTATCATGGACAATTTCTATTATAGTTATCAACTGGCTAACTAAATATACAACCAACTTCAAACCTACAAGTAATCCACCCTCAAAACAGAAAACTAATTAACTTCAATTGAACAAAATGTAGATTTCCCCATTTGGTTTGTATATATATGTTCATATTTAGGATTATGATCAATTTTTGTGATATCTCTTAGCTTTGATACAAATATTGTGCATAGTTCTTCTCAGTTTATTCAATTTGGTGCTATTATTTTTATCTTGTGATTCAGGCTTCAAACTGACCCCTCTCATTAGTATTTGTCTTCCAGAACTGTCTAGAAGAGGGTAATCAAGATCAGTACTTGAATATCTAAAAGTCGAAGATCCTTTCCCTGAAACTGAAGCTTTATTCTCGACAAACCAAAGATGAGACGAGCCAAGAACTAGTGGAAGGGAAGTTGAATGAAAATTGAGAGCAACTAAAAGACTTCCTAAGAAAAGTGCCTTTCCACTATAACTGTCGGTTCTAGTGTCTCCTTGTTCATTTTTCTCGGCATCTCCTCATTTTTCATTTCTTGATAGAGAGCTTCTGAAAGATGTGCAATATGTTCTCCAATCTCAACAATCAATGTTGAGATAAAATGGAAGCATTTTTCTTGCAAATAAAGTGCTAATCATTTATCCTTGAAGGAGATTTATGTGCATGAAGAAAAATTAGGAGGTGTTCCAGAATATTCTTCGACCCCTCATCTATGGTATCTTTTATTTGAATAACCTTAGTTCCAAAACAAGTGTTAAGGAAACCAAACCAGTCTTCATCATTTGTCATCATAAATCTAAAACTCAACCTAGGTAAATTGACATTTTTTAGGTCCGCTCTCTTGACAAGCCAACCCTCACTAGTAGTTAATTTGTGCAAATGGGTTTCAACATCTTTGTAACTTGCCAGAGATGTAACTATGGCTTCAAGGAATAGTTACATCTCTAGCAAGTTACAAGAAAATACTTTCCCCCAAGCCTATCTGCAGAGAGAATATCAAGCAAATACTTTCCCCCAAGCCTATCTGCAGAGATAATATCATATGCACATGTCTTAAGCCACACTAAGAAAGACTCTGATATAAATTCACTTAGAAAAAACATCATGGTAGCTTGCAGCTTCTCTCTATGAGATTTCCACAATTGCACCTCATTGTTTGGGTTTGGAATCCCACCAAACAACTATGATCCAAGTTGCACTACCAACACAGTCTTATAAAAAAGAGGCAAATCGTTTAGAACCTCCAAGAAGAGTTCCCCAACTTGACATTGCATTACTTGTATGACTCTTACCACATTACAGAAAATGGAATTGACTGCCCCCACCTTATCGGTCTATTAGTCAGATGTGTCTTCTGGTTCTAACATTGCATCAATGGTTTTATTTTTTCATCGGTGTGAGGATCTTCTATCGGTGGCATGAGGTCTCCTATCCCCGTGATGGTCTGATGGGGACATCGTCAGTGGAGTTTGTTCCTGTCGCCAGGACTTGGGTGGTGGTTCCAACAATGAGCCGATGTTGTTGGTGCTCATGATCTAAGTCAACGCCAAAAAAACCAAGGTTTTGGTCTTCTTGTGTTGAAAGGATAAGAAATAGATAGGCTTCATATTTAGTTGAACCCACTTGAGATAATCTTTGAAAACAAATTTGTGGGGCTTGATTTCACTAACAAATGGAAAATGAAATTTCTCATAGCTCAATTGAGGACCAAATCACACCAGCTGAGATGTGAGATGGGTGTAGAAAACTAATCTAACTAATCTTTTTGTGGATCTATGTTTATCCTTGTTAAACTTGCTAGATAATTCGACCAAGAATGATTCAATAGGCTCCCTTTTTGTGGGGTAGACAGAGGGCTCAAACATATTCCCTTCACTTACTTTTCAAAAGTATGGTCTGGTCTAAGTTTTCATTCATCCTTATACCATGTTAGCAACATAAATTTATAACTTGGACACAATATGCATGAGATACATAAGTGAGACTATTGGTATTTTATTGTTCTTATAGCCTCTGCAAATTGGTGCACACTCCATTTAAGAGAATAGCCACACAACCAAAATATTTACTAAGATTCCATGATGAGCATGGCATAGCTTTTGAGCTTTGAGCTTGACTCAATTCTCAAAACATAAATTGAAGACCAGCTCATAATCAAACTGAGGACTAAAAAGGACTTTGGGAAACCTAAATTTCAAAAACTAAAATATCCCATAGATTATTCAAATGTCCTATTGGGGTCTTTGAAGAAAAGTATCTGGATATGCTTTTTCTATGTAGAGGGATTCTTTATTGTTTCTTTCATCGCTTCATGTGATTATTTTCTGGATTTGCTTTAGGTTTTGAATGTTGTAAATTAAGTAAAAAATTTTGAAGGTAGAAAGTAATTTTGTCAAGGTCAATCATATTTTATCAATTGTAACACAGGAGTTATGTAAGAACTTCCTGAATTTGTGTCTTTCTCTGAAATTGGATAAATTTATTGTTAAATCATATCATATGTTTCAAAGTGCTTCATTAATCCAAATATTTTGAGAGAATCCTTGCAAAATCCATTTTGTGCATATCCTGCAATTCTTGCATTCCATGAGATGACATATCTTTGAGGCATTCCATCAAAGAGTTCATGTGCTTTGTGTATGTTTCCACATTTTTCATACATGTCTAACAGAGCATTTCCAACCATAATATCTGACAAAAATCCCCCATCTATTATGCTCTGATGGATGTTCATACCCTACTCCAAAGATTCCATTTTGGCACAAGTAGGGAGGATGTTGGCATAGGTTGTGGAATTTGGTGTCACGCCTGCTAATTGCATTTGCTTGAAAGTTTCTAAATCCTTTTCAGCAAATCCATTTTGTGCATATCTCGCAATCATCGTATTCCATGAGATGGAATCTTTGACACCCTTCAATGCTCTTGGATGTCTGCAAATCATGTGATCATCTCTTTGAGCACATCATGTGATTTGGGGTCCGGATGCAATCTGCTTGATTTTCCATTGGGAGGACTCTTGCGTGTCATTGGGAGTCACGTCAAAGTCCCACCGATAGCCCGAGTAGTTTTGAAGCAATCATCAGGAGGACTCTTGCTTGTTGTTGGGAGTCATGTCAAATTCCCATCGACCTAAAGCACTCAAACTCATCGGCGAGAGAGGTGGACATTGGCAGGAAAAAGATTGTGGTCCCTCTGATGCCCTGAAAAGGGCAAAGATCAGTTTTATGGTTGGACTTGCAAGTTATTGGGTGAGTTACTTCGAGGCCCTAACTGACCTACAAGTACTCATGAATCATGTGAGTAACTAGCAATTTTTTGAGCTATGATTGATGCCTTTACTGTCATCGGGGAGGGTATAGGCTTCTCTTCTAGTGCTATGGATTAGGTCCAATTCATCTAGCATTTTAGCATCCTTGGTTCATCTTGTTTGTTGATGAGTCCCATCTCTTCGATTTTTGGTCTATTTGTTATACTATTTATAATCATCCAATTGATCTCACAGGTTTTTTCCCTTCTGATAGTATTAGGTTCTTTTGTTTATTAGATTACTTTTCAATTTTTGCTTTAGTTTTAGATATCCTTTTAGTTTTTCAGTTTTTATGGAGCCTCTTTTTGGCTCCTTCTTGCTATTGTCTGTAGATGTATTTCTAAGTTACTAACATGTCTTTTGAAAGCTAAAAAAAATAGTTCATGACTAAGCATTTATGAGAAATTGTGAGGGGAAAGTCAATCTTGGCATTTAGGAGGGATTCTTTGTACAAAAATCCCAACAACATTCTCACTCATATAAAAATTAGTCTAATAGAACTCAACTAGGTAATTATTTGTCTATATTTTACCATTTAATAAAGATTAGATGTTTATAATTTTGCGTTGCCAATTCTCAAGGCTTACATGCTTGCACTCATTTTTTTAGAATGTCCAACTTTGAACCACAAACAACAATAAGGCTTTCAAAGCTATCACCATAGATTACCACTCCCAATCTATGTTATCATAGTGGTCACACCTAAAATAAATGTGGTCCCATTGACCTAGAAAACTCTCCAGCCATAGATGAGAGAAGGGGTTTCCACTGCTATATATAATCTTTCTTGTTTTTGAATGTAAAATCTCAATTCTATCACCTATGTGCATAAGGAAAGAGGGTTTTCCCTACTTGAATGACATGCTAGATCATTGATTAAGTCATGATCCTATTTAAATTTCTTAAAAGAATGTAATAATGTGTTTTCACCTTTCTTTGAATCAACATATTCTCATCTTTCTTTGAATCAACATGTTCTCATCTAGAAATTAATTTTAATGTATCCTTTATCATGTTTTGTGAAACTCTGGACTAGAAGGTCATATTTCTTTTAGATTTTATTCTATGGTAATAAGTAGTACACCTTTTTCTCATAATTTTATTCATGAATAATTGTGCTAAGCTATTTCTCCTTCTCTTGCTTGATGTATATTGATACTAATAGTGTTGAATTTCTTTTGATCCCAAGATCCCATTTATCCTAATTTAACTCTTCTAGTTCTATTTATTTAGATAGTGTTCCATACTATTCACTAGATTTTTTATGGTGAATAAATTTAAATTGAGTAGAAGATGAAATGCATTTTCTCTTATCATATTTGGTATAGAATGATATATGGGATACTTACACAAAAATTTATGGTTGTAATATAATTTATGAAATAAGAAATAAGATAATCAAACAAAATATGTTGACCATAAACAATCCCTAAATCAAACATACTCTTGATTTGTACAGTTCATGTTTCCCCGAAAGAAGTTTATATATGCACATATGAACCAAAGAAATTGATGAACATTTAGTTTTCATTATATGAATTTAAAAGTTTTGTTGAACTCTTTATAACTATTCCTAAACAATGTAGGCTATGGATGGAATTGATGCATATGCAAAGACAAAGGAAAAACCTTCAACCATAATAGAGATCTATAAAAGAATGTTGGTAAGAAACTTTTTAGATGGATTTTCTTTAAGAAAAGTTACATAGAAGTATGTGAGATTCGTAACATGCAAAAAAAATTTCTTGTTGCATTTATCACAGAAACAAAGGCCTCTTTTGATTGTAGCAGAGGATGTAGAGAGTGAAGCATTGGCTACTTTGATCTTTGAAATTGATGTATTTTTACTAAATTGATAATGTTTGAAATTTCTTTTTCTTTCTTAGATGTTGAGTCTAATTAATAAGTTTAATGTTGTGTTGCAACTTGCAGGTGAGTATGTTGATATGATAAAGGCTAGCATTGTCGATCCTCTAAAAGTTATCAGAATTGCATTAGTTGATGCAGAAAGGTAAAACTATTTATCTTTATTATAATTAGTAGAACTTGCAACTACAATATCTGATAAAAATCTACTTCCAAATATGATTTTGATGGATTTTCATATCCTCATCCAAAACTCCAATTCACACACAGGCAAGGACACTTTCAAGCATATCAATTACAAATCTATAATCAATAATCAAGCTATTGATCAATTGTTTAGGAATAAGGAAGTTGTATATCACTAATTGAATATTGTCTATTTGTTTGTTGTCTTGTTGAATTCATCTTTTTTAAAATTGTAAGAGATAACTAGGAAACATTATATCTAGCGCCTAAGTTTAGGGTACCATAGTTGGAAAAGGAAAATAAAATTTTTAAATTTTATGCTCTCTATTATTTGACTTTTCTGAGTTTTTGATGTGCAGATTTTAAAACCTTATTTTTAGGCTGCAACTCCAAATTGGAGAAGTGAAAGGTGAATACCAGCAAGGAAGAGTTTGGAGGAGCCGAAACCAATAGTGGCAGGAAAGTTGTGGATTTGAAAGGGGATTAAATGGGTTGAGCCCCTATAGGAGGTCGTTTCCCTTCCAAAAGGACTACAGTTAAGGGGAATAGTATAAGTATATGAAAATAGGAGTATTATGTTTATATAGTGTTTGTAAGTTGTACAGTGTCACTGAGACATTGAATGTAACCAATGAGATTTTGATTTTCCAAAGAGGCTTAATGAAGTAAATTTTCAGAGTGGTTTTTTCTCCACTCATAAATACTATGTTATGGCTCCTCTTGATTTGTAATATATTTGTGTTTGTGTCTTATCAATCATATTTGTTCAAGCATTTCAGTTTTCATTTCATGGTGTTTTTTAACATTTGAATATCTATGATACTTGAAGTTTATATGCATAAATTTGTGAGGATTAATTAAGTTAGATTTTATTTTTAATGACTAAATATATGACTAAAGTAATGACTAAATACATGACTAAATACATGAATAAATATATGACTAAATTAATGACTAAATATATGACTAAAGTAATGACTAAATAAATGACTAGTTAACAACAATCAATGACTAAATTAATGACTAAATATATGACTAAACAAATCACTACCATGACTAAATAAATGACTAAATTAACGACTAAATCAATGACCAAATCAATGACTAAATAAATGACTAAAATAGTTTAGTCATAAATTTGGTGGTGTTATAAATGACTACAAATAAACCACTAAAATAGTCATGTGACTAAAATTAACGACTAAATATATGACTAAATCAATGACCAAATCAATGACCAAATTAATGACTAAAATAAATGAACTAAAATTGTTTAGTCATAAATTTAGTGGTGTTATAAATGACTACAAATAAACCACTAATAGTCACGTGACTAAACTTAGTCATTTATATGCAATTTTTAGTAGTTTATTTAGTCATATATTGTTATTTTTGTACTAGTGATGGTTTGAGGGTACATGGTTGAAGGTTTAGGGTTAAGGGTCCAATGTATAAGATGCCAATTTCACCCACTAGCTTTCCAATTCAGTGAAATTTGGAATGTAGTGGCCTATTTGAAAAAATGGGTCCAAGAAATGGGGTCTCCCAGTGATTTTTTCAAACAGGCCAAGTTAGGATGTCAATTTCACCCACTAGCTTGCCAATTTAGTGAAATTGGCAATGTAGTGGCCTGTTTGAAAAAATAGGTCCAAGAATTGGGGTCTCTCGGTGATTTACATCACCGGGAGACCCCATTTTTTCAAATAGGCCAAGTTAGGTTGCCAATTTCACCCACTAGCTTGCCAATTCAGTGAAATTGGAAATGTAGTGGCCTCTTTGAAAAAATGGGTCAAAGAAATGGGGTCTCCCAGTGATGTGAGACCCCATTTCTTTGAACCAATTCGGTGAAATTGGAAATGTAGTGACCTCTTTGAAAAAATGGGTCAAAGAAATGAGGTCTCTCGGTGATGTTGTATATCACTAGGAGACCCCATTTCTTTAACCCATTTTTTCAAAGAGGCCACTACATTTCCAATTTCACCAAATTGGCAAGCTAGTGGGTGAGTACATCACTGAGAGACCCAATTTCTTTGACCCATTTTTTCAAATAGGCCACTACATTGTCAATTTCACTGAATTGGCTAGCTAGTGGGTGAAATTGACAACCTAACTTGAGAGGGATAGGAGTGGGTGAGTGAGAGAGACTTGCGAGAGGGGGAGGGGGTAAGGGTTAAGGGTTAAGGGTAGAGGGTAGAAAGATAGGAGTGAGTGAGTGAGAGAGAGAGTTGAGAGAGGGAGAGGGGGTAGGAGAGAGAAACTCGAGAGAGAGAGAGGGAGAGAGGGAGTGGGAGAGAGATAGAGGGTAGAGGATAGAGGGTAGAGAGAGAGATAGAACTAGGGTATAGAGATTGAGGGTATAAGGGCTAAGGGTGGAGGTTAGAAGGGGAGAGATAGAGTGAGTGAGTGAGAGAGAGAGAGAGATTTGATAGAGGGAGAGGGCAGGAGGGAGAGACTTGAGAGAGAGAGATGGAGGGAGTGGGAGAGAGATAGAGGATAGAGGGTATGGGTTGAAGGGAGAGGGGAGAGGGAGAGATATAGGAGGAGGAGTGAGAGAGAGAGACACAAAGGAGTGGGAGAGAGACAGAGGGCATAAGGCTAAAGGTAGAGGGTAGAGGGGAGAGAGATAGAATATGGCTTAGGGTTGAGGGCATATGGCTAAGGGTAGATGGTAGAGGAGAGAGACAGGAGGAGGAGGAGACAGAGAGAGCTGAGAGAGGGAGAGAGGGTGACGGGAGAGACTCAGATAGAGACATGGAGGAGTGAGAGATATAGAGGGTAGGAGGATAGAGGGGAGATAAACATACCTTAGGGCATAGGGCTGAGGGCAGGGCTGGCAGGAGGGTAGAGGGAGAGAGAGTGAGGAGGAGAGAGAGAGAGAGAGAGAGAGAGTCATAGACAAAGAGAGAGAGAGAGAGGGTAGAGGGTATAAGGGTTAAGGGTGAGAGGAGAGAGTTGAGAGAGGGAGAGGGGGTTAGGAGGAAGAGACTTGAGAGAGAGATAGACAGACAGAGGGAGTGGGAGAGAGATATAATTAGGGTATAGGGGTTGAGGGTATAAGGGTTAAGGGTAGAGGGAGAGAGATAGAGACAGAGGGAGTGGGAGAGAGATAGAGGGTGGAGGATAGAGGGGAGAGAGATATAATTAGGGTATAAGGGTTGAGGGTTAAGGGTAGAGGGGAGAGAGATAGAATTAGGGTATAAGGGTAGAGGGGAGAGAGAGAATTAGGGTATAGAGGGTATAGATGAAGAGAGAGAAAATAAATCTATAAAAAAACCAACTTTCTCATAACATGAGCGCATTTTGAAGAAGTAGAGATGTGACCATTTTTAGAAAGAAATAACGTGCTTGTGTTATAATGCGAGCACATTTTGGATTGATCTAAAAATGGTAAAAAAATCAATATACATGTGATCTCAAGGCCCACATTCTGCATATTCTCCTGATTCTATGCGTGTTCTGCCAAAAAGTAGCTTTCTAATGATGTTGTGAAGTGTGCATGCATGTTTTTCACATTCCACCACCTTTTTCATGATCTTTCCACCACCTTTGCATGAAATATCAGAGTTTTCACATTGAAAGGCATATAATATCAATTAAGTTTGAATTCCATTCAAAAGTGATATACAATTGAAGTTTGGAGGGGAACAAGATTTTGAAAAAGTTAAATTGTTGAGGAGTTTGAAGAAAGAAGAAGCAAAAGCTACATAATTGGGTAGAACTCCTCCATTTGAAACTATAGTTTTTTAGGTACGTGAAGTATTTACACATTTTCTTTCATTCTATTATGGATTGCTTTCATTTTTGTTATTTTACATATTCTATTATGGTTTTCTTTCATTTTTCACTAAATCTACCTCATCACTTATGTTGTGATATGTTTTGAATGTTTCCTTGATTAGTCTACCTACAAGGGATTCCAGCCCTTCTCTCCACTATTTAAAGACTCTTTATTCAAGGCTAATTTAGCAACATGGGGAAAGGTGCAGCCTATCTTGCAATCATGGCTCAAAATGGAAGAATGGGCAAAGCATTTGAATTGTTTGACAATAATGTTTTCATATAAATGTATGGAAAATGTGGTAGCATTGACAAGCTAGTGAGCTTGGAAAGATAGTGAGCTCACTCACTAGCTTTCCAATGTGGTAGGGTTGAGAAGGTAGGGGCAGCGTATGCCTCATAGAAATGGGGTCCCATGGTAATCGTGAGACCCCATTTCTATGAGGCATATGCTACCCCTACCTTCTCAACCCTACCACATTGGCAAGATAGTGGAGCATTGGAAAGCTAGCTCACTCACTAGCTTGCCAATGTGGTAGGGTTGAGAAGGTAGGGGCAGCGTATGCCTCATAGAAATGGGGTCTCACGATTGCTCCACTAGCTTTCCAATGCGGTAGGGTTGAGAAGGTAGGGGCAGCGTATGCCTCATAGAAATGGGGTCTCACGGTTGCTCCACTAGCTTTCCAATGCGGTAGGGTTGAGAAGGTAGTGGTGGCATATGCCTCATAGAAATGGGGTCTCACGGTGACCATGAGACCCCATTTATATGAGGCATACGTTGCCCTTTCCTTCTCAACCATACTGCATTGGTGGGCTAGTGAGGTTGCCCATTAGCTTGCCAATGCAATAGGGTTGAGAAGGTAGGGAGAACTTATGCCTCATAGAATTTAGATGCTGATGTAGATAAGGGAGGATTTCATTCATCAACCACAATTCAAGTCCTTTGAAACAATTTTGCAGCTCTTAGAACCCTAACTCTTGGATTTCTCACACAATCTCTTTGTTTGTGTTGTAGGTCTGCCAACTCGATTTCTAGGCCCTATCTCACAAATCCAAACTATAACCCACTAACCAAATACATTTTCAAACACCCTTTATGTCCTTACACAACATATCACAAAAAATCATACAACTCTTTTGGAACAAAACCCTCAAACAGGTGCTTCTACGCTGTCCTATACCTTCAATTAGGTCACTTTTACAAAGGAACACCCCTTTAAAGTTACTTCCCACCAAAAATTCCTTTGGAAAGTCTTGTACCAAGTTGTAAAACCTTAAGATCCACCATTTTTAATTAGAGGAAGACCCACTAACTCACCAAACCATGAAACCCTCAATTTAGCTTGTTTTAGGGAGGGTTTATTGGAAATATGCCATCCCAAACTGTTTTCAATCTAACAACACTTCAAAAAATTTGAAAATTGTCTGTACAAACTTAATTAACCTTCAAAAGTTGCTTCCCCCAAGAGTTTCACCTATCACCACCCTCTAACCACCAAATTTGTTCAAAAAACAAAGGAATGCCATCTAGGGCATCACACAAAACCACTTTCAAGGCCTCTCCTGCTCCTAAATCTCATTCAAACATCTATTCCTACCATTTTGGACTCATTCCATTGAATCACAGTATTTACAATAGGTGGAATGAGTCAAATTCTCATTTTAAGCAACCACAACCCTTCAAAATAGGGTTTCATACCTTATTCATGACAAAAAAAGACATAAAACACCTAATGACCTATCACAAAACCAAAATTGCAACTTAGCTAGGTACCCCTACACCACATGGCTTGTCCATGCTTCCATTTTCTGTTGGGATTATGGATGCACAGTTCTTGAAGCTGCAGACTTCGATGGAGGACCTTTAAACCAGGAAAGATAATCAACCACCCAGAAAGTGTTGCAACTAGGCATGCACAATGGAGATTCAATATTGATATGATATAATTGATTACAAATGTACAAGATGCCTGATTATATAGGCAAGAGGTAAAACCTAATATGCATGAGATGTTGCCATGTGTCTTGATCTAACAACATGTGACAACATGTGAACCCTAATGGTGATGATCATTAAATGAGGAGATAAGTTCTAGAAGGAATCTTATCTCCTACAAATAAGGAAGGGAATATTATCCCATTTATTAAATGATTTATCTAATAATGCAACCTAGGACTTAATGATTAAATGCAAGACCTAAGTTAACTTATGTTAGTGTAATAATTAATTAATTAATTACACCAACATTTTCATCCTATCTTGCAATCATAGCATGCCACATTACCACATTTCTTTAAGGAATTCCATTGTAAAAATTCATGTCACCTTTGTCTATCCTAGAAATACTCTTCTAGAGGATGATTGCAAGTATTTTTTATGAAGCATTGAATGACATATATTTCATTTATTTGAATGGATACATTTTTTAGGAACTAATATTCATCTCATTACCATGCTATAGGTAAAATTATCCGCCATGCCGAAGAAACGAAAAATGAATAAACTAACAGACGAAGAGTATGAAACCGAAAAAGCAAAGGAGAGAGAATGGGTGGCGGCATATCATGAAAAGAAGAAATTGGATATGATTGATGAAAACAAACCAATTGAAGAGGAACCTCAATTTTCAAAAAGAGAATAGGCATTGGTAGCACAAAGGGCACAAATGCGAAAGCATCATGGTAAGACAAATTCGGATACCGTAGTTGGAGACACACCCTCTATGGCAAGTGAATACGAAGGGACACCATTAATCACAAGCAAATATGGAGGGATGCCATCTACTACAAGTGAATATGGTTGGACACCATCCAACGCATCTCAAGTTGAGAGTACATCATCACTTGGATTTGACGAAGAAGGTATGCCATCATCCCCACGTGAACCTCAAGGTATGTATTCTACTCCACCCTTGAACAGAGGTATGCAATCTATCCCACCTCAATTAAATATTGATGAAATTCCTAATGTTGGGATGTATATACCTAGGAGAACACCACCTAGAATTCTGCATAGAAATCCATAGTATTTGATTAATATTGATGAGGATATTTTTCAGCACATGGAAAGTAAGATTCCAACACACACTTGTAGAAGATATGCTGATAACATTTGGAGATTGTTCTTTGAAAGGATAAATGAGATTGTAATATTTCAACTATTTGTTGAAATGATGTGGGGTATAAAGTATAGAAACATCATGAAAACTCTTGGGTTGAAAACATCAAATGCATTGAGTGAAAACACTATTGTGAAGAATCTAATGGATGCTTATGAGAGTGTGGGTAAGACCTCATGCTCAAAGGATAGTAATGTCACCCAACATGTCATTACATTGACTTTGGTAATTAGTCAAACAAAGAGAGCTCATCTCATTAGAAAGATGAGTGAACAAATGAAAATTAGTAGAAAAAAATATCAAGAGTCGTTCAAAGGTGGCAAAGAATTGAGGGCACCTATTCAAATGAATTATGGGAATTCTCGGGGAGACTACCACAAAAAGATAAAAAAATTGTTGAAGCATTGAGAACACTAGTTGAAGAGTATTGGAAGAATAAAACAAGGCCATCTCTGAATCAAAGGAATGTGGTAAGAAGGAGAATCGGTAGTCGGAACCGTGAGCCACATCCAAAGCATTTTTTGGATATGACTCAAACCCAATTTTTTTGTAAATTTCAACAGGATTATCCTCAAATTAGTATTTGTCAAAGATATTTTGAAATGCTTAAACCTTTTTATGTCAAGATAAATCACACATGCACTACTTGTTGTTGTAGACTACATATTGAATTCTCTAACCATTATGATGTTTATCATCCTATATGTTTAGATTTTCATACTAACGATGTTTTGCAGGATTGTGGCATAGAAGCCCCACCAACATCTTCAAGAGAGTTCTGATCCAAAATTTTATGTGAAATAGATGATGGCCAAATAGTCTATAGGAAAACATGCTTGGATGGTTCATGTGAGCGTTACGGTGGCTTGCAGCGGGTGTCAGTATGTCAACATATGGAAAGCATAGATGAGGTGGGACAAAAACTAGTAGAGTTTAGGAAGTATAAAATAGTGGCATACATTACAAAAGATGGGTCTCAAACAAAAAGGTATGATTTGGTTATTCAGAAGATTCTAGTGTATTTGTTTATGTCCATGTTTCGTGACAATATAGTGTATGAGTATGCAAGGCATACCCATAGAGCCTGATGGTTGGACACGCAATTCAAGCGATGCAAGGACACCTTTCCAATTGGAAGCATAGTATCAATGGTTGACTTTGCAAAGAACTACACTCTATAGCCACAACATGAGGTGCAGTCACAGTATTACAACTCCACATAGGTTTTGATATTTGTACACATAACATTCATTCATGTAGTTGATAGTACAGAGGACCAAAGGAAGGTATTGATGGAGTATCACTTTTATATTAGTGATGATCGCACACACTCTCTAGAGTTCATGCAAGGTTGCTTCCAGATGTTCTACAATGATTTGGCTCAGAGGGGCATAGCATAGGGTCGGCATATAATATCGTCAGATAACTATGTAGCACAGTTCAAGAACTCGCGCATGTTCTACTGGTTGAGCAGGATGCATGTCATTGCAGGTGTTGAGCATATGTGGAACTTTTGTGAGGTCGGGCATAGAAAGGGGGAGCATAATGGTGCAGGAGCATGCATGAAAAGAGCATTAGCATGAGAAGAGTTAAAGTATAAATACAGTGCAAAGTTGACAGATGCAAGATCAATCGTCGATTGGTGTAATGCTTCGATGGGTCCATGTAATGAAGGTATGTCTTCAGTTCATAGATTTTTTTGGTTAATGGATGATACTAACATTGCACCATATGAGGATTGTTGTACACTAATAGGATCGAGTGAGCTACACTCTTTCCTTAGCTCAGATGCAGGTTCATGGAGTATCAATACATAGAAGATGGCATGCTTTTGTTCTTCATGTACAATGCAAGCATGGAATGATTATGAGTTAGGGGAATGGGTTGAAAAATGGTTGACAAGTTATCTTAGCCCACTTCACACGTACGCCCTCCAACAGAATTGGAACTAACACAAATGAAATCATTGATCAAATTTTACCATGAATCAGATC
Source organism: Sequoia sempervirens (assembly GCA_007258455.2). Lineage (NCBI taxonomy): Eukaryota > Viridiplantae > Streptophyta > Pinopsida > Cupressales > Cupressaceae > Sequoia > Sequoia sempervirens. Next base: position 767,005,239 of record VDFB02281492.1, on the reverse strand, counting down.
TAGTTCAACCAGGTAATATATCTACTTGCTTAGTTTTTAAAATTCTTATTGTTATCTTACTTTGTAGTGTATTTGTAATGTTGACTAATTTAAAGAGATTTGCTACACATATCAATGCAAGGCATGTTTATGCAGTTATAGCAAATGAAGACAATGAAGAGGGAATGAACTATTACTTGTGTCATTGTGTTGAGGCCAAAAAGAAATTGGAGGACCCAATTATATATGGAGAAAACATCGAATACCCTACAGGTTCAGTTGTTGTTACTGGAACATGGCTTAGAAGATACCCACATAAGAGCGTTAAACATTGGTTGTTTCAGGACTTTGACATGCATCGTAATGTTCTTCATTACTTAAACCTTGTCATGGAATCCAATGTTTGTTTGACCAAATATGGGGGTATACCTTTGAACAAGACCTTGTGGAAGGTCCATGAGTCTGACCATGAGGCAATACTTGACACAATAAAGAGTAGAGTAGACTCGGATGGTTCGTTGGATTAATTTGTAAGTATGCACATTGATTCTTATTAATTTATAATTGTATGCACATTAATTTGTTTGATGCCAATGTTATCATATTCTTTTACTTTTCCTATTTGTAAGTAATTTTCTAAAAATTGATTGGTGTCCCCTTGCAGAAAATGCAGATTTATGAGCCATCCAAGAGAATCTCAGCCAGAAAAGCAATGCAACATCCTTATTTTGATGATCTTGACAAATCTCAATTATTATTTTAATCCATTACAAATATGTGTGTGAAGGTTGGTGAGGGAATTTCAAATTATTCATTTGAAGTTAACCTTATCATGAACACCTATGATGTAGAAAATATAAGAGCATCTCGAATTTCAAGTTATTCTATTCATGAGAGGTGTTGTGTGCAATAGGTATATTGGAACTCCCAGTGAATATGTATGACCAGGAGTGACTAAGTTGAGAGACTGACATGCCTATCCTCAATGGAAGCATCAATATTTATGCCTTGTTTTTCCTGGATTAGAACCAAATGGTTTGGATTTGTTTTTTGTAAGTGTTTTACATCTATTTTCATTTCATTTCCATTTTGGATGCTCTTTATTTTTCTTCTTTTACTTTGCGTATTTGTAAGTAAACTACTAAAAATTGATTGGTATTTCCTTGCATAAAATTTTGATTTATGAGCCATCAAAGAGAATCTCAGCCAAAAAATCAATGCAACATCCTCATTTTGATGATCTTGACAAATCTCAATTCTGATTTGAAGCCATTATAAAAGAGTGTGTGAAGCTTAGCGAGGGAATCTCAAGTTACTCATTTGAAGTTAACCTCATCATGAGCACCTATGATGTAGACATTATAAGAGAATCTCAAATTTATGAGTGGAATTGTAAAATATCTATGAGAACATAGTACCTAAGGCATTGTAATGAGATTTACTTGTAATGAGATTTACTCAAATATTGAAATTTGGTGCAGGGGCACCAAGGTTATTGAGCAAATTTGGTTCATGGAAGTTTTAAGTTAGTTTTGTGTTTTGAGTTTTTTCAATTGAAGAATGTCATATTAGATCAATTTATAATGTAATAAGTCATGTTAGTTGGTTTTTGGTTCATTTTGGAGTTCATGTTGCATATTTTTCAAAATGATGTAAAATTGCAAAAATTGAAAAGTTGTCAATGTGAAAAAAGTGCAAAAAAATGTAAACTTGAAGAATCCCAATGGTCATGGGAATTCAAAAGGTAGTTAGAGCCATTTTCATAGGTTTTTTAAGGTTTAAATATGTTGGGAACTCGAAGTAAGAGGTTGTTGAAGGTTTTTGTGAAGAAAAAATAATAAAAATCCCTTATTTTCTCTTGTAATTATGTGTTTCGTTGAATTTTTCTGTTGCAGACTATTATACTTGGTTGTAAAGAAGTATTATGTCCTAAAATCTTTTCCAATTGGTAGAGATAGGTTTTAGCTATGTTTTGGCTTTGGAGTGAAATAAATTCATTGAGTTTTAAGAATTTTATTGTCAAATTACTGACTGTGGGTCTGTATAGCTAGCCATGAGGGTTTGAAGACTAAAAATGAATAAATGACTCATTCCACCTATTGTTTCTCTTTGTGGCTTGGTGGAATGAGTCTAAAATGGTAGTTTTATATGTATGAATAATATTTAGTAGTAAGAAAAAAATTTAGGAGTATTTTTGGTTGTTGTCCCAGAGGAAATTGGGTGAATTTTGGCTTTAAAATGGAGTTTTGATGTTGGGTTTTGCTGAAGTTGTCTTACGAAAGATTGGGAGATGATTGATTTGGAATGGGCAGGCATATATTGAAGTGTTTGAAGCTTTGGAAGGGCAGTGAAGGTGAGTTGAGTGCCTGGGCATGATGCCCTAATTGTCAAACTGTGTATTTTGAGTGAAATTTGATGGTTAGAGGAGGGAAGTTGTAGAAAATCTTGGGGGCAATAGATTTTGATGAACCTTCAACTATGTGCAGACATAACTAAAGTTTTTTGAATCCTTGGTTGACTTTGTAGAAGACTAGAATAGTGTTTTTCAATAAACCCCTTTGGAATGGCATAAAGTGAGGGTTTCATGTTTTGGTGTCATAGGAAGTGATTCTTTGATCAAAAGTTGTGGATTTGGAGGTTTTGTAGACTAGTAAGTGACTTTCCATGAATATTTAGGGTTGGAAAGGCATTTGAGTGGGTGATGCTTTGTTAAAGTGACCTAATTAAGGTCTAGGACAGTGTAGTTGCATAATTTTGGAGAAGCTGGTCAAAAGTGACCTATGTTGCTTTTGAGATATGATTTATAAGATGTTAAAGGGTGTCTGAAAATACAATTGGTTAGTGGGTTTGAGATTGGATCTGAGAGTTTTGGTCCAGAAACTAGGTTTGCAGACCTACAAGGGAATTTGAGTGAATTTGTGAAGAGTTGGAGAGATAGGTTTAAAAGGGTTGCAAAGTTGTTTCTAAAGGCTTGAATTGTGATTTTAATTTGATTGCCTCCCTGATCTACATCAAAATTTATTGCTGCCTTCAAACATTTGTAATTCAAGCAACGTAATCCCTTAACAGTCCAAATTACAAAAGGGCAACAATCTTTGACGACCTATTACTTAGATACCATGTTGGCTATGAGCCTTCCGTCTGAGGCATCAAGATCATGTAGGGAATCTCTACAATATCCTATCTCAGTTTTTGTTATCTCAGAGTCATTTTCCCGTGGTGTCCAATTTTGACTTGATGGAAAAAGTGTCAATTACAAGCAATGTAAAGTTGCAAAATGGTGCAACTTTTGCTCTGCAACTCATTTGACCAAATAGACTGTTCAACACATCAGAATAGGTATTTTTATGCTAGGCATGGTCCTCTTTCACACCCAAACACGTGGAATCGCTCTGAGCTATGTTCAACCGGACTGATCCCTTAAGAGTCCAAAATGCAAAATGGCTGAAAACTTTAGCATGTTGTTACTCGAATACCGTGATGCTTAGAAACTTCTCATCTAATCCTATGGGATCACGTTGGGCCCCTCTACAATAACCTCTCTTAGTTTTTGCTTTCTTAGAGGCATTTTCCCGTGGTGGCGAATTTTTACTTGGAGAAAAAGTTGTCAAATGCAAGTAGTTGAAAGTTGCATAGTGGTGCAAATTTTTTTCTACAACTTGTGTGACCAAATAGACTGTTCCAAAACATCCAAATAGGTATGTTTATGGTAGAAATGGTCCTCTTTCACATCCAAATATGCGGAATCGCTTCAAGCTACATTCAACCGGATCGATCCCTTAAGAGTCCAAAGTGCAAAATGGCTACGAACTTCAACATGTTGTTACTCAGATATTGTGTTGCTTAGAAAAATCTCATTTGATCCTATGGGATTGAATTATACCCCTCTATAATAACCTCTCTCATATTTTTCTATCTCGGAGGCATTTTCCTGTGGTGGCGAATTTTGACTTGGGGAAAAAGTTGTCAAATGCAAGTAGTTGAAAGTTGCAAAGTGGTGCAACTTTCAAACTACAACTTGTGTGACCAAATGGACTGTGTCAATGCATTTGGATGGGTAGGTTTACGCTAGGAATGTTCTTCTTTCACACTCAAACATGTGGAATTGCTCTGAGCTATGTTCAACCGACTTGATCCCTTAAGGGTCCAAAGTGCAAAAGGGAAGCAATCTTTTATGGGATATTAATCAAAAATCGTGACACTTACAAACTCTCCATATGAGCCTACAAGATCACGTTATGCCCCTCTACAATAACCTCTCTCAGTTTTTTTAATCTCTGAGTCATTTTCCCGTGGTGTCTAGTTTTCATTTGATGGAAAAAGTGTCAAATGCAAGCAGTGTAAAGTTGCAAAGTGGTGCAACTTTCGTTTTGCAATTCGTATGACCAAACAAACTAATCCAATGTGTCTCGATAGGTACGTTTACGCTAGGCATGGTCCTCTTTCGCACTGAAACACTACTTCATCTACTATGAATATTATGTTTTGCAAGTGTTGTGAAGATTATGTATCCTTTGCTTAATTGAGTTGTTCCAATCAAAGGATTAAATATATTGGAATCTTTTTATGAATCATTTTATGGAATACCAATTGAAAACATGTTTTTTGCTTTTAGATAAAAAAATTTATGGAACTATTTGGATTAAACTGAATTGAGATATGTAAGAACAAGGGAGCGTTAGGGAATACATTGCTCAAGGATCTTAAATAAGCCTTCTTGATGCAGGGGCACAAATGAATTTTGTGTTAGTATTGTCAAATGAGGTATTTTGATAGTTTTAGGTGTGTTTGAATTTTTTTCAATTAAATAAGGTCCTAATAGACCATCTAATAGGTAATTAGGATTCATTGAGTTTATATTGTCACATTTTTGCAAAATTGTCAAAAGTACAATATTGAAAAGTTGTAAAAGTGCAAAAAAAAATGTAAAATTGAGGAAGCCCAATGGTCATGGGAATTCAAAGAGCAGTTATAATAGTTGTAATAGGTTGGTTAAGGTTTAAAATATGTTGTAAACTTGATGGATGAAGGTTTTCTAAAAGATTGAATAATAAAGCTCATGTTTTCATTGAAATTATGTATCTTTTCTATTGAATATTGTTGTTGCAGAGTAGTTGCACAGCCTGTACGACCCAATGGTGACTTCAAATTGATTTGAATTTTTGTTTTGGTGTCTTTTCTATCATTTTGACTGAGTTTGAGGTGTTCCCATTGGGGTTGTAGAATCTTATTGATTTTTCCTTGTAGGCGGGTCTGAAACTCCAATTTTAAGGTTTTGAAGACATAAAAATGTGATTATGGCCCATTCCACTGACTGTAACTCCTATAGCTAAGTGGAATGGGCCCAATATGGTAGGATTTAGTTGATTTAATGGTTTTGGGAGCAAGAGAGGTCATTTGGGGGTTTGGGCATGATTCCCTAGTTGTCAAATTTGAATGTTTTGAGTGAAATTTGATGGTTAAAGGTGGGTAGGTGAGGAAAAATCTTGGGGCAGAAAATTTTGGTGATAGATTAAGCATGTGCATGCAATTTGAAGCATGTTTGATGCATTGGTGAAGTGTAAAGAAGTTGGGAAGTGAGATTTTTAGTAAACCCCTTTGTAACTTGCTAAAAATGAGGGTTTTGTATAAAGAGGACTTAGTGAGCAGTTCACTAGCTAAAAATTGTAGATTTGGTGGTTTTATAGACTGGTAAATGACTGTCCATAGGTATTTGGGGTTTGCATATTGTTTAGAGGAGAGTTGCTTTGTAAATTAGGCCTATTTGGCTTAAGGGGACAGCATAGAAGCATCAGTTTAAGGGATTTTTTCCAAAAGAGTTACATGAGCTTTTGAGATATGTTTTGGTATGCATTAAAAGGTGTCTGAAAATATAATTGGTTAATGGGTTTGAGAGTGGAGTTGTGAGATAGGTCCAAGAAACTAGGTCTACAGACCTATAAGACAAATAGTGAAGTTGTGAAGGGAATCACCCTAGTTAGGGTTTTGGAGATTGAAGGCTTGTTGAAATCAGTTAAATTTGTGATTGGTAATTAAAGGCCTCCCTACTCTGCATCACTTCTCTCTCGTTGCAATTTTGGGTGGATTATTACTTTTAAAGTATTGGGAGTGCTTTGCTTATTTTCTAGTTGGCAGTTGCCATTCTATAAGGCTCATCTCGTGATATATTTTATACTCATTCTTAATCAATTATCAAGTTAATAATCAATGCATTTATTTATAGTTAATCTTTTCTTTTCAATTTGTGCAATTTTGGAATTTGTAACTCTACTAGTATTCCTAGAAATATTGAAGTTGTTTAGCATCAATCAATTAATATTCAAGACAAACCATGAAGTACATCAATGATCAATACTAGGGCTAAAAAATTAATAAATATACATGTGAATAAGTCAAGCAAGTACATGTGAATAAGTCAAGCAAGTACATGTGAATAAGGGAAGCACAAGTACTCAAAAACATGTAAGCCTTGAAGTATACACACAAATACATAGTATATGCAAATTAATACAAAGTATATTAATGAATACAAGGTATACACATGAAAAAACATAAGTCACAAAGTATATATTGGAATACATGTAAGTCACAAAGTATACACGTAAGTTGCAAAGTATACACTTGAATACACGTAACTCATATCTATTGAACCATGGATTTATAATGCAAATATGGACACCATCGATAAAAAATATTTGTATTAACCAAATATCCATGTAGGCATACATCAATATATGTTGATATAAGTATAAAATATAGGTACAAAATAGTCATATAGGCTTGCGAGAATGCCATATAGGCATACAATGTCAAGTATATCCAATACAAAATATGTACAAAAATGTCATATAGGCATACAACAAAGGGCTTTGGAATCAAAAGTCATTGCTCTCCATGCTCTCAAAATAAACTTTTTCCCTTTGCTTGTCGATCGGATGGTGATACATCTGTCACTCATTTATGCTGCGGTCGAGGAGTGTTGGTGCTCCTCCTAGTGTTTAGTTCTTGGTGAAGTCTTATTTGTTACAATAAGAAGTAAAGACATTAATATATAGAAATTACATTAAAAAAAATGATGTATTTAACAAAATAATCACTTACTGCCATCTGATGATCACTCTCCACAAGGGAAATATTCAAATGTCCATGTTGAGGCATGTTGAAGCCCTATATAAACCATCCAAATAGAAATTAAACTACGAATCAATAATGGTTTGATTTTTCACTAACTAACATCTATAACAAAAAATGTAAATTGAAATTTAGTAATTTGCCTCATACCTCCCCTGTCAGAGCCATCGAGGATTCTATAGAAAATGAAACACCGATGTCCATTGCCATCTAAACATTCAGAGGTGTTTTTGCTTGAAACATCTAAAAATAAAACAACAAATTATTCAATCACGAAAACTACAATAGCGATCCACGTCATGACTTATAATGTATGAGATAATGAACAAAATTTTAAGTACTTATTAAACTATATATTTCTGACTATCATGCTTACTATTTTCCCTATCCATATCTTGTTTGAAAGCACTTGTTTTTAGGATTTTACCCATAGCAACAAGTCGGTGAACCATTTGATAAAATGATTTTGTAGACATGTATGATAAATGTGGTGGCATAGAGAAGGTAGTGAACTATTTAAAAAAATGCCTCAAAGAAATGGGTTCTCATGGTGATGGAATGCCATTACAAACAAATGCACGTCATGGCATTCCATCACCATAAGACCGCATTTCTTTCAGGCATTTTTTCAAACAGTTCATTTCTTTCTCTATGGTATTATTGCTTACTATTATGCTTTGATAGGAATTTTTCCAAGCATCCATAGTTTGTTGGAAAGCACCTATTTTTGGCTTTTAGCCATAGCAACAAGGAAGTGAGTAGTTTGATAAAATGCTTTGATACACATGTATGGAAAATGTGGTATCATAGAAAAGGTGGTGAGTTGTTTGAAGAAATGCCTCGAATAAATGTGGTCTCATGGTGATGGAATGACATTCCATCGCCATGAGACCGCATTTCTTTGAGGCATTTTTTCAAACTACTAACTTCCTTGTCTATGATATTGCTTACTATTATGCTTTGATAGATTTTTTCCAAGCATCCATAGTTTGTTGGAAATCACCTTTTTTAAGCTTTTAGCAATAGCAGTGAGGAAATGAACTATTTGATAAAATGCTTTGGTAGACATGTATGGAAAATGTGGTAGCATAGAAAAGGTGGTGAGCTGTTTGAAAAAGTGCCTCAAAGAAATTGGGTCTAATGGTGATGGACATCACCATGAGACCACATTTCTTTGAGGCATTTTTTTCAAACAACTCACTGCATTATCTATGTTATTGCATTCCATCACCATGAGACCACATTTCTTTGAGGCATTTTTTCAAACTACTAACTGCCTTGTTTATGCTATTGCTTACTATTATGCTTTGATAGATTTTTTCCAAGCATCCATAGTTTGTTGGAAAGCACATTTTTTAAGATTTTAGCAATAGTAGTGAGGAAATTAACTGTTTGATAAAATGTTTTGGTAGACATGTATAGAAAAAGTGGTAGCATAGAAAAGGTGGTGAGCTGTTTGAAAAAGTGCCTCAAAGAAATTGGGTCTCATGGTGATGGACATCACCATGAGACCACATTTCTTTGAGAATTTTTTTTAAACAACTCATTGCCTTATCTACGCTATTTCTTACTATTATTCTTTCATATATTCATTCCAAACATCCATAGCATAGACAAAGCAGTGAACTGTTTGAAAAGATGCCTTAGTAAAAAGTGGTCTCATGGAATTCCATGACAATCAAATGCAATTGGAAGCTGCTAGTACTTATTACTTATGTTGACTTTCTAAACAACTATATTATAGTTGAAATTTTGTCATCTATCAACTTCTAGTTATTAGTTAAGGAATGTGAAGTAATGTTTTGAGTTTGAAAGATGTGCAATGCAACATAATCAACAATATGAATATAAACTACACAAATCTATTAAGTACAATTCATTAGTTAAACTCTTTATTCTATTACCTACATGTAGATTTGACTAAATCCATTTGCACTGGGAGGTGTTCCCTTGAAACCTCCAATATTAGCCTATTCAACATCCAAAATCACATATTAAAATACCATTCATAAAACAATGCTATTAACATGTAATAAATTTATAATTGTTTACTAGTTACATACCTCAACAGTAGGTGCAGTGGAGAAATAAGAAGGTGTAGGGCCGGTGTATCCAGTATCAACACTCTGACCCTACAATTTTATTAAAATCATAAAACTAAATTAGTTAATCTTGCATTTCAAAATAAAAATTTAATAAATTAAATTCAATGAACTTGCTAACTTTTACCTGAGTATCAATGTCATAGGCCTCATGCAAAATGTCAGTTGCATTTTCCATCTCCATAGCTACAGATAGATCCTGTGTAGAAGCCTCCTGAGTGTCAATGGGGTCATATGAACAAGTCTCCCTGCAAGATTGACACAAATGGGATCAAATCCCACCGTTCGAAGACTCCCCTGGATGGTGTTGTAGAATGGGGCTAGCATGTTGGATGACACTCTAGGTCAAAAGAGTTGATGGCCTACAAATTCTCTATGTTGACACTCTCATTCGCGATGGAAGGGATAACGATGTGCTCATGAGGTGGCCTAGCGAGAGGTCATCTCCCTTGCTGCATAGGATCTTGTTGTGCACCGAATCTATCTTGAGCTGACCCTCCACCTCTCCCCTAGAAGTCCCTCATATCAAAATAATTTGGGATTTTGTTCAAGATGGGCTAAAAGTATAGTTTCCTAAGGAAATACTACAGGATTTCACAATTGTTGCCTGGTGGGTAATCAAAAACCATGTACCACCAATCCCAAAAAAAGTTCCTAATATGTTGGTGGTGGCACCAATGAATAGGAGACCTCTTCGCATTGAGGGTAAGATTTGTATTTGACCGTGGGTCAGTGAATAATGAGCACAAATCACCTTTTGTAATTTTTAAATCTTTTACATATTTATATGATAATTTATCTTGGTAATAAGCCCTAGCTGCCTACCTCCTATCCTGCCAACCAGTTAATTGTTTGCTGATTGAATCTACATGTTTTAAAATTTCTTTCAGTGAAGTCGTCAAGGTCATTCTTTCTATGGTTGAACCATTTGGATCATTCAACCTCCTGATTAAATCCTCTATTTGTTTTTTATTGTTCTCAATTTCACTCATTAAGTTTTGTTGAGTGCCAGGGGGATGTTGATGGATTGGTGGAGGAGATTGAGGTTGTGGTTGATTAACTTGAGGATTTTGTTGTTATTGTTCTTGTTGTTCTTGTTGAGGATTTTTTTCCTCTTGTTGTTGTGCTTGTTGAGGATTTTGAGGAGGGTTTGCAGGTTGATTAACATCTCCTACAAATTCAAAAAATAAATATAGAAAATAGCATAAAACTAACAAATTAAAAACAAAAAACAAACAATCCTTACTTCTCAGACCTCCTCATCAATGTGGCAGCATCCTGGCAATGAAACAACAACCATTGATGAAGAATTTTGCAAAACAACTCCTACCAGAATGCAAGTATGGAAAATTGGGGTTTTGGCCACGGGCAAGAAAAAAACACAGTGACAAGTTAAAATGAGTTTGATTTCTTTTTTTTTGCTTTTAATAGGTCATAATGCGAGCACATTATAACTCACTCACATTATGGGCTTGTTGTGGTCGAGCCTCAGGCTCGGCACACCAAGCCATAATGCGAGTGCATTATAATGTGCTCGCATTATGAGCTTTCAATTTTTTAAAAAAAAGTTGGCCACAAATTGGCTACCCATCTTTTTGCACCTGCCCCCCTCTTGGAAGAGAAATTTTGTAAATCTTATTTAATCCCCCAAGAATTTTGTATCTTGGGGAAGTGAAAGTGAAGAATGGGTTATCCTCTCCTCTTGATTGTTTGTAGTTTTTCCCTTTCAGCTATGTATTTGGCCTCACATACCCTTAAGGTATTTGGAGGACTCCCTAGCAACCTTGTTCATCTTAATTTAAGACCTTTTGGTTATCTCTTAGTGTGGTGCAAGGGAAAAAAATCACTCCCTTGAGTTACTCATGAGTACTTCCATATTTTGAGATAGAATTCACCTTGGTGAAGCCTTTGGTGCTCCTTGGTAAGGTATTTCACATTAATGTGGCTGACCCTATCTATCTTGCATAGGTAGATAGTATTAATGGATTTATTTCTATTATGGGCCCATATTAGGAGTTAATCCCACTTGAATAATTTAATATTGTACGTGTTTTATGGGTCTTCTTGTCCAAAACTAGTACATACCTATTAGTTCAAATATCCTTCAATCTAATTTTTTTTGTTTGATGTGCTTTCAAATCCACCCCTTAGTCAAGCAAGAAAACCCTCATCCTAAATCAACCATATAATATTTTACTCCAAATACCTTATTCATCCCTCCAATCCAATCCGTCATCCATTGAAAATCACCCCCAAAATATCTCCAAACTAATCCTCTATCCAAATATCAAACTAAATAACTCATCTAAATTCCAACTTTCCCTTCATCTTTCTAGTTTAGTGCCTTCACCTTGTCCTTCAACACATGTAATTTAGCATTTTCATAGTTTAGTGCTTGCACATTTCAACTTCATAGTTTAACACTTTTATATTTTGATAAAATTTCTCGTATCTATCCAACCACATCCTAATACAAACTATCCCCTTTCAATCTAAATCTAATTTCATCCTTAATTTCCATTATTCTAAATCCAAAACCATTGCTAATCCATTATCTTAATTTCTTTCCTCCTCAAAAATGAAAATCTAACTTTCTCAGCCAACCTTTCATCATTATCCCCTTCTTCTAATCTCTATCCTCATCTAAAATCAATCTCAAAATATCCTCTTCCACAAATTATCCCATAATCAAATTCAAAATTTTCATCTTATATCCTCATCGCATTTCTTCATCAAACATTTCTTCTAATCTAACTTTACCTTTCTCTTTATCTACAATCTTAATCAACCATCCATCCATCCTAAGTCTTTTAACCCAATTAATAATGCAAATCCCCATCCTTATTCTAATCAACTGGGTCATCTTATAATCATGCATCAACCCTATCCTAATTCATACCCTAAATCACCTCTATCCTTCATCCACTCTAATCACCTTGTCCCAAATTTGAGCGTAATAAAATCTAAAATCCAATATTTAACCAACCAATCCAACCATCCAATCTAACTCATTCTCATATAATATTCCATCCCAATCCCATTTAATATAATTTCTTCATTCATACCTCTCCACCAATCATTGATGATCATGAGGTTAGTCCTATTGACCAAATTGAGTATGATCTCTATGATGTCAATGGGATTCTTTTGGATTAAGATGAGCTCCCCCCATTCTTATAAAATATTTTATATCCCCTATCCACTATCCTTATGTCCAAAAAATTTACTAGCTATACTCTTAATCTTAGAGACCTTCTAAATTACATCCTCACCTACCACTTCAACAATGATAAAATATGTCATGGCTAGGCACCTCCTAAGTATTGGTGTCAAACCTCCTAGTGGAACCCCTAAAATTTTTGTGTTCCACTAATTTTAGATGCATATTTGGCTGTCTTTTTTTGTCTAGGATGTGTCCTCTAGCTTAGGGTTTTTTCTATTCCCTAAACCCCTTATAAAAATCTTGTGTTAAAACCCTTGCATACGTCTAATTTGCAGTTGACTAGTGCTAGACCGTTCCCATTTTTTCAAGTTACCTCTTGAGCCATAAAATTCATTTATTCACCGGTCCCTTATGCCTAGCTTATCGGTCACTACCCATTGAATTATTTTAATCTTGTCAAATGTTAAGCAGGTTTGAAAATGTCTCAAATATTTATCATTTATCCTAAGTCCAAGTTTATAATAATGCCTAAAGTATTTTGCCTTGTCAACTTAGCGAACGACCCCCTTTTAAGTCATAATTAAACACATGTTCCTTTTAAAACCTTTAGGAATGGTCATTGGGTCTCACAAAATACATCCTATTGGTTTCCCACTAGCCCACGAGAATAAAATAGTTGGATAAAAGAACTAGTGGGGCACCAGGCGGGTGACACCTATCCATCCTTGTGACGGGTCCTACCATTCTTCAAAGCATCGGTGATGAAAAGCATTGAAATAAATGGCTGTGATGAGATCTTAAAGATGAATCTTGACCATTCCCCGCCAGCCTGCAGGGGACCCATTGTTAGATCTCAGCTCTTGGAGGGATGGTGGGAAAGTGCCACATGGCATCATTTCCACTGTTTGCAAAACTTTATAAGGATTGAAATATTTGGAAAAATACTTTGAGTGATCATGGTAATGTTAAAAGGCATGCTACTAAAGAGGTATATGTGCATGTGAAAAATTGCTCAGCGAGATGTTTTAATCTTGACTGTTCACCACAAACAAAGGTTAACTGTCTGAGCACTAGGCTTGGAGATTAAAGGACACACACATTAAGGGTCACTAGGTTGATCTGGTTCATTTCCCACTAGCTCGTGACCATTGATCTAAACATTACAAATTCTAGAGGGATAGCATGTGGCTACCATGTGGATTGCCTTATGCCTTGCATAGTGTTGTGGGACCATTGGGCCAACATGGAAACTGAACACATGGCGAGAGATTGGTCGAGTAGATGTTGAGTCAGTGAAAAGAAAAAATTTCAAACTTGGTTGAATTCATATTTTCCACACACCAATCTAGATCACTATGAGATCAATGGCAGGAATTCAAAGTTGCCAAAAAGGACATCATTGAGTCGTTCTAGTTCGTGCGAGTGAGCAGTAATGGCGGAGTTGATGTTTTTCTACTAAATTGAGAGCTTTGTTCACCATAAAAGCTGGATTTAAAGCTTGATGTTGATTACAAAAGAATTTATAAGCATTCAAGAATTGTCACAATGCATTTGGAGTTCTTGGTGTCTTCAAACTATGGCTTTCCATGTTGTTAAAACAGTAAGTAAAATTCACACTTCTTGAGCTAGAAATTACTCAATTTTTCATTCGATTGCAATTGTTGTCATTTGAATTCTAGTTAGGGATTATTTTAAGGTTTGACATATTTCTAGATTGCTGTAAATTTGTGATTTTAGTCACTCTTTGCATCAAGTCTTCACCTAAAACCTGAAAACCCTAGTCTAAACTAGTGAAGCCCTAGGTCAAATTACTCATTAGATATGGCACCGAAGGTCCAACTCCCTGGTTTGAAACCAAAGGTAAGACCCTTGGTTAAAGACATTCTTAACCAATGGCCACCCTCAACAATTGAGAAGTGGTTAGGGAAACCCATGTTTCATGGCCTTGGGGTTAAAGATGGTATTGTCGACAAACAATGTACCATTAAGGATGTTACACTACCATACACTAGGTGGACACATTTTCAAGGCTATTTTAGTAATAGGAATTCCCACATTCCAATATGCAACCACTAGAGGTTGGATATGGCTAAATTGATTGTCCCCAACATGTATTTGGACATTGATCTTCTCAAGGCCATTGTTGCTAATTATGACCCTCTTGTTAGGGTAGTCAAACCCCATTCTGGGCAGGAGATGGTTTGGGTTACAAAAGAGGAAATTGCATAAGTTTTTAAATTAAACAAATGGGACAATGGCATGGTAGAGATTGATGAAAATAAGTTAAGGGAAGAATATGAGAAAGTGAGACCTACCTTCAAAGTCTCAGTGTTGGCTCACTTCTTGGCATCAACAAGCAAGGTAAAAGGTATAATTGTACTGGGACCATCTGATAAGGAACCCTTTCCTATCAAGTAATTTGTCATATACTTTCAAAAAAAAATTTACTCCCTATGCTAGATTCTAGGGTTTGATCCATCATCAAGCATGCCAATTGCACCAATGTATATGGCTGCAAATCCAACACCCCAACATCAACACCTTGTATGATTTTTCTACATACTTGTCAGAATAAATGCACAAAGGTTTGGTGGCATTGAAGAATGGACAATATGTAGTTAGGTTATGGTGGTATTCTTTATTTATGCATATGTTCCTATACAACAGTGCAGATTATTTTGGTAAGGATATGGAGTTGAAAAGAAAGGAGGATGGTGTGGTAATGCATGTTCAATCATTAACTCCATTGTTAAATAGACATGAATAGAAAACAAGGTTTTTGATTGTGACAAATGTCTTTGCCTCCTAGCTGAAAAGAGCCTTGATTGTGAATATGCCAAGGATTCCACCTGAATTACATTATTTGTTGAGGCTAGAAAGGAGGTGTAATTTGAATATTAATCATAATTAGGGGGATGTAATCCATTATCAAGATTGCATAGTTCTAAAAGTATATGGAATGAGACAAACATCCCATGTACTTCCCAGGGATGTACCACTAAGGATAGGTTTCCTTGAGGTCATGTGGTAGCTGGGTGATCTTGAAGATAACTACCTGTTTGAAATGAGAAAGGGACCCTTTTTCCCTTCCTACACTCTCTTTTCTTATTTTGTTATGATAGTAGATGGAGAAGATTCTTGAGTGTCTCAAGCCCTATGGAATGAAATATCGAGCATATAGGAGCTATGATCCAGAGGGTTTTATGGTTTGGTTATTGAATAGGATAAGAGGAGGGAAGTATGTTCATACCTTTTCATTCCCTAGTGACTTTATCATAATTTTTTTTGACATTCAGATTCAGGAGGATAGGATGAGAAAATGGATTGTTTTCAAGAAGTTGGAGAAAAAAGACCCTCAATTTAAAGCTTTGTCTGATATTGATAATGTAATTCTGAAAGTGGAGACAGTTATACAAAATTTTGATAAAGTTGTTGCAACTTTAAAAGAGGAAAGAGTGGGGAAAGATGAGGGTAAAGTTGTGGTAATTGAAAAGCATGATAAGGGGAAATCCTCCATGACAAAAAAAACCATCTTATCAGCCTCCCAAGAAAATGTAGATATATTCAAGGAAGAAGATCATTGCAAAGAAACATTTGACAATTGCCACTCCCACACAATCAGAGGAGTATAGAGCACCCTCTCCACAACAACAACTACCACCATTTCCACCACACCACATTATTCCACCCCTAAAATAATTGAGTTGGATTCCCCTCCTAGAGGACCATCTCCTCCTAAGGAGCCACCAATAAAAAGGAAATGGGCAAGAGCCAGTTGGCCTTGTTGATTACCCTGCTGATAAATTAGATGAGGAAATTGTTGTTATAGAGGATGAAATAAGGCAAGGTATGTTGTCCCCTCAAAGGGATGTAGTGCCACAAAATTTGAGTCTTAGACTGAGCAAGGAATATTTGAGTGGGATAAATAGTACCGGGTATGTTAGAGCTAAAGCTTGTGAGAGTTTC
This sequence comes from Sequoia sempervirens, assembly GCA_007258455.2. Taxonomy (NCBI): domain Eukaryota; kingdom Viridiplantae; phylum Streptophyta; class Pinopsida; order Cupressales; family Cupressaceae; genus Sequoia; species Sequoia sempervirens. Next base: position 766,988,898 of record VDFB02281492.1, on the reverse strand, counting down.
ATGGATGATTCATTCGTGAAAACTCAATAATTTCAAGAATATGTGTGGAGGGCAATGAAAGATGAGTATGTGATGAATTTTCAAATGAAAGCTAGTAAGAACCCCGAATTTCCAAAGACAATTATAGATGCTAAAGTTCACAATGAGATGAGAACCAAGTATTCAAATATCACTACAACTAAAGGCAAGGAACTTTTCAGAAAGAGTGGTGTATTGCTTCTACCAAAATGGGATTTGGCATCATCTATTGCATTTGATATGGTTAGAATAAATGATACACCCATCTTCAACATAGAAGAGGAATTTACTTTGGCCTTGCAAGGATTATCCTTCAGCTCCCAATGGGACACACTAGCCATTTGGGCTTTACCTCCAAGCACAAAGAAGTTAGAGGTTGTTGAACTAGCTACATGAGTCAGAGGAGGTTTGATTATAAAAAGAGTATCAGATACATCAGCCATTGAAGCAACTACAATGAATGTCAATGTAGCTCAGTTCACTAAAGCCACAGTTGAGTCCTTAAATGAAGAAAGGGACAAATTTATAACACAATATAATGATATAGTGGCTGAATATAATGTGATCCAACATAAGATAACAAAAATACAATTGAAAATTTCCTTATGGAAGGAAAAGTTTCAGTCTATGCAGCTAGGGTCATCACAAGCTATAATTTTTCCTCCCCCTACCCCACATGAAAAGCTTCCACCTTCTCCCATTATTTCACCACCTCCAATCCAAATTGAGATTATGCCTCCTAGCTATGAGGATGTGCCAATTGCACAGTCAAATCTAGGTACATCAGATGCACCTCAAACATAGCAGATCACCAAGGAGGACTTAATAAAGAAGGTCAAGAATTATGAGCATAGATGTAAACATTTTGATGAGCTAATTCATGTGAGAAATATGAAAAATTAGGACTATGGTGTTAGAACACCTAAATAAAGGGATTGTGATAAGGTTGATCAACATTGATTCCAACTATTCTTCCATGTTCAATGCAATAAGGAACTTTGACAAGGATAAAGAGATTGACATCCCATTGATGGATAAATGGATCCCTATAGCACAAGAATTGAGGGATATGGCCATTGGGTCAAAGCTTAATCCAAATAAGCCTTCTAGTATTGTCCCAACCCTTAGGCTTGTGAATGCAATCAAGTAATTTCAAGGGTTGATTGAACCAGTGGAAATGAAAATCATGGAATTAGTGAAGAGGTTTGATGAATGGAGCTTCAATCTACTTCGAGATATTTTAAATGAAAATGGTGAAGTTAAACCTTTGCAAGAATGGAAGGACTAAGCAAATAAGTTCATAGCCACCCAATCCAAATTAATTTGTGATGGAGTAGATGTGGAGATGTTGAAAAACAGTATGGATAAGCTCATTCACACAAGAATTTTCCTTGAAGAGTTTGACAAGGAAGCTAATCAAGTAGTGATAAAGTACAGTCCATACAAAAAGAAGGTAGATGAAGTTATAACATTTGACTGGCCTTATGTGGAAGACTTTGAGCTCTGGAAGAGAAAATATTTTGAAATCCTAGATGAGTAGGTTGTTTCACTGGTGAATTGATTGAAATTTTGATCTTATGTCTGTAACAACAATGGTTACAACAGGAGAAATACAATACATGGCCCAAAACTACTACAGATTAGGCTTTAGATATGTCAATGTTCAGATATTGTATCTTCTCCAATTCAAAATGGATGACATGGAATGCAGATGTGGAAGTGCTTTGGTGTATTTATTCCTTTTATATTTTATGCTTTTCATCTTCAAGTTTTGGAGCACATGGAAAAGGGTGTGTAGCTCGTGGAAGGAATAATTTGCATCGACTAAAATGCCTTTTGGAAGGCAGGAGAATCTTCATCAACAAATGAGAAATGGTTTTTGTCTTATATGAACATCTCCCTTGAATTTTGGAAAATATAATTTCCTTTGAATGTAAATGTGAATTTCAAATGAAAACATGACATGTGTACAATTTGGCCTAAATCTTGTTTTGCCCCCTTGTTCTTATAAAAGGGAATTCAAGGCCAATTGTACGAAGTTTTTAGTGAATTGATCTTAGAGAAGTTTTGTAACCAAGTCTAGATAATAGAATATGATTTTGTTCTAGGTTCTAAAATTCTTTTGGATCTTGTAATGGTGAATATGAAAACAATACTATCATATTTTGAAATATAAATGACAAGATATTCAAGGTCACTGCTCTCCATTGTATACTTTGAATAGATTATGAATACAAAGAAATCAAAGATTACTTCTATTCATCCTCTTATCTTTCCTTGAATGTTTATTCATGGTTATTACGCTTATTCAAAGAATGAGTTAAATATGTATTAATATGAATAAAGGTTTATGTGAATGTATGCACAGATAATTAAGTATTGTTGGTTTAGTTTTTGGTATCAATGGTGTAAGAGATCATTGATAGGATTTGTTATGATAGGAATAATGTTGTTTCATGTTTTCAATTGTGTGATTTAGAATTTTCCACCCTAGGATAAGGCACTGGTCATGTTATGTTACAGTTTCCTAGATCTTTCATAGTAACTACATTCAAAATTAATTTCAATATCTATTTTCTATGTGAATGTATGTCGAGCTGAATTTACAATATTTTCTCATGCTTTACTAAGATGTTGCCATAAGGATTAGCTATATCTTTAAGGTTTTTCATCTGTTAAGAAATTAAAGGTGAATTATTCTCTAGAATTATAATGTATATGATAATTGGCACAAGAGTATCTAAAAATACATTGTATGGATCACCCTCCTGGGTTTTGTAGAGCCCAAAGTGTAGAGGGAAATACTAGCAATATTTCACCTATTTGTTGGCCAATTCCTCATAGTTATTGACAATTGAATATGGAAAATTCATAGATAACTAGTGATACAAGCTTAGTTCATTAAAAATAACCAACAGATTGGAAACTCTATTAGGGACAAAGCTAGTCCAATGTCTCTAGGTCAAATCAAGTACAATCAGAGTCAACAAAATGCATTGTTCTTTGTTGTTTAAAGAAAAATGCATACAAATTCTCATAATAGGTTATGTCTAGTTTCTGTGAGTCAAGATCTAGCTCCTATTTGTATTTCTTGTTGGGGTATGTTCAAAATTCTCTCTGAATTTACAAAGGCTTCTCAAAAGTATGATAGATTTTTGTTTCCCCGTCTAGTTGGTGACAACTCTAAAGTCTCTTGTGTTAATAAAAATTTAAAAGTTCAAAGAAAGAGAGAGAAGAAGAATATTTTTGAAGAGAGATTTGAATCCATGAGAGGAACTAGGAGCAATATGAAGAAGAATCATGAGCAAAAGTTGGAGTCTGAGCTACCATGGAGTAAGAATTCATCACAGATAGCAAAGAACATTGAAGCAAGTAAGTCTACTAACAATCTTGATCATGCATCTGCAATTTTAAATGAAATTACTCATGAAGAAACATTTTATTATGGTATGCCCCCTAGTAATGAGGAAACTCTTCCTACAAATGCACCCCCTGTTACCACTAGCTATCCTGATCCCAATCCTCTAGCATCAAAGGAATCTGACTTATGGAAATTCAGGGGTAAGGGATTTGAATCTCTAGCTATAAATGTAAATCCTATGGGTACTTGTATTTTCAATGATGATAATTTCAATCCAAGGGGAAGATTATGTAGTAGAACCTCCCATCATTCTTCTAAAAGAGAACCACTGAATCCTACCTATTATTCCCCAAAACCTAGTCAATATAAGGTTACTCTAGAGGATGAAGAAGAGATAATAAAGATATGCAAGCTCTGGAAGAAGAGGATTTGAGACTCAAGGATTTGGTATTGAAACAAGAAAAAAAAAGAGGAATAAATAAAGGCTGCCATGATAAAGAGAGATCAGTTAAGAAGAAGGGTAGAAAAGATGAGAGAAATGGTCAAGGAAGAACCAATTCTAGACAATCCTTCTGAACTTATTGTTAGGAAAACCTTGGATCATCATAAGATGAATATTCCTATTGGAACCACTACTAAAAGCACATATACTAGATCTATTGTAGCAACTAAAGTTTCAAATCCCTCTGCTGCTATCAAGAAATCCCAACCTATAGATAATGGAAAAAGACCTATGGGTCGGCCAAAGAAAGCAACCACAAATGCAAACACAAGTTCCTCGTCCACTAACACATCTACCATAAGTGTACAAACTAAGTCCATTCCATCAAATGCACCTCCTGACCCTAAAGTATTAAGGTTACAATTAGCTAATGAAAAATTGCAACGGGAGCTAGATAAGATACAAATGCAGAAATAGAGAGGAAGATTGCATTTCTCAAAACCTTCATCCTAGACTCAGGATATTCAAGTTCTATCCATTCTATTCCTAATCCCCAGTCACAAAAAACTAAATCAAATGGAAATATTCCTGGTAATAGTGGTGGTGGAGGTGGTAGCAAAAATAAAAATAACCAATCTGGAAGAGCGAATGGAAGTGGCGGTGATGGTGGAGGTGGAAGTGGGAAAGAAAATAAACAGTCTGGTGATCAAGAGGATAATGGACCTCACAATAATCAAAGAGACCAATTCACTAGAAGGCCCATGCAAGCGTATAGGTATAGACAATTATGCTTTGCTCAGATACCTGGCTACCCAAACCAACTCCCTAATGATATCATGAGTGTATTGGTAAGATTCTTTGGGAATAATGCAATAAGTGGTGAGGATCACCTAAGATAATTTCTCAATATGATGGATGATTTTGAGGTGGAGGATGAATATGTTATGATGAAACTCTTTATGCAATCATTCACTGAAGATGCAAGGTATTGGTATAGATCTTTGCCAGCAAAAAGAATTGGGTCATGGGAGGAGTTTTAAAGGATATTTTGAGAACAATATGGTGATAAGACTAATGCAAGGTTCTTGCTGAGTGACTTTAATAATATCTCTAAAGGCTCCAATGAAATGGTCTCTGATTTTAACACCAAGTTTCTGAAAGCTATGAATAGGTTACTTGCTGACTTGAGGCTAAATGATAATGTGTGTCTGGTCAATTATTGCAATTCCTTTGATTCAAAAGTGAGGTTATCTGTTGCGAGAGAAGAATCCCCAAACCTTGAGAGAGGCATTCAAGATTGCATTACACATTGAAAATAATAGAAGAGTATCCAGAAAGGTAGGGAGAAGAGATGATGTCAAGATCTTAGAGAACCCAAAGAAAGAAGACAAAAACTCTACAGAGAAAGGATCCTCACTTGAGGAAAAGATAGATAAGGTTGCAAGTTCCATGAAGGACATTAGTTATAGAATTTCTAGGCAAGAGAAGGGGCTAAGAAATGACAAGCCTAATTTCCAAAGAAATGAAGGACCTCCTAGGCTACAAGATCATCCTTATAATACAAATTGGCATAATGGAAAGCCAATTTAGAATACTCAACAAAATACACAAAGAAAATTTCTCCTTGATCCATTACAAAAGAACTCTGTAAAATTTTCTAGTGAAACACCTTGGTGTATTTTTTTCCAATTGCCACATGCTTCTCAGACATGCTCAGTAGAAAAACAATTTGAAGAAGAACAAAATGAGCCTGATGATTATGAGCCACTTCAAGAAATAGTGAGGAGATACATGTGTTTATGCATAGATCTGATTTTTCTCAAGAGGAATTCTCTTTAGATGAAGAGTCACATGAAGTTGATGTTGATAATTAGAGGAAAAAATAAAATGCTTATCATCAACAGATTTTTCCTGATGAAGATGACAATGTTGAGCATAATGTTTGTAATTTGGAAATAGCTGAAATGAATGTGTCTCTAAGAAGACCCTTAGATGAGGAGTATCAAAGGATGGCAATAGAATTAGTTTGACAAGCTAGAAACACTCATAACTTGAGGAATAGAATTGTGAATTGTGACAAAGGCAAGCTGGGCAACATGTTCATCAAAGAGAAAAATGCAAAAAAGAAGGGAGTTAAGGTAGATGGAAAAAAAATTATGAAATAGATGGGTTTGAAGATAAATTATGCCTATGGAAAATTCTATGCCATGGATTCAAGAGAAATCCCAGTCATAGGAGTGATCAAGGATGTCCCATATAGACTGGCTACTTTTCTAGACAAAAAAATTGTTATGAGCATAGTTGTGGTGGATATCCCACCCAATTATGGTATGTTATTGTCAAGAAAATGGAATGATTCCATGGGAGGTAGCATGTAGTGTGACATGTATTTTGCCACATTTCCAATTGAGGGAAAATACATTAAGCTTGTGAGGGAGCCACTTGTGAGGGAGCCAAGAGCCCCACGCATGATTGAATTTGTGGATCAAGAGGATAGAATTCACTTTATGGATATAGGTATTGATAACTTTAGAGTTGAAGAGTCACAAGAAGAAGAGGATAGATAACCTGCACCCTTGGAAAAGGAAGTGTTGCAGCAAGCAAATAATGATGAATTATGGAGCATGAGTTTTGATGGTGCTTGCTCAAAAGGAGTAGGTGTGGGGTGATACTCATTTCCCCTAGTGGTAAAATTTTTAAGTTTTCATTTTCATTGCTATTTGCATGTACAAATAATGTAGTTGAATATGAAGTTTTGGTACTAGGATTAAGACTAGATGATAAAAATGGAATCAAGAAGTTAAGAGTTATTGGAGATTCAAAGCTTGTTGTTTCTCAAGTTAGGTCAAGGTATGCATCAAAGAATAATAGGTTGAGACAATATAGGAATGTTATTTGGGACTCAATAGAATAGTTTGATGCTTTTGGTATTGACTGTTTGGATAGGAGTAAGAATCAGGTGGCAAATTTACTTGACAATATTGCACTTTGGCCAGATGACATTACCTTTGCAGGAATGTCAAGAGATGAAGTGCAGATCAGACCTTCAGTTCCTGATAACATACCGATCTAGCAAGATTTTAATAATGATGAGGACATCTTGAGGTTTTTGCAGTGTGTGGATGAGTATGAAGGTCAAGAAATTGACTTTGGGGCTTTTGTAGAAGAAGTGGATGGTAAAGAAATAGTGTTTGGAAATGAAGTCATTTAGTTGAAAGCTAAAAAAACCCAAAAGGGGTTGGTTGCTTTGGAGAGGGTTTTTGATGGCCCTAATAGGAGCAATGCTAAGCAAACATCTACTCACAAGGAGGATTTGGAAGAGGTAAATCTTGGTATAGAAAATGCTCCTAAGAAATTCTACATTGGAAAGAAAATGAAACCTCAAGTCAAAGCAATGTCGATTGCTTTGTTGAGAAGATATAGGCATGTGTTATATTGGTCTTATGATGATTTAAATGTCATGATTTAAAGGAGTGAGGAGCCTAGCATGGAATTTAAGAGTATCAAACAAGCTATAAAGGAGGCTCTAGACTTGAAGTCTCCAGACTTCTCCATACCTATGCATTTTTTTCCTTTACATCATTTCACACAATTGATGTTGTGTTGTTGCAGAAAAATGAGGAAGGTTTTGAGCAACCTATTGCATTTTTCATCAAATCCTTATAGGTCGCAAAACTCAAATATGATATGACAGAGAAACAGGCTTATGTATTAGTCAAAGTAGTGAAGAATTTCAAGACCTATTTAATGGGAGTTATGATAATTGTTTATGTCCCAAGTACTATTGTAAAGGATATTTTCACTCAACAAGAGGTTACAAGAAAAAGGTGTAGGTGGATCAATAGAATCCAAGAGTTCAATATAGATGTCCAAATTACCAAGTTAGTGAGAGGACAAGGTTTAGCCGAGCTGATGAATAAAGCCAACTTGGAATCCAACCAAATAAATTAGATAGAATGTGTAGATGTTGAACCTATATGTGATATGCAAACATGTGGTTGGTACAAGCATATTGTGCAATATCTGCAAACTATGAAATTCCCTGAAGGTATGGCAAATAATGAAAAATAACCTTGAAGTTGTAGGGTATTAAGTATGCAATCATTGATAATGAGCTTTGGCGGAGGAGTCCTAAAGGTGTACTACTTAAATGTGTTGATGGAAAGCAAGCATTGGAACTCCTAACACAAATGCATAGTGGAGTTTGTGGAGGCCATTACATGACAAAGACAAATTCCCACAAAATTTTGAGAGTAGGATTTTGGTGGCCCTCAATGTTAAAAGATGCCCACAAGTTTATAAAAACTTGTGATCCTTTCCAAAGATTCTTGGGAAAGTTGAAATTTTAGGAAATTTTCCACTTATACCAATTTCAATCCATGCCCCTTTTCAATAGTGGGGTGTTGACTTTATTGGTGAAATCTCTAAGACATCCAGTGGGGAACATTCTTGGATTCTTGTTTCCACTGATTATTTTACAAAGTGGGTAGAATAAATCCCCACAAAGAAAGAAACAAGTAAAGTTGGTTTTTTTATGAGCAACATTTTGATTAGGTTTGGAGTCCCAGAAAATATTATCTCTAACAATGCCATGTGTTTTAGATCAGACAAGTTTAGAGATTTTTGTGATAAGCATGGAATCCAAATATCTTATTCTTCTCCTTATCATCCACAAGGAAATGGTCAGGTAGAATCAAGTAATAAGAGTTTGATGAAGATCATCAAAAGGGTGATTGCGAAAAATAAGAAGGCATGGGACTCAAAATTGAAGCTTGCACTTTGGGAAGGTAGGGTTACTGTTAAAAAAGATAATGGACATTCACCATTTGGTTTGGTATATGGTTTGGATGCAAGGTTTCCTCAAAAAAACTTGTTGAAGATGTACAAATTTGTTCAAGAATATGATGAAGATATTTGTGATGAAATGTAGCACAAGGTTGATGCTCTGATAGAGTTGGATGAAATGAGGAGAGAAGCTCAAAGTAAAATGTTAAAGTGTATTTGCAGGTCAAGCATCTATATGACAAAAAGGCTTCTCCAAGATTTTGAAGTAGGAAATATGGTGATGATGTGGAGTGCTAGAGCTCAAGATAAGGGAAAAAATGAAAAATTTGATGTATTGTGGTTGGTTCCTTATCTGATATCAAATGCACATGGTGAAGATTCCTACTATCTGCAAAGTTTGACTAGAGAGTTTCTTGAACAACCAATACATGGACAGTTCTTGAAAGCATACTTCTCTTGAGGTATGTTTCTTTTCCATGTACATTATATTATTATGTAAATTTTCCTATATATAGGTTTGGTTGGGCATGTTCATGCTTTTGTTTGTCTGGTCTTCCTTGTCTGGACTGTCCCTGACTTTTGTTCTTTAGTTGGGTCTACTCAACATTGAGATTTTGAGATCTCACTTTTTTTCTGGAAGAACAGACATCCCCAATTGGAGCCACTGGTGGAACCCCTAAAATTTTTATGTTCAACTAATTTTAGATGCATATTTGGTTGTATTTTCTAGTCTAGGATGTGTCCTCTAGCTTAGGATTTTGTTTTATCCTCTGTTATGGGATTTTGTCTATGCTTTAAACCCCGTAGAAAAATCCTAAGTGTTAAAACCATTGCATAAGTCTAATTTGCAGTTAACTGGTGTTGGCTCGTTCTTGATTTTTCAAGTTACCTATTGAGCCATCAAATTCATTTATTTACCAGCCCCTTATGCCTAGCTTATTGGTCATTACCCATTGAATTATTTAATTCTTGTCAAATGTTAAGTGGGTTTGAAAATGTCTCAAATATTTACCATTTACCCTAATTCCAAGTTTATAATAATTCCTAAAGTATTTTGCCTTGTCAACATAGCAAACGACCCCCTTTTAAGTCATAATTCAAAACATGTGCCTTTTAAAACCTTCAAGAATTGTCGTCAGGTCCCACTAAATACATCCTATTGGTCACCTACAAGCCCATAGGAATAAAATAATCGAATAAGAACCAGTGGGGCAACGAGCGGGTGACATTTGTCCATCCTTGTGATGGGTCCTACCATTCTTCAAAGCATCAGTGATGAAAAGCATTGAAATTAATGGTTGTGATGTGATCTTAAAGATGAATCTTGATCATTCCCTACCAGCACGTAGGGGATCCACTGTCAAATCTCAGCTCTCAGAGGGATGGTGGGAAAACGCCACATGGCATCATTACCACCATCTGCAAAACTTTATAAGGCTTGAGATATGTGGAAAAATACTTTGAGTGACCATGGTAATGTTAAAAGGCATGCTACTAAAGAGGTATATGTGCACATGAAAAATTGCTCAGTGAGATGTTTTAATCTTGACCATTCATCACAAAGGGACGTTAATTGTCTAAGTACTAGGCTTGGAGATTAAAGGGCACACACATTAAGGGTCATTGGGTTGATCTAGGCCATTTCCCATTAGCATGTGACCATTGATCTAAACATTGCAAATTCCATAGGGCTAGTGGGCAGTTACCATGTGGATTTCCTTATGCCTTGCATAGTGTTGTGGGACTATCAGGCCAGCATGGAAAGTGAACACATGGCGATAAATTGGCTAAGTAGATGTTGAGTCAGCAAAAAGAAAAATGTTCAAACCTTGTTGACTTCATCTTGGTCACACGCCGATCCAAATCATGATGAGATCAATGGTAGGAATTCAAAGTTGCCAAAAAGGACATCATTGATCCATTCTAGTTCGCGCAAGCGGGCAGTAATGATGAAGTTGATGTTTTCCTTCTGAATTGAGGGCTTTGCTTGCCATAAAAGTTGGATTTAAAGCCTGTTATTGATTACAAAAGTATTTATAAGGAATCCAAGAATTATTGAAGCACATTTCGAGTTCTTGGCATCTTCAAACTAGGTTTTTCCATGTTGTCAAACCAGTAAGTAAAATTCACACTTCTTGAGCTAGAAATTACTTGAGTTTTCATTCAATTGCAATTGTTGTCATTTGAACTCTTGTTAGGGATTCTTTTAAGGTTTTATGTTCATCTAGATTGCTATAAATTTGTGATATTAGTCACTCTTTGCATCAAGTCTTCACCTAAAACCTAAAATCCCTAGTCTAAACTAGTGAATCCCTAGGTCAAATTACTCATTAGATATGGCACCATAGGTCCAACTCCCTAGTTCCAAACCAAAGGTAAGACCCTTGGTCAAAGAATTTATTGACCAATTTCCACCCTCAACAAGTAAGAAGCGGTTAGGGCAACCCATGTTTCATGGCCTTGGGGTTAAATATGGTATTGTCAACATAAAATGTACCATTAAGGATGCTACACTATCGTATACTAGGTGGACACTTTTCCAAGGCAGGTTTGGTAACAAGAATGTCTACATTCCAATCTAAACCCTTGGAGGTTGGATATGGCTAAATTGATTGTCCCCAACATGTATTTGGACATTGAGCATCTCAAGGTTGTTGTTGCTAATTATGACCCTCTTGATAGGGTAGTTAGAACCCATTCTGGGTAGGATATGGTTTGGGTTACAAAAGAGGAAATTGCAGAAGTTTTTAAATTGAAGAAATAGAACAATGATATGGTAGAGACTAATGAAAATAAGTTAAGGGAATAATATGAGAAAGCGAGACCTACCTTCAAAGTGTCAGTGTTGGAAAACTTCTTGGCATCAACAAGAAAGGGAAAAGGTAGAATTGTACTAGGACCATCTGATAAGGAACCCTTTTCTATCAAGTAATTTGTAATATACTTTCAGAAAAAATTTACTCCCTATGCCAGATTCTATGGTTTGATCCATCTTCAAGCATGTTGATATTGCACCAATGTATATAGTTGCAAATATTCAACACCTCAACATCAAAACCTTGTATGATTTTGCTATATACTTGTCAAAATAAATGTACAAAGGTTTGGTGGCATTGAAGAATGGGGAATATGCAGTCAGTTTATGGTGTTATTCTATATTTATGCATGTGTTCCTATACAAGGGTGCAAATTATTTTGGTAAGGATATGGAGTTGAAAAGAAAGGAGGATGGTGTGGTAATGCATGTTCAATCATGGACTCCATTTTTAGACAGACATGAATAGAAAACCAGTTTTTTGATTGATACAAATTTCTTTTCCTCCAAGCTGAAAAGAGCCTTGATTGTGAATATGCCAAGGATTCCACCTAAATTACATCATTTATTGAGGCCAGTGGAAAGAAGTCTAATTTGAATATTAATCATAATTTGGGGGATGTAACACCTTATCAAGATTGAACAGTTCTTAGAGTATATGGAATGAGGAAAACACCCCATATACTTCCCAGGGATGTACCACTGAGGATGGGTTTCCTCAAGGTCATGTGGCAGTTGGGTGATGTTGAAGATAACTACCTGTTTGAAATGAGAAAGGGAATATTTTTCCCTACCTACACTATCTTTTCTAATTTTTTTATGATAAAAAATGGATGGAAGAAGCTTATTGAGTATCTCAAGCCCTATGGAATGAAATATCAAGCATATAGGAGCTATGATCTAGAGGGTTTTATGGTTTGGTTATTGAATAGAATAAGAGGAGGGAAGTATGTTCATACCTTTTCATTCCCTGATCATTTTATCAAAAATGTTTTTAACCTTCAGATTCAGGAGGACAGGATGAGAAAATGGATTATTTTTGAGAAGTTGGAGAAAGCAAAAAAGGCTAAACTAACCTCAATTTAAAGCTTTTTCTTATATTGATAATGTAATTTTGAAAGTGGAGATAGCTATACAAAATTTGGATAAAATTACTGCAACTTTAAAAGAGGAAAGAGTTGAGAAAGATAAGGGTAAAGCCCCAATGACAGAAGAAAGACTAGCTTATCAGCCTCCCAAGAAAGTGTAGATATATGCAAGGAAGAAGAGCACTGTAAAGAAACAGTTGACAATTGCCACTCCCACACAATCAGAGGAATCTAGAGCACCATCTCCATAGAAAAAATTTCCACCATTATCACCACCACATTCTCACACCCCTGAAATGATTGAGTTGGATTCCCCTCCTAGAGGACCATCTCCTCCTAAGGAGCCACCAATAAAAAGGAAAAGGGTTGAGCTAGCTATCCTTGTTGATTACACTGCTAATGAATCTGATGAGGAAATTATTGTTATAGAGGATGAAATAAGGTAAGGTATGTTGTCCCCTCAAAGGGACATAGTGCCACAAACTTTGAGTCTTAGACTTAGCAAGGAAGATTTGAGTGGGATAAATAGTACTGGGGATGTTAGAGCTAAAGCTTGTGATAGTTTCATGGATGATGATTCATTCATGAAAACTCAAGCATTTCAAAGAATTTGTGTGGAGGGAAATGAAAGATGAGTATGTGATGAATGTACAAATGAAAGCTAGTAAGAGCCTTGAATTTCCAAAGACAATTATAGAGTATGAAGTCCGCAATGAGATGAGAACCAAGTATTTGAATATCACTACAGCTAAAGGCAGGGAACTTTTAAGAAAGAGTGGTGTATTTCTTCTTCCAGAATGGGATTTGGGATTAGCTATTGCATTTAATACGATCAAAATACATGATGCCCCCATATTCAACATAGAAGAGGAAGTTACTTTGGCCTTGCAAGGATCAACCTTCAGCTCCCAATGGGACACACTATCCATTTGGGCTTTAGCTCCAAGCACAAAGAAGCCAGAGGTTGTTGAACCAACTACTAGAGTTAGAGGATGGTTGATTATAAAAAGAGTATTAGATACATCAACCATTGAAGCAGCTAAAATGAATGTCAATGTAGCTCAATTCACTAAAGCCATAGTTGAGTGTTTAACTAAAAAAAGGGACAAATTCATAACATAATATAATGATATAGTGGTTGAATATAATGTGAGACAACAGAAGATAGCAGAAATGCAGTTGCAAATTTCCTTATGGAAGGAAAAGTTCCAGTCTATGTAGCTAGGGTCATCACAAGCTAAAAAATTTCATCCCCCTTCCTCAAATGAAAAAATTTCACCCTCTCCAATTCTTTCACCACCTCCAATCCAAATTGAGGTTATGCCTCCTAAATTTGAGGATGTGCCAATTGTATAGTCAACTCCAGGTACATCAGATGCACCTCAAACAGAGGAGATCACCAAGGAGGATTTAATAGAGAAGCTCAAGAATTAAGAGGATAGATGTCAACAGTTTGATGAGCTAATTCATATAAGCAATTTGAAAATTGTGACTGTGGTGTTAGAACACCTAAATAAATGGATTGAGAGAAGGTTGATCAACATTCATTTCAACTATTCTTCCATGTTCAATGCAATAAGGAACTTTGATAGGGATAAAGAGATTTCCATCCCATTGATGGATAAATGGATCCCTAGAGCACAAGAATTGAGGGATATGGCCATTGGGTCAAAACATGATGCAAATAAACCTTCCAGCATTGTCCCAACCCTTAAGCTTGTGAATGCAATCAAGGAATTACAAAGGTTGATTGAACCATTGGAAATGAAAATCAAGGAATTAGTGAAAAGGTTTGATGAGTGGAGCTTCAATCTACTTCGAGATATTTTAAATGAAAATGGTGAAGTTAAACCTTTGCAAGAATGGAAGGACCAAGCAAATAAGGTCATAGCCACTCAAGAAAAATTAATTTGTGATGGAATAGATGTGGAGATGTTGAAAAATAGTATGGATAAGCTCACCTACACAGGAATTTTCCTTGAAGAGTTTGACAAGGAAGCTAATCAAGTAGTGATAAAGTGCACTCCATACAGAAAGAAGGCAAATGAAGTTATAACATGTCTGACCTTTCAAGGAAGACTTTGAGCTCTGGAAGAGAAAATATGTTGACATCCTAGATGAGTAGGCTGCTACACTGGTAAATTGATATTTGAAATTTTGATCTTATGTCTCCAAAAATAAAGGTTACAATAGGAGAAATACAATACATGGCTTGGAACTAGTAAAGATTAGGCCTTAGATACATCAATGTTCAAATATTCACTAGTACAAAAAAAACAATATGTGACTGAAAAACTACTAAAAAATGCTTATAAATGACTGAAATGGTTGCATGACCTATAGTATTTTATTTCCAGTCATTTATAACATGACCAAATTGATGACTTAACCAGTTTTAGTCATGCAGATGATCGATTTGGTCGTTAATTTAGTCGCCCAATTGATCTATTTGGTCATTGGTTTAGTCGTTTGAGTGATCGACTTGCTCATTAATTTAGCCATTTGATTGATCAATTTGGTTGTTGATGTAGTTGTTAATTTGATTGATTTGGCAGTGTGTAATTTAGTCGTTAATTTAGTCATTGAATGTTTTAAACTGGTCACTTATTCATTCATTTTTTATTCACTGGTATATTTTATCATTAATTTAGTCATTGATTGATGTTAACTGGTCACTTATTTAGCCATTTTATTCACTGATTTCCGTCCATTGGTAGTGTATTTAGTCATTAATTTTAATCATCATTTTGATCAATTTCGTAGTTTATTTAATTGTTTTTTCTCACTAATTTCTGTCAATTGATAGGTATATTGATACATTGTTTATTAATTGCATAATCATTATATTTAATCATATTTATTAACACTAATTTCTATCAGTTGGTAGTATATTTAGTCAATTAACTTAGTTTATTTAATTATTTTTGTTCACTGATTTCTACCTATAAGTGTTGGAAATGAGACAATGCTTTAATTGAGGTTTAAACATATAAAAACATAGAAAAACATAATCAACCATTCATTGCACATAATGAAATGGCTATTAAGAAGGAAAAATACTCAAATTTTATTGAGAAAATGTGTTCTTCTAGTAGATACAAGACAAAAATGTGTCTTTGCTTTGAAAAATGTACTGTTACAAAGTGTGTTTCTCAGTGTTGTGACTAAGAAAACTGAGTTACAATGCCTTTTTTTGGTTATACAAGATATTATAATTTTGATGACAATTCTATGTTGCAACTTATTTGCAACTGCACATACATGTATGTTGCACTCTCTGCAACTTTTCCTCTTCTCTACACCTCTTTATCTACTTTGTATTTACTTCTTTTTTTGCACCCCTATTACTGCTCACACAAAAACATATCCCCTCTTCTATAATGCACCAGTTTGAATGAGCGGAACCCAAAGAAAAAGAGAAAAACATAATCAAGGGGGTTTACATTACAGGTGCAGTAAGATAGAAAATTCTATGTTCTACTCACAAAATGTACACCAAATCATGTTTTCTAGTTTTTGTTTGGGTTCAACTTATTCAAGCTCAGTACATTCTCTATCTGCAATTTCACTTTCCACAATCTACTACTGCTAACCCTTATTTTTCTCTTCTGCACTTATAGTTAACTCTTTGTGATTTTTTTCAAATATTTTAGTGGCCACCATACAAAGGTCCCTAGTTTCTCTTTCAAACAAACAACTCCATCTATTTTGTCTAGGTGAAGAAGGGGTATGTTACTTGAGACCTGTAAAATACATACATTTGCATCTCCTATTCCTTTCAATTTGAATCTATGTACAATAGATAGTGAGTGAATCTGCCTAATTCCTGCAACAACACCATCATGTGGATCGAACACCTCAACTATATCCCCTTCTTGGAGTTTATCAATAAATGTCTACAAAAAAAAAAAAAATACACATTATATGGTTTTTGATAGCTATATGTAATGTCTTATGTCTTGGAGAAAATCAGTTTTTGTATGTGCTTTTATAAAACACTCTATTACAACTAAACTCTAAGCTTCCATATTTAAATTATATGTTCTCCCTTAATTCCATAATCTATGTATACTAGCTAATTAAACTTTACCAATATTCTAATGTCCAGCTTCTATCAAATAGGTAATGATTACCCTTATTTACATAATAAAACAACCATTACTTACTTGAATAGTACTTACTTGCATGTGGTTTCATAGCACTCACCCTGAGTTCAGTACGACTACCACTTTGAATATCATGTGCATGTTCGTCAAGTTCATCATCATAACCACTATCAACATCATTGCATACATTAAGTTGTGTAGCTTTGCAGAGAGTTTTATTGATAAGGCCTTTTTTCTTTTTGTCCTTCTTTCATATAATTGCTTTGCATCATGTGGTTTAATCATCATGCAAAAATTAATATAAGTCACGTAAAGAATGCAAAAGCTATAAAAAAATTTCCAAAAGAACATTTTAAGCATGAAGAATGACAAAACATTGGGATAGATAACTGAAAACTATTATATTAATTACCTCAACTGCAGGACAACTAAGATGACTATGTTGTGCATTCTTGTCCACTTCATCACTATCAATATCGGTAGCTCTGTTGACACAATGAAGCTGTTTTTTTTTCAATTACTTTGAAAAAATTTCTTTGTATGTGGTTTAACCATCATGCAAAAAAATATACAAAGCATTCAATAGTCAAGTAAAGAATGCAAGCTATAAATTTGTCTAAAAGAACATTTTATGGATCACTCCAACAATAAAGAAACTAGGTTGGATTCTCCTCCGCTCAAATTTCGGTAATCTACATATTAAGAGGCATTTGTATATAGAACTGGAAAAAAAGAAGAAATGAGATCAATAGAGCCTCTTACCTCATTTGAATCCATGGATTTATGCTCATTTCATATAGAAGCCATAGGGTTAACAGTTTCAACCAACTGTGTAACTTGCTGACTGAGACCTAATATGAAACTCATTACCTTTTGGTACCCTAGTTCATATGAGTTGACATGATCTACATAGGATCCTACTGGGCATTGAACAAATGGCTATGAAATATCTATTGACGAACTAGATTTCAACTTCATCATACTCTTAGATTTACTAGCATCTAGTGCTACCATATAATTGACAATATCTTTTGCACCTGCTTCTGTAGTACGGTTTTCCACCTAACATACAATGCCAATTTCAACCTATAATCAGTTCAATAAAAAATTGAAATAAATAACACAATGTAAATTGAACCAAAAATCCATACACTTACTACAAATTTGTCCATTATGGCATGCAACCTGCCTCAGCCAAATGTATATCCAGCCCTCACATTATCTCTTGCTTTCTTGCCTCTATTACTCTTTAGAAAATATTCTTTGAAATGCATACTTTCTCTCAATGTCTCCCACTCTTTGGAAGATAGACTAGAGTCGAACCTCTCTTTTCCCAACATGATTATTTTTCTGCAACTGTATCTATAATTGTTCATCAAAACTCTCATCCTTTGCTTGTAATATTTTCTAGAGATTTGTCCACCAATAGTCTCAAAAGCATTTTCTATTTTTTGTATAATATTTTCCACAACTCGTGGATCTAGCTCTACAAAATTTGATTTGCAAATATCTAAATGGGCCCTACATCTTACACCCAACTCGATGGCCCACTTTGCAACATTTGGCCTAATAGGCTCACCATCTCTCGATACCTCAAGCAAGAATGGCTTCTTTCCTTCTATTTTTATTTCTTTTAGATTCCTCTCAGTAGATTTGTACAAATCTTGACTCAATATTTGTCTTTTGACAAAAGCATCCACATCTTCTATTAAATTACCACTACCAGTATTTCCAGTTGATCCACTAGTTCCATCAAAAGTTCTAGATGCAACAAGTGCACTCTGAGGCACAACAGATGCAAGCAGTCTCTCTTCATGACTTTCATTAACTAGAACTTCATGCTCCTTGGCCACATTAGGTGTGGCATGATTAGATAGATTAGTACCAGTCTTTGTGGATTCCACATTATTAAATGCATCCATTAATGTTGAAAAAAGCATCCGCAGACCCGCTATTCCTTTGACTTGATGTTTTTCAATAATCTCTCTGAGAAAGTCCTAAGAGATCATCACAATGTTGCACATCACCATGTGCTATATTAGGCTGCACATCACCATGTCCTATACCAGGCTGCATATCATCACAACTATCATTTTCACCAATTGCATTTGTTGAATCACAAAAACGTTGGCTTCTACGAGATGACAACAATGTATGTTTTTTTTCCTTTTGTTTTTTCTCCACATTTTCTTTACACTCTTTTTTTTCCTATAAAACAAAAAAATATATCATATTATTTCTTATATCCATAAATCTCTTTCCTATAAAATATGATTAAACACTATTAAACAAATAATATACTACTTAGTGGATTTACAACTTTCCTTTTCAAACTAAGACTCAAAAATTATTCAATATTCTTGGCCACTTTTTCAGTACGTGCGCGCTCATATTTTGTGTCTGGAATTTGAACATTATGATCACTATCATCTAATTTGTGCCTTACAGTCCTTGTCTTCATTTCCTGAAGTCCAAATAAACAATAATGTATAAATCAACAACTTTAATTAGTAAAACTTTATTGAGTTCATAAGTTGATAACTATTGACTTTCCAATCCTCTGATAACTGCAAATGGAAACTTAAAATAGAATTCAGTGTATAGATTAAAAAGAATTCGCAATAAAAAACTAAGAAGATGTTTAGATTTACAAGTATCAGACAAATTTTCCTTAGGGATATATCACAAGAAAACCCATAATAACATAACACAAGCAGGATGAAGGAAAAAGATAGTCTAGTTCATCATGAGGTGTGTTAGAACCTTAAAAAAATTCCTAGTTCCATCATCACAATTAACCTTGAGCTCCATGACCCAGGCCTTGACCCTTATATTCCTTTTTATTTTTTAGGTCTTACTGACACTAAAAGACCTATACAAAGCCAAAAATTCATCATATATATACTTAAGTAAAAACATATCCAACTAAAAACATTCCAAATCCCTTAACAGTCTCTTACCATGATCTCACAGTAGTAATCTGAACCCTTGGTGGGCTGGTGGTGTGTAACAAACAACATGAAGATGTTTACCACCGTACTGCAGAAGTATTATGATGACATGATTGATTGGTATGAGAGAATTTAAATACATCATAAACGGCCATACTACGAGAAGGAAAAATGAAGGGTGCAGTATAGCGGGGAATAACCCACCATCCTATGAGGAAGATCATAAAGGCATGTGGTAGGGCGGTATGAACTGTTATACCATAGAAGGATATGATGAAGCATGTGGTATGGCAGTAACCGTTAATGTAAACTATAGTACCATGGGTTAAACAAGTCAAGCTTGCAGTATATAGGTAAGGATCCCACTACCCCATGGTGAAATTCAAAGAAGCATGTGGTATAGTGGTTTATACCCCTCTATCCCATGGTGGTTATAGAAAGTGGTGGAAATAAAGCACTATTAAATGCATGAATCACATCAACCATCTGATCTTTTAAAATCAATGGTGCATGTTCAAACTCAAACTATGAGCAAAATATTTCATGTAAGGTTGATATTAATGTTGACATGACTGAACTCAGAAGCCATTAAACCAAGAATTTGACATTCTCTTTGCACTCATTTGCAAAAAATATCATGCAGGGAGTTGGGAGTTCAAGGAGGTTAAGCTCTCCAACCATTGTAACCTAAGTAAGTTCATACAACTCTTGTGAATTAAGTTTTACGGGTACAAGATTGTTTGGACTTATTCATTTCAAAAGTATAGGAGAAGTAAGATAGTTAAATTGTGAATTAAGTTTTATGAGTACAAGATTGTTTGGAATTATGCCTTTTAGATACACTAGGAGAAGTAAGATAGTTAAATTGTGAATTAAGTTTTATGAGTACAAGATTGTTTGGAATTATGCATTTTAGATACACTAGGAGAAGTAAGATAGTTAAACATCATGCCACCCAAGAAGAAAGAACCTGAAACTAAAAAGGACATCATGTCGCCCAAGAAGAAAGAACCTCAAACTAAAAATGAAGAAGCTAAGGTTAAAAAGAGGTCCTTACACCAATATGTCATGGATATACTCCTTGAATCAATTGAGAGAGGATTTAAGAATGTTTTTGATGATGTGGCTCATGGTTGTAGAGATTCCCTTATCCCTATCTTCGGGTGGGAACTGTTCTGGTACTTTTATGACAAAAGGGAGGGCCAGATTTCAGTGTCAAATCCATGGAAATTAGATTTGTCCAAGTTAATTGTCCCAAATATTTTTATAGATGTAGATTTCATCAAAGTATTGGCTCAGAGTTATCATCCTACTACTAGGTCTGTGAGATTTCTACATGATTCACCATTAGTTGTGTTGACTAAAGCAGCCATCATTGAATGTTTTGACCTAAACAAACAAGCCCTGGCTAAAATTAATTTGCAAATAAGTAAAGAAGAATATACTAGATTGAGGAAAACCCATAGAAGTGATGAAGTCCCCATTTAAATGAAAAGGGATGTGAACAAAAAGGTGATTCATATATCCACTTCTGCTACTGAACCATTTGAAGTCTTAGATTTCCAATTCCATTTCAAGAAAACCTACTTTTCTCTCTGTCAAGTACTTGGGATAGATGCAAAAGATCGAATTCCAGTTATTTTAATGATGATGGCTATGAGGATCAAAAACCCTGAGATGAACATTGAATATTATTTTGCCTCATATCTTGAGAAAGCATTGCATGAAGCATTTCTACAAGTTAGGGAAAATAGAGCCCCCATAACATTTAGGCAATATTCTTTGATGTGCCACCTGATATTATACCAGAATAAAGATAGATGGAGCAAAAGGATATGTTTGGGTCAGATTAATAAGTAGGGTAATTTTTTTCCAGTGCAACTATGGTGATATATATGTGGCAACAGATGTAAGAATTCAAATTATGTGATATTCCATGATGAGTTTTCCTACAGAATTATGAGAGTTCTTGGCCACCAACCACCAAGACTACACACACTTGTGCTACAATTGTTAAGACCTTTGGCTTTGAAACCTGAGCAAGGCCATACTCATAACTTTGGTGATTGGTTTTTTCTACCAGATACCACAATAATAAGGATTTATGGATGCCCATAGGCCCCACATATATTGCCAAATTTTGTCCCCCTTTGATTAGCCTTTTTAGAGTTCATGTGGCAGATTCTATGGATGGAAAAGGATGTCATGAGTAAACAAAGGAAGGGTACATTTCTACCCAATTTGACAAGAATTTGGGAACTATAAGTGGGATCTGATACACTTGAAGAGTTGCAGAATTATTTAAAATTAAGGTACTCTTTACAGTATAGAAAGGAAAGATCTTTTGACCCTGAGGGTCACATGAATTTTGTAAGAGGCACCATCCTTACCAAGGCTATGGTTACTCACCAGATTGACTATGAAGAAGATGTAATCAGAAATGGTTTCACTCCTCAATAGGTATATGATAGGAGGAGAAAATGGGAACTTATGAAAAGGATTGAGGAAGAAATAAAGATGAAGCACAATGATTTCTTGGGTTATTTCGTAGAGGAAGAAAATCTTGTCAAGAGGATTGATATGATAATTGATAAGTTTCATGAATTAATTAAGACTGCAGCAGATACAAGGAGACTTGCCAAATTGTCTCCCAAAAGGCCGAGTGGTATTGTAATTACATAACCAACTCTAGATACTGCTTCAGTATGTCATGCTTCTCCAGGATCACCTCCTAAACAACCACCTTCTAAAAAAACAAAAGACATAAGAGATAGAGCCACTTGTTTCCTATGAAATAAGTGAGGAGGTTGGAGATACAGAAGAAGTAGTTAATGTATTAAGACATTTCAAGGATGATGTTGAATTGGACCAACCTATGCTTGAAACTAAAGCCCACAGGCTTGAAGCTAGAGCCTATATTGAGGTACAAGGAGAAAGATAAATGCATGAGGATGACAAGGTAGTTGCAGCTCACAAGTTCTTGGAAGACGATGAATTTATCAAAACCCCTAAATTTAAAGACTTTTGGATTAAGATGAAAATGAGAGTTTGAAGCAAGGGTTGAAAAAAATAAGATGGGAGCTGAGGAATCCTAGCATGACCACTTATAGCCCAAACTTTTAATGAATTAAGGATTGATAATATTGATGTTAGCCCACAAGAGGCTAGAGAGATGATTTTGAAAAGTAATATACTTATTGTCCTTGGTATGGAATTAAAGAAAATGTTCTTACTTGATCTAGTGAGAACATAGGAGGACCCAATGTTGATTACTTAGTTTGACTCGGATGAAGGGGTAAGTGGCACAAGGTATAACCCTAATATTGAAACCTTGGCATTCTGGGCCAAACAAAAGAGTACACAAAAACCAAGTTTACTAGATGTAGTGCAGGAAATGAAAGGGACAACTATGGTGAAAACATTAAAGGATACATATCCTCTAGAAGCTGCAACCATGACAATGCATTCAAGTATGTTCACCCGAGCTACAGTTAAGGAGATGGAAGCTAGATTGGGAGAGTATGAAAAGGAACAAAAGTTTTTAAATGATGAAGTCAATAAATTGTTCATGGAAAATGTGAAGTTGAAGGAACAATTGAAAGGAGCAGGCCCCTCACAAAACAAGGAAATAATGTTATACTAGCATCCTCCTGCTCCACCAGTTGATATAGAAAGTGCTTCTACTGAACAAGTGAGCATTCTTAGACAGGAGATTGAATATTAAAGAAAGCCAACAATGAGGGTAAGGAAGGAGTGAATTAGAAAATCTACAATGTTTTAGAGAAGGTCCTCGAGCATAGGATAAAGCTAATTATGTATATGTTGGAAAGTGTGTATGATTGCTACAACTCACTGCCACAAGAAATTGATCAGATGAAAACACATCTACCCATACTAGATCCCCTTTTTAAGAACTTGCAGCCCATACACCACACATTGGTAACCTTGTGTAGAATCTTATAGAGGAGTACTGAGGCTCCTCCAGCATTAAAACCTACAAAGCAGATGGCCAAAATAGTTATAGATGAATTCCAATATATGCAAGGAGAGGACTAACAGATCAAAACAAGAATAGATTCATTTCATACTCTAAATCAATGGTTTGTGCCAAAACTATTGAAAGATGGTGACCACTTGAAGGACCTCAATGAATTGAAGAGTGAATTTGGCTAGATTGTTCCACAATGCATCACTTGCATACAAAAGGATGGTGAGTTGAGTCTTGACAGGTTTGACTTAATCATGGATGGATTAATAGCATTGGATGTTGTATATTCTAAGTTTATCATAGATGGCAAGGTGTCACTAGACAGCTAATGGAAGATTCAACTTGCAAATGTATTGAAAATTCAAGAATACAAATGGCCACATGATTATACAGTGTACGAGTGGGAGCAGAGGTATATGGGTCCTCCCCCCGAATAGTAGGCCTTGAGGCTGTCATAGTGGAAGAACCACACATTTAGATACACTAATATGGAGAAAGGACCTTGAATAGATCTTTAGTGATCACGGGTTCCTTATGGAGATTAACGGACTATGGTTTCATGAGTGTTGCAGATTTCATTAGTTATCTACTTTCTTTGTTTTATGTTTTAAGAAAAACTAATGTTTAGTCTAGTTTATACGAAGAGGCATGAATTTTGAAAAGATGCCATATTTTGTAACGGTCTGAAGCTTGTTGTTTCTCTTATAAAAGAGAAACCAAGACCAAATTTTGATATCATCATCATAGGAATTTATAGAAACATATATGAGGATACTTATGTTAATATTGTAATATCTATTTGAAGCAATCAATGGACAAGAAGATTTAATCTGGTGCTTAAATTATGGTCTCAATTATTTGTTGATAATACTATGTATGATTGGATTTTTTATGTATTTTAGGTTAGAATATAGGGGTATATTATGAATTGGTATCAATTATTTGTTCATAATCATATGCATTGTTGATTACATTGCATTGTACATCTTTCAAACTCAAAGCATTACTTCACATTGCATAACAATTAACTAGATGCTGATAGATGAAAAAATTTCAATTACAATATGGTTTTTACAAATTCAACCTAAGCAATTATTCAATTACTTCACATTGCATAACTAATAACTAGGAGCAACTACCAATTGCATTTGCTTGTCATGGCATTCCATGAGACCGCATTTCTTTGAGGCATTTTTTCAAACGGTTCACTGCCTTGTCTATACTACCACATTTTTCATACATATTGTCTACCAAAGCATTTTATCAAACAATTCACTGCCTTGTTGTTATGGCTAAAAGCCTAAAACAAGTTCTTTCAAATAAGCTAGGGATGCTTATCAAAGCATAATAGTAAGCAATAACATAGACAAGGAAGTGAACTGGTTGAAAAAATGCCTCAAAGAAATGTGGTCTCATGGTGATGGAATGCCATGACAATCCATAGCAATTCACTTGTCATGGCATTCATCATGGAATTCCATCACCATGAGACCATATTTCTTTGAGGCATTTTTTCCAAATTTCATTGCCTTGTCTATGCTACCACATTTTTCACACATGTCTACAAAAGCATTTTATCAAATAGATCACTACCTTGCTACTATGGTTAAAAGCCTAAAATAGGTGATTTCAAATAAGCTATGGATGTTTGGAAATAAATCTATCAAAGCATCATAGTAAGCAACAAGCTATGGTCTCATGGTTTTTTTTGGCGTGAAAATAAGCGTGATTTTATTTGCATTTTTTTTTAGGTTTTAAATGCATTTTTTTGGCAATTTTGCTATTTGAAATGGGGGAAAATCTTTATGGTTAGTTTTGTGCATTTTTTAATTGTAGGATTCTCAAAGTTAGTGTTCATGAAGAAATGGAAAATATACATAGAGCCTTTAAATTATACCCATACTATGCAATGGCATTGAATCATTTAGCAAACCATTTTTTCTTCACAAGGTAGCATTTTTGATGTAGGAGCATCCAGTGGTGTAAGGGCAATCTTGCATCACCCAAAAATAGTTAAATTTCAAGTTTCTCAATTTTTAGATGTTTTTACATTTTTGGATACCCTTTTCGTCATAATGAAATTCCCAATTTACGGTTTTTATTTTCTATTCCTGGGTTGAAAGATATTGCAGTTTTAGTTTCCCAAATTTGCACCTAAAAATTTTTTGAGTTAGATTTGAGGCACTTAGAGTTTCCAAAATGGCCCCAAAACTTGCCAAAATTGGCATAGCTAATTTCAAGCGCACTATTGACTTCGAGACCTTTCCAATGGTT
Organism: Sequoia sempervirens; assembly: GCA_007258455.2. Taxonomy (NCBI): domain Eukaryota; kingdom Viridiplantae; phylum Streptophyta; class Pinopsida; order Cupressales; family Cupressaceae; genus Sequoia; species Sequoia sempervirens. Next base: position 766,963,070 of record VDFB02281492.1, on the reverse strand, counting down.
CAAACGGTTCGCGAATCGGAGTCCTAGATCAAAAGTTATGGCCTCGGGAAGTTGGTGCACTTTCTAGAAGATACAATTGCAAATGTTCTTTTGAAATTTGAACTTCAAGTTGTAATTTTTCGGCGCCAAACTGCCTAAACTCAAATTTGAATGTTGTTTTGGCTCCAAAATAAAGAGGAGCTCTATTTATGGGTGGATTTCTAATTTTGGGTAACTTTTGGGGACAAGCTTCGCATATTCTTGAAAGGGTGGTCTAGCCAACTTTACA